>BGNK01000548.1:131973-150942 GCA_003297005.1 Symbiodinium sp. clade A Y106 | reverse complement strand
CCTTGGTCAGGGAAGCAAGGCCGGTGAGAAGGGCAAGATCGGGCGCCACGGGCTCGGCTTCAATGCCATCTTCAACATCACCGACGTGCCCTCCATCCTCAGCCGAGAGCACCTTGGCATGGCTGCTTGGATGTTCGGTTGGAGCAGCCACGGCATGTCAGTACTTGATACTTATATTTCAACCTGCCCCCTTTTTTGACACCGAATCAATCCCTAATCAAGCCCTGCACTTAAAACTGCAGGTATGTGCTATTCCTGGATCCCCATGTGAAGCACTTGCAGAAGCTTGGCGCTTCATCATCCAAGCCCGGTGCGAAGTTGAACTTTGCCAAGAAAGACGTGAAGCTGTTCTGGCCTGACCAGCCGTCTGGTCAAAGATAGTTTTTGCACCAGCCGCTAACCACGTTGGGGATTCTTCTAGATTCGGAGGCCCCTTCGGGAGGCCTTTGTCAGAAGTTGTTGGTTGTCAATCTGGGGCACTGGCACAGACTTGGACTTTGCAGAACCGGTAGGTCAGGTCCCGCAAGGAAGCCGTCGCTCAGCGATCCCTGCCTTGCACAGGTTCGCAGCTTACGAACTCGAGGGATGCCGGTTGGCAGACCAACACTTCCAGGGCACCTTGGTGCGTGCTCCCCTGCGCTGCAGTGCCAGCGAAATCAGCTCGAGGTGCATCGGGGACACTCAGACGCATTGATTAGCACGAGTTGTCAAGCTGTTGCTGCACGGTAGACTTAGGAGAAGGACTTGCGTGAGCTGATCCACCTGATCGAGAGCGAAGGCCACCTGTACCTCCTTTTCCTTCGTCATATTTCCGAGCTAACGGTCGTGGATGCCGACACGGGGAACGTCCACGTGCATCACGAGCGAGAGACCTTGAGCGATGGTCGGGTGAAGCTGGTGACGCGGATAGGTCGGAGGTCCGAGGAGCGGCGGTTCCACATGCACATGGATGGCGAGACTGCGGCTGCTGTCCCAGAGAATGAGGGTCCGGGTCGGATCAACGGCCTGGTCTTCAGCAGGCTTCCGCTCAACATACCTGCTGGTGTGCAAGCACATCTGTCGGCGCTTTTCTGGACAAGCACGGACCGGCGCACTCTCGTGCTGAACGATACCAGGGATCAGAGTCAATGGGCCGCAGAAAACCGAGACCTCTTGAGTCTGGCCTGCAGTTGCCTCATGACCCTGGCTGCCAGCAGAGCAGCCGGCAAGAGAGCCGTCCCCTTGGAGCTTTTCCCAGACACCTCCAAGCCCAGCGATGCCGCGGAAATAGTGCACAAGCTTTTCTATGCAGAGGTTGCGAGGCGTTGCCGAAACCCCAAAGCAGAGCAGATCCTCTACACTGTTTCGGGCATTCCTGCTTCCTCAGCCGCCATCCTGCTAACCACGGACGTGAAGGGCCTCCCACAGAACCTCAAGAATCTCCAGGCACCCATCGTCTCAGTGAACCATGCTGCTTTCGATGGACTCACAGCCGCAGACCCCGAGCTTTTCCAGCAGCTGACACCGGCCTCGCTGAGGGCCTGGCTGCGACAGGCCTCCGATGAGGTGATGCACCTCTGCGATCCACAGATCCTCAGCTTCTGCATATCAGACGGGGCACGGAAGGGTCCCCAAGGCCTCCTCGGCGAGGATCTTGAGGGGTGCCCTTTGGCCTTAACTGCGGATGGGTGCGTGCATCGATTTGCATCGTCGGGAGGTGTGCTGTTCGTTTGCTGCAAGGATGACGAGGAGTGGGAGCTGGCGCAGCATCTTCCCGCCGATGTAGTGCTTCGCCATGTCCCAGATGCATGTAAAGTACTGCTCCAATTTGTGCAGGTGCGGGCTTTGGATAGCCAGGCGATCGCAGAGCACGGCATCCGAGCTTGTGGTGAGGACTGGGCTCGAGCGTTCTGGCATTGGTACCACCTCCACTGCCAGCGGCAACCGAGCCTTCGGCTTCCCCTTCCAGGCGAGACTGAGCAAGAACACCCCTTCGACGGTCTCACTGTGCTGTGCCATGCAAAGGAGAATAAGAAGAACAGTGCGATGGCTTTGTATCCGTTGGCAGAGCGCCGCAGAGCTTTGCAGTGTCAAGATCTTCACGCAGGATTCGTGCCGTGCCTACGAGCTTGCAGCATACTTTTGGTGCCAGCTTTCTGCGATTGCCCACCGGTGCAAAATCCAGATGCCTTGGCGGCTGCCCTCAGATCTTCCCTATCCTCATCTTCTTTTGCTCTGGCTCCGGGCCTGGAGCCTCCGGAGCCTCTGGAGCCTCTGGAGCCTGAAGGGTGGAGGCAGCTTCTCGAGATCTTGATGAAGTCAAGGACACCCGAAGCTGTCATCGCAGGAAAGGCACTCCCGGCCTTCCGGCATTGGAACGGAAACCTGGGCCTCCCGAACAAGAAGCTCTTCCCGCTAACGGTCTCTGAAAAATTCCGGCACGCCATTGTCACATTGAATGCGTTGTCGGAAACAGATGGGACCATCATCGAGTTTCTGCGCCACCTTGATGTTGAAACCTGGAATGCTGCCGACATTGCCAAGGAGGCACTTGAACACAGCAAAGACATTCAGCTCGTTGCAACTATCATGGAGGAGGGGCTGCACCATGTTCTTGTGGGTGTGCATGCTTTCCCAGTGCAAGAGGAGGGTGGGCCCTTGCGTGCCCCCGAAGATTGCCTGCTTTGGGACGCCGAGCCCGACTTCCCAGTGTTAGCTCGCCGTATCGACATAGCTGCAGCAGAGCAACTGAAACGCGTGCGCAGTCGTTTGCAAGACTTGGGCTGTCGGACCCAGCTTGATGCGGCAGATGCTGAAGAGATCGCTCGCAATGCAGAAAGAGCCGGCAGCCACACCATTGCCCTCAACTTGCTGAGGAGGCTCGAGTCACAGCAGCTGCAGCATCTTTGCACCGAAGCTCCCCGTTTGCGGCAAATTCGCTGGCTTCCTACAAGCGACCGGCACCTACACACGCCCAGTGACAATGTCTGGCACAGCTCTGCAGCGCATCTTGTCGGCCGCGTCCGCCCCATAGCTTCGGGAGGTGCAAGCACACTGAAGCTCCTGGGCGTGAAGATGCCTGAGGACGTTGACGATGTTATCCTCTTCGAACAGCTCGCCTCGATGGTGTCGAGCGACTCCAGCGAGCGCGTGAAAGCTTCTGAAGTGGAGCCCCTCTACAAACTGTTGACGCGTGCTCCTCCAGAGCAGCCTTGGGTTTGGACTGCGCATGGCTGCGGTTTCGCTATCAGCGACCATGTTTGCAAGGACCCAATAGCCTCCGATCTCTGGCCTTTCCTGCACCGCCTTCAGGTTGATTGGGTTGACTATCCAGTCTTCAGAGGCTTGCAAGGAAAGCTGGAAGTACCAGCCTTGCTAGGCGTCTTGAGCCGCGTGAAGCTAGAACAAGAGACAGCACAGGCCGACAGCAGCACATGGGATTCTGTTTGGAGATTTCTTGGCCTCGAAGATGAACAGCAAAAGAAGCGGCAGGTCAAAGTTGCGTGCAACGCTGTGGGACTGTTGCATGACATGGTTCGGGGTGACAAGCTTTCGGGCTTCCAGGTGCAACACCAGCGAGATGTCTTCTTACCGGCGCAGGACGGGATCCTCCGACCGGTCGAGGTGCTCTTTGTCCATGACATGCCGTGGTCAGCGCCATCACAAACCGAAGGATTCTTCCAAGTTCATGACAATGTGCCCCGGCAGCATGCCCAGGACTTCGGAGTCAAGCCAAGCAGTGTGCTGATGCTGCAGAAATTGAGAAGCAACCCGCCGGCCATCGAGAAGGAAGCCTGGTCCCAGCAAGCAGATGCCGAACGCCTTCGGAGCTTCAGACAAGCTTGTGCTCAGTCTGAGCGATCTCTGGCCTCAGTGATTGACTTGTTCCTTTCCATGGCGGATATCGCCGGGGCATCCGTGCTGCAGGCAACCTTTGACATGTCCGTGCGGCGCGATGTCTCCCTCTTAGCACCGGAATTGGCACACCTCCAGGGGCCTGCACTTCACATCGTCTTTGACAAGCCGCTGCACAGCAGCGACTGGAAGAGCCTTCGACGTTTGGACAACAAATGGGCGCAGCTCTTCGCCTTCACGGATGTGGTGACGGTTGTGAGCAGGGGGCATGTTTGCTTCCTGGATCCGCTCAAGGGCTACGTGCGAGACCTGGCGGACCATCCCGGCGGCTACTGGCTCAGCCTTGCCTCCAAAGACCTACACAAGAAATGGCCAGACCAGTTTGAAGCTTTCCAGCTGGGCCTTGACAACGTCTTCTCTGGCGCGACGAATGCCACAGTGCTGCGCTTGCCTTTGCGAGGTCTGATTGCACCATCTGTTAAGGAAAAGCATGAGTTCACGGAGTTCCAACACAAGGAGGCAGCCTGGACGCAAAGCTGTAGCGACCAGAAGGGAAGCTCACTTAAACCAACATGGGACTGGGACTGAAGTGTACGGCCTCGGGTGTCTGATCTTGGCAGTCCTTGTTACACTGTCGCACTGTGGGATTCTCTGTCTATGCTTTAGTACGTAGTGTAATTGTAGGTGTCGTTGCGAGGTCAAGGCCGTTGCGCATGGAGAGACTTGGCTCCTCTTCACGAAGTCCGTGGAAAAGTTCGAGTTGCGCGAGGCAAAACAAGAGGAAGAGCAGTCCAATCGTCTCGACATCCACACCGTCTATGCGGAGCGTGCATTGAAAACTGTGCTGTCAGAGCATCCCGACTACGTGATGCACCAGACGTCCATGGAGCTTCTGTCGGTTGGCAGCGAGAAGAAACGTCAGGAGTGGTTGGTGGGCTGGCGAGATGGCAAGGCTCTTGCTTGCAAGCTTGCAGGCCAAGCCCCCTTGCCGCAGCCACGCGTCGGAGCCAGCCCGTACCTTCAGCCCCAGTCTCCCGTGGCATTTGGGGGAGGCCACGTCTTTGGCTACGAGCCTACGCAGCTCAGCTGGATCGTCAATGGATCTGCACATCCCACGGAGATGCAGCTGCTGGCCGAAACGGCCGTGGATGTTGTCCTGCACATCTGGAACTCGGGGCAGACCTTCCGGCAGTCACTAGTTCCCGGCCAGACGACCACACCACAAGGCCTAGCAAGATGCTTCGCGGATGCTCTGGCACGACGCTTTCAGGACGGGGTCTGTGGAAGCCAATAATTTTCCTTACTTTCTCATTAAAATCCACTGCATCCAGGTGCAGGGACGGAGCCTGCAGCAGTGCACGACGGCGCCCCGACCCGATCTGTTGCATCTCCAGCCCGCCTTCCAGGGCTGGCTGGCCGCAGAGCTACAGGTCGTGGTCCTGCCAGAGGAGCCGCCCGGCGGAGTTTTGGAGCTTAAGGTGTGCCGAGGGGCTTTTATAGGCCTATTCACGGATCCGGGCTAGTGTGATGTTGAGGCAGGGGTTTTCGAGAAACTAAGGCTGCGCGAGCTCCTAATTCAGGCGAACATCAACCTGCAGACAGCACAGGCATCGCATGTCCTCCAAGGTTTCGCCCGATTGCCACCGAGCTATTCAGAGGCTGCATGCAAATGGCTTTTCGAAGGATTTCGGGATCAGAACGTAAAGCACGAGCTCGCCCGCACCTTCCGAGGGTCTGTCGCGTTGCTCAAAAGGGAAGATAATTCTTGGGGCAACTTTGCTGACTGGACATGGCACATTGTCAGTGAAGGCGAAGAGCAGCATAAGACCTGGCGGGCCTTAATTCAGCACAAGGAGCCATCGAGAAGGGTGATTAAGAGCACACCGCTGGCTAGACAGCATTTCGACCGCTCAGTGGGAGTTCTGAACCCACGCCTCATTGGAGATATTGCTGAATGTGTCGCAGATGTGGATGCACAACTCTTCTGGGAGTTTTATCGGCACAAGTTGTTTGCGGACCTCTCGCAAATTTCGATGCTGGAAGGCAAAATGCCGGTGAGGACGGCTAAAGGTTGCCCCGCGGCTTTGCTCGAAAGGCATGGATTTCTCAGCGCAGCCTGCAAGGGGCTGCGTGCGCTGCTCGCTATTGGCTGCATCCAGTCCGTGGACGCCGTGCCTGAGCCCTATGCTGGAAGCAGCCCACAGCACGTAGCAAGGCATGTGCAACTGCTTCAACGGCAGGGGAGGTTGCAAGTGCAACGGGCCAGTGACGCAGACAAGGATCGATCTCCTGTGCGAAGACTTCTTGCGGGAGACGCAGGAAACAGAAGTCTTGCGGGTCTTTGCCGAGCTGCCAATTGTACCACATGACAGAGGTCATGTGAGTCTGAACACTTTCAGCGCGGAACTTAGCTTCTCGCTAAGCTCAGGTCAGCATCAAGGATAGATGAGAAAATTAGATTGCGTGTTGTATCGTGCCAAAGCGAATGAGTTCAGGCATTGTGGCATGCACAGCTCTCGCTCAAGCTTGCCAGCGATGCGGCCTCCCAGACACTTAACTGCAAAGCCAGAACCCCTCGAAGCAGAACACACGTTTCGAAGGAGGGTCCTTACTACTTTTCGAACATTCAAGGGCATCATGAGGGCACCCCAGCCATGAACCCAAAGAGTGTTTGCAACCTCGAGCTGCCAGCCATCCACAAGCGGGGGTTGCTCCAAATTCTGGTTGAGGTTCGCTCCTAGTTCTACAAGACTCTAACAAAGATCCTTATCACTTTGCGGTGCCACTGAGAACAACTTATTACGTGCAGTCGCTTTTGTTCTTCGCCACGTCCCGAACAGTCTTCTCCGCTCCCCGCACGAAGGTGAATCAATCCTACAACGACAACCTGATGTAAAGAAACGACCAAGAATTCATGAGCACCCTAAAACTGAATCCTGCGCGCCCGATGAGGTGTTGGCGGACAGTGATCCCCGCAGCAAGGCCCTGAAGAAATTGCGAGGGCCTGGCAGCCTGCAGGCGACCGCGGGTTGGATTGCGACTCTAGGATTTTGAGGGGCATGTGCAGCCACGCTACCCGGAAAGTGGGACAAGGTTAGAGTCAACTGTTCTCGGCCACAGCTTCCCTGCCACACCATATCTGTGAACGAGCAGAGCCGACTGCATACCGTGAACGAGAGTCACATGCAGATCAGAGATCAGGCCCCGGGCGCTCTTTTGCAGCGACATCTGGGGCTTCTACGAAGTCATCGCGACCAGGAAGCTCGACATGCTGGGATCATTCTAACCCAGAGAGATTTTTATGGTAAGGGGTAGTCCCCGCACTGCGATGCCACAGGGGGGTATTCTCATTTAGAGCAATGACTATTTTCAGTGCAACGCTTGCCAGCGAATCCTTGACGCCTTGCAATGCCGTGCGTTTTAAGCTGAAGCATGGGAGTCTGCTACAGAATTGATGATGGGTTGCATCCTAGACCTAGAGTGTGCAGTACACGACTCCACTGCATTTTCCACTTGCGTGCCTCGGTTCCCGTACAAACTGCTGGACTTGCGCACCCTCAGCATCCACATCGGCGAGGAAGATCTTCAGCAGCTGCTGCTTGCGGCCCTTTCTGCAGCATCCAGCGATGCCGAAGTGCAGCTTCTTGCCAGAGAACGGGGACAGCACCTGCATGCTGGAGGTTTCCAAGCATTGAAACAGATACTTATAAGTTGTTCAGCTGCCGAAGCTTGAACTGCATTGCAATGTGCTGGTCGTCTTGAGTCGGAAAGGAAGGGGGAAACTCGAGGCCATGATCTCGAGCCGGCTGTTTGCATCTTGTTTGCCGGAAAATACTACAAACCCCAGCTGACTGGACACAGGCATCTAAATGTCCCCGCAAGCTTGTAAGGGAACCCAAACTCTGACCCCGCAGTCCTAAGCTCCTCCCCCCGCACCATCTCCGAGGCAGGTCATGCAGTGCCCTTTGCTGCCGGAGGGGAAGGCAACCCGGGACCTCTGGAGGCCTACAGACCCCATCGCCTGGGCCCCAGCCTCTTCCACCAGCCTTCATGGGTGGGTTGCAGGTGCTTCGGGTTTGTATACCATAGGAAAGATGTATACAGTGAATCTTGTTTCCGGAACTTGATTTCATCAGTTGAAGCAAGAGCTTCAAGATGGGGCCGCCAACCTGCAGAACTCATCAGGCGAAGATGCTTGGCGCAGTGGAGTTGGAGTCTTTTGCCCGGGACCGGGAGAGGGAGGCTTTGTTCGGCTTGTGGCTCAGGCTTTAGTTAGGGTTTCGGCTGAAGACAGGGGCATTGATGCATTACACCGTTGAAGTGCAACTAAGTACAGCACGGTCCGGTGCAGTACTACGGAGTCATTCGGCTTTGTCATACTATTGCATGCGTGCAGGAAGTGGCAAAGCTACCGATGGCCAAGCGGCAGCTGAAGTCCACACTGATGCTTGGCTTTAGGCGGTATGTGGCCCTATTCATCTCTTCAGACCACTTCAAGCATGTCTTGATACTCGGTTGCAGCATCGCATCAGGACCTTCATACAGAATCTTGTATGCCGCATCCCTGGCCCTGCGCAGCCCTCCTAAAGCCAGGACTCGCAAGTTTCGCATAGTTTCTTTTTGCAACCCCCGTGGCTGCAGACGCAAATGTCGAACAAAGCCTCAAACGACCCACCTAGGGGAGCACTTCACTTGCTCGAGCTGCTGCAGAATCGGAGGCCTCACGGGCTCCAAGTTTATGTTCTTTGGAATTGGTGTGCTGCCTTTGGGGCCTCATTTGCGGCTTCGGCACGTTCGTTCTCGGGGCCGGGCTTCGATCTCCTTGCTATATATAATTTGCATGGATGCAGCCCTGCGACGTGATCCCGGTTTTGGGTATTCGTACTGCGGGTCATGAGGATGATAGCCTGAGGATGTGCAGAGCACAGCACGATGTGCGAGGCTATTAATCAGAGTACCAACCCTGGCACCATCAATCAAACGAACTGAAAACGACCCGCGACACCGCTTCACCCACAATCCAAAAATCCGTACAATCACAAGAATACATAAGCACCTGGTGCACCACTTCTGAACTGAGCTGGGACTGGTAGCATGCTGACATGGCGTGTGCACCCTGCTGGAACTTACCTACGCATAAGGGCAATCTCACCACGCGCATCAAAATCGACTCTACCAGCTTGGAGCCCCAGCACTGTCGGCGAGGCATCGCATGAACGATTGCTCTCTCATGCCCACCCGCTTGCCGTTGCCAAAGATGGATAACAGCTTGGGCGAGACCTGCAATCACATTCATGCTGCTGGAAAAACTCGGATGCACTATAAACCATAGTTTACCGGGACTGCGAGTAGTGACGAGTGCCATTGCTACTACGAACTACGAGGCAGCTTTTGACAATGCCGTCCCTCTCGGGAACTTTTCCCCTTGGTCGATGATGATGACGAATTTGGCGGAAACCTCGCTGGAGGCACCGCCACAAGGATCGGACCCTTTTGGGGTTCGTTTCGCAGCCTCCGACTGCGTGGCTTGTAAGCAAGTCCCGCATGGACACCCGCCAAAGCTTGAAGAGCCGCTTCGTCTTTGCGTCGGCACCGTTCCACAGCATGCATTACGTATACCTTCGGTGCGCAGCTGAAACCGGTGGCTTGGGTCCCGCCGCAGTGCTTGCGGAACTGCTTTGGGCAGCTCAAGATCGACTTGGCACGCACGGGTCGTTCACTTCGTTTTCATGATCTCGTCCGTCCGCAACCAATGCACGTCAGGTCTCCATTCTCCAAGCCCAGACGGCACAACTCACTACCTCACAGCAGTCCTAGGAACGTGGGAATTGAGAACTGCCTTCACACGCCCATACGTCAGAACAGTTGACATTCATCGCACCAAAGGTCCAGCACCAACTTCATAAGATCGCACACGACCCGGCGAAGCCTTGTTGAGATTGTTAGGTCCAAATCTTGATGGTATGAGCAACAATACGCTGGCCTTGGTGTAATGAAAGAGCCCCGGCATCTCGCACTGGGCCACAGGCCACAGGACCGCCTACCGCAGGAAGCGCGCGACAAGTTTCTAGGCCGGGTTCCCCTCATGTTTGTTCAGGGTCGTTCGTGGTTCCATACCATGCGGACCAGCATGGCTTCAGGCTTTCAGTGGCCAGATCGCATCGGCCACATATGGTTTCTGCGCAGGGGGCCAGGGCTTCGGCGAGAGCTAGAATCAGGTAGAACGTTTCGAGTTCCCCCGAGCCTAAAGTCATAAGCTTCCTTTCCAGCCGCAATTGGAGCGGCAGGCATAGCTACTAAGCCCCACTCTGAACAAGTCAATATGAAAAGTGCTGGGCCATGTTTAGTCACACTGTACAGCAGAATCTCCACTGAAACGAAGGTGTGGATGGGGCAGGTGTCGATAATAATCTGTGTACTTATTACCCTGAACGTTAGTGTGGCACAGCCTGATGTGAGAGACTTGGGACAGGTGTCTTGCTCGATACCCTTGAGAAGATGGAGAGCCGAGAGCTGCAGCAGCTGCAAGGCGGCCTTTCGTCTCTGCCGGTCTTCTTTGTGTGCCTCGGATGCGACAGTGACAGCTCCGGATGTGACGCAGCGCAGAGAGTTTCACCATCGGAAGCTTGAGGAAGGGCCAATGGCGGCAGAGTTCGGAGATTTTCTTGCACAGCTTCTGGAGCGTGCTGAGCTGCTGCGAGGCGGCAGTGCTTCCACGGCGATGCCAGGCTTGTGGGAAAACAGACGATGCGTTGTAGCGTCCTCAACCATAGACAGACCCAGTCTAAACCCTAAGCCCTTTCGATTCCCCAAAGCCGTCAAGTCCACTGCTGCTATTGAATCCGAAACCACAATGGAACCGCCGAAGTGAATAGCCTTATGATCCCGGTTACATCCCTGGACCCTTTTATAAATCCCACCTTGACGAACAAGTCTGCATCGCCAGGCAGATGTGGAGCGCCTCTTCGCCGAGCGACCCCCGGTTAGGCTGGTTGCAAAGCACCTTCGCAAGCTGGCAGAAGGCCACAAGGGGGTCTCTGTGGAAACGATGTCCGATCTCGATTTGGCGTTCGTATGTAAGGTCGAGGGGCGCTTGCGGTTTTGATGATGTTTCATCGGTACCACATCGACGCGTGACTTTTGTAGGTTCACCTCGTCAAGTGATGACGACCTTGTCGCGATCAGGTCAACACGAAATGACGAAGCCCATTGGTCGCTGGGCCAAAACCAGGGCCCAGGGACAAAACTCGCACCGGGCGGTTTGGGCGACATTTTCTGGTGGCTCCCGAAACGGGCCACAAGTGCAGGCTGAAAAATCCCCAGCTCTCCTCGCAAGCACAACGAATCGCAAGTGGGCATGTGTTTCTTCTTGCAGTGCAGGGTGCCGACCGCTTGCTTGTCGCAGCAAAAGCATATCCCGGTCGTGTGATTCTGGCGGATGCGATTTGCCGACAAGGGTCAGTGGCCATGCCAACATGAATCTGGAACTACGGCAGGGAAGAAACCCAGCCCAGCATGGGCAGTCTCCGGAGCGACAAAAGAATTGAAAAGACCGTCGTGGGTTTGCCCCCGCGCTGCAGGCCCTGCTAGGGCCGCATCCAAGCCTGGATCCCCAGACATCTCACACTTTCCTCGAAGAGCAACCACCTTGAGTGTTGCTGATCAGTTGGGATCCAGCGGGCACAGGCAAGCAGGGACCAGCCCAGGTGTAGCTGCACTTACGATCATACCTACCAAAGGCCAACAGCCCGAAGCTAACTCGCTGCAGTGTTTCGGGTTTCCTGATAGTCGGGCTGCATGCGAGTCATGGCAGATCGCTGATCAACTACGATGTAGACTGAAAGGTTTCGTCCAGCACATGCGGTCTGCCTTCCATGCGGCTTCAGGCAAGCAACGGGTCCGTCCGGAAAGCCGCCGCCAGTTCTTGGTGGCCTACGAGCAGCCGGCTGCAAGTTTCCCTTTCTGGAGGTTTTTAAGCCTTTTGGCACTATTGCCGAGGCACTGTGTTGCAGCCCCGCGCCGTTGAAAGGGACCAAGCTGAACAAGAACGATACAAACCCTAGGCCCTAAGCCCAGGTACCTGGAAAGGCACCTGGGCGACGAGATCAACGACGTCACTCGTGAGCTCTCCGACTTCCGGTGCATCCTGGACAAAGAAGGCGTCTTACGGCTAGCCAAGCACTTCAGCCTGAGGCTACTCGTCCTGGCGCCGTCCTGAAGTGGTAGCCTCCTTTTGATTTCGGGAGCTAGTGGTACGTTCTTGTGAGGTGGTTCCTATTTTGTTCGATATGCGCATGCTGGGGCAAGTCCTTCCCCTTTCCAAAGGCTGCTTATCGACTTGGGCCCTATCCATGTGGTGGCGGAAGACGTGAAACCCTTCCCGCAGCTGCTGCAGGCGCTGGGTGCGTCGCAGACAGCTGCCTGACCGTCTTTCGCACCCAGGGACCTGCAGCTCGAAACTTAGGGCTCTCCGACAAACCCCAACCCCGGTCTAAGAAGACGGTCTACTCTGACAACAGTCGCACGCACCCTTTGCCCTGCTCAGGCCTAGACCATGACCACCCGCCCATACACAACAGAAACCCTCCCTGGACCGAGGTTTCAGGGAGACCCCTCCCCGAGGCGCTGAAGCCAGACAAGCTCCTGGAGGTTTCCGATCTTCAGAGTTTGGGGATGTTTGGGCGCTTGGCGTGTGGGAGTGACAGGGTTGTGGTGTCTGTAGCTCTAGTATATTGGGAGATCGGAGCTTCTTCGGCAGGGCTGAGGAGTTTTTATCCAGGCCAATTGCCAATCATCCTGAACTGTCCATGCTCAATGACTGCTAACGTTCCCGCGAAGCCCTTCTGTGCAAAGCATGCTACCCTTTGTCGGTATTCTGCACAACCTTCCGCTACAAGCCCGAACACCTTGAGTGTGGCGACTATGTTGCCGTCCCTCATGAACACCTCAGCTTGGACCAAAAGCGTCATCCAGAGACCTTGAAACCCGGCAACCCTCAACGGGTCCAAAGTCCAAATGTGCTGCAACTTTGATCCAAGCTGCTGGGTTTGGTGTCCCCTACGTTTGCTAGTTTTACGAATATACTTCGGCTTTAGTGGTGTAAGTATCTGACATGAATGAGAAGAAGGTAAGCAAAACACCAGCATTTTACTTGTTGAGACTGCGTTTTTTCCTTCCCACCCAGCTCTATACAGTCATTCTAGGTTGTGTTCTTGGGGATGCTTCTGGATTAATTGTAAAGCGAACTGACACTCCATTGATGAAGCTCAGCGCTCTTCTGTTGTGGTATGAAACAAGGCACACCAGAAACTAACAATCTGAATCTGAGATTTGCTGTGCTTTAAACCATGGACGCGCTAACCAAACAGAGGAGCTCCAAATAAGGGCCAAACACGGCCCAAATAGAGCCACAACAGTGCCCTGGCAGAACCCAAATAAGGCCTCAATAGAGCTACTAATAAGCTTCCATTGGCAGATGACAAGGATTCTGCGATGCCCTGACACGACAACAACTACAAAATAGACCAGAAATAAGCGTGTTTGGGTTTTGTTTGGGGTTGCGTAATAATTAAGAAATATGAGGATACTGCGAAGGATGGGGGAGTAAGAATAATGCTTGGTTGATCACTAATTTGGCTTCGATTTGGGTGGCAACAGAATCTACCAAAAAAGTTTCTTCCAGCCTTATTTCCTCATTCTGCTCGGCCCGGAAAAATGCTTCAAGAGTCCACTCAGGGGAAGCAGACAATGTGGAGGATATGTTCACCTTGTAGCAGTCCACATTCTGAGCTTATAGAAAGGGTGAGGGAAAATGTAAGTGAAAAACTAGCCCTATTTCATGATGAGTATAGTTCCATTCCTCTAAGGACTGATATTAATGTTCCGAAGCTGTCGAAGGTTAGTCCTGAAAATACAATCAAGAGTAACTAAATTCCGAAGCCTTTATGACTAGAACTTTGTGCTGGTGATAGGAATGCAAGTGAAGAAGAGTTAAGTTTGTATAATGAAATCAAGATTGCGTTCCGCTCTCTTCGTTGGCTCACTTCATTGTCATTGAGTTTGAACCCTCAATCGTAGCCTTGTGCCAACAGACCCAGAATATGTGCTTGTGCCACCTTTTAGGTTTCTGTCTTCATGTCGGCGATTTCTTCACACCTCAATAAAGGAAGCGTGCAGCAAAGTGTGGCTTCTTGCAAGTTATGCTTGCACTTCGTTTCCTGGTGTCGAACTAACCGAAATTAAACAGACAGACTGCTCCGCTCCGTTTCAACACAGCATCATAGTGTTGTTCCTGGTTTCGTTCGCTCATTTTCCTTTGTTTCAGTGAATGTTGAGCATTCGTATCTATTCCTTGCACACTAATGAGGCCAATGGCGAAAACGGGTAAGTACTACTATTAGCGTCGCCGACTCCCCTCTCCGCGACACTGCCGAAGACTCAAAACAGGAGGACATCCAAACTCTGGACAATACAACAAAAACCAAAGAAACCAAAGCCAAAAAACGAGAAACAAAAACCAGAGGAGATCCCAAACCAAAGAAACCAAATTGTTGGTTTTGGATCTCGGCTGAGACTTTGGGTTTTTGGTTGTGGTTTCTGTGTTTTTTGTGGTGTCTTTGGTTTTGGATCTCGGCTGGGATTGTGATTTTTTTGGTTATTGGGTTTTTTTGGTCTTGGGTTCTATGTTTTTTTGGTGTCTTTGGCTGTTGGGTTTTGGATTATTGTGGGTTCGGACTTCCTGTAGGAACTTGTCCGGGGCATTTTCGTAAAACTAGCAAAACGCACGGGCCGTTTTCCGACCCCAAACCCTTCAAACCTTAGCCTTAACCCGTTGTGGCTAGTCTTTGAAGGTGCTAAAGAGAGATGAGAGCTTCACCGACCTCATTGTGGAGTGTAACGATGGACAGGTGCAAGCCGTTGTGGGCTTTTTGAGATTGCGTTTAGCTACGGTTGCTCTTGTTCGGCAAACAGGTGTGCAGGATTGGGGATGAGTTTCATTACGTATATTACGTGAGATCCTGTCGTTTCTGTCGGAACCCCAGTTTATTCTGCAGCATATCTAGCAATCTAGGGTTCAATACATCCCTTCGCAGGTGGCAGGGCACCGGGCTATTTGGTGTCAAGCAGGCACCAAGATTCTGGACAAGCTGGCCAAATCCAGCGATGGCTCTTGGCGCCTCCGTGAGAAGGCCAAGTGCACCAAGGAAACGTTACAGGTGGTCAAGGACATGATCTATTCCGGCCGTGTTGACAATGATCGCATAGACAAGCTGACGCCAGAAAGACAGCAAGAATGCTTGAAGGTGACCCGTTGGTTTGGCATGGCATATGCGCAGGAGTGGCTCAAGCAGTACTTGCACGGTGCCGCCCCAGAAGAACCTGAGCCTGCAGGTGCATCCCAGATCAGCACGCCGGCGCATTGGCAGCAAGGCCCCATGCCAGAAAAGGGCTGGCGGGCTGTCCGCGTGAGTCAGTCGGACCCCATCTTCCGGAAACTCTGCGACGTGCTGAAGCCAGAGAGCGCATCGCACCTGGGCCATGGAAGGGACTGCCACGGATGGCCACGGTACACACGCCTCGAGCTCCGGCGGGCGTGGAGAATTTGGAACATGGGCCTCTGGCAGAAGCAGGCCGTCGAGAGGTCGCAGTTAAAGGACCTGCCAAAAGGCCGCCTCTCTGCGATGCCACGGGTCACTGTGCGACCAGCTCTGGTGCAGTGCACCGACGGCCTTCCCAACCCCGTATGCAAGGACCTTAACGAGGCGTTCTTGCTCCACGGGACCAAACCCGAGTCCGCCGGGGCCCCAAGTGGCAGTTGTTGCCAAGGCTCCGTTCCCTCTCCCTTCGTCCCAACCCAGGCCCAGCCCCATGCCAAGGTGAAGCTCATCCTGAGCAGCGGCCTGAACGAGCGCTTCTCAGGCGGACTTTTTGGCCATGGCAGCTACTTGGCGGAGGAGAGGAGCTTGCTCCTGAAGTTTGGGAGTCGGCATGAATCGAGAAGTTCCTTGTAGGCCCGCCCCCCGACATTCTGCAACGGTTCGCCGTCACGGGTAGGACCCAGCAAAGAGCGACCAGTACGCAACAGTGGACCAAGCAGGCACTGCTGTTCCGAAAGGCCCGGGGTGGCTTCCAATCATGGCATAGGTATCGACAGGCACGGGCTTGAGGCGCTGATGCTTTGGATTTCGATCATGTTGAGGGCTGGCTTTGTGCTTGACGCACGCGAATGTGTTTGTGTGTGTGTGTGTGCGTGTGCGTGTGCGTGTTTGTGCCTGTGCCTTTGCCTGTGCCTGTGTCTGTGTCTGTGTCCCTGTTTGTTTGTTTGCCTGTCACTGCCTGTCTGTCTCTGTGTGTGTGTGTGAAGCCCTGTGACCAAGGGAATGAATTCGAGGTCCTACAGTCATTGAGAGAGCAAAGCCTTCCGGTGCCCGACTAGCATTAGCAGGCTTCTTAGTGGTACATCTAGTCTAGAACACATGGCGACCAAAACCTGACGCCACCCAAAACTAAGGGCTTCAGAAGTTAGGGTTTTGTGAGTTAGGGGCGGAGAATAGATGGTTTTCAGTCTGCAAGTCAGCAGGGGGATGGAGCAGGCCAGTGGAGCTCCATCTACCAAAGCTCTCCACAGTGTCCTGAGGATATCACCAGGGACGCTTGGTGACATACCTGCGCGAGTAATGGCAACCAGGCCAAGCCAAAAAAACCTGGCAAGTCGTAAGAAGGATTGTAATCAGGCACAAGGATTCACAGCTCGGATTGGAGACCCGCACATGTGTGCTCCAGACATCATTCGTTCAGCGCGCTGTCTGCTCCGGGATTGCCCGGATGGAGGTCATGCAAATGACCAGTTGAAGTTCCCTGATCGGAACGCCATGATCCAGTAGGAAGATTTGTTACAGTCTGTTCTTGAATGAGATTCCGTCAGCAGCCAGATAGCAGTCTGTTTTTCATTGTCTCCAACCGAGTACTGCTGCTTTGGAGTGCTTGAAAGAGCAAAGCCTTCCGGTACCCGACTTGCATTAGCAGGCCCCGTAGTGGTTTTCAGTCTGCGGAGAATGGTGCATGCAAAGTGTGGGCCACGTCAATCTGCTGTGTCTGATCAGAGCTCGCCCGTTTTTACCGTTTCTACAGTGACGCAATCTGCTGAGCCTCCGGGACACAAGCTTTGAAGGTCTCGCACACTGTGAAAGCTCCAGTTTCAGGCCCCTTTTACTTCAATTGTCGAACGGAGTGCTTGCTTTTTCTTGCTCTTGAGTGTTGTTTGCAGGAACATCGGCTGCACTGGAAATGGATTTATTCGCGCAAGGCGCTTATTGAGAGGTTTTTATGGCCGCCAGAATGACTGGTGGATCAAGGCGCTTATTGAGGAGTATTCTTGGCCGGCTGACTGATGGATCAAATCGTCAGCAAATGACCAGTTGAAGTTCCCTGATCGGAACGCCATGAATCAGTCGGAGAGTGGTTTAGTTGGGGAATGTGAGCAGGGGCTCTAGGACTGAGTGAATTCTGGCGGATGCTATCTGGAAGGTCGATTTCAGTCTATTGCGTGGACACGTAATTCTGCTGAGAGTGTTCTTGTTACACAGCTTCTCAAAGGTATTCTGGAAATGAAAGCCGATGTAGATCTTGTAGCTTTGGAGTGTTTGAAAGAGCAAAACCTTGCGGTACCCGACAAGCATTAGCCGGCCTCTTAGTTGTTTTTTGTCTGCAGAGAATGGTTGCATGCAAGTGTAAGCAACGTCCGTCTGCTGAGTCTGATCAGGGTTCGCCCGTTTCTACAGTGACGCAATCTGCCGAGCCTCAGGGACACAAGCGTAGACGATCTCGCACACCGTGAAAGCTTCCAGTTTCAGGCCTCTCTACTTCATTTGTCGAGCGGAGTGCTTGCCGGTATTGCTCTTGAGTGTGTCTTGCAAATCGTCAGCAAATGACCAGTGGAAGTTCCTTGATCGAACACCATGATTGGGTCGGAGAATGATTCAGGGGGAGAATGTGAGCAGGAGCTTTGGGATTGAGTGAATTCTCCTTGTGGATGCTATCCGAAGGACGATTTCAGTCCGTCGTGTGGACACGTAACTCTGCTGAGAGTGTTTTTGCTACACAGTTTCAAAGGTATTCTGGAGATGAAAGCCGATGTAGATCATGTAGCTTTGGAGTGCTTGAAACAGCAAAACGGAGTGCTTGCAGCTATAGCTCTTGAGTGTGTTTTGCAGGAACATCGGCTGGACTGGAAATGTATTCTATTCTATTCGCGCAAGGCGCTTATTGAGAACTATTTTTGGCCGCCAGAATGACTGGTGGAGTATTCGTTCAACGCGCTGTCTGCTCCGGGATTGCCCGGATGGAGGTCATGCAGTCAGGAGTGCCTACCCCTTCCTATGGAAGGGGGTGTGTGTGTGAAGCCCTGTGACCAAGGGAATGAATTCGAGGTCCTACAGTCATTTAGAGAGCAAAGCCTTCCGGTGCCCGACTAACATTAGCAGGCTTCTTAGTGGTTTTCAGTCTGCAAGGCAGCAGGGGGATGGAGCAGGCCTGTGGAGCTCCATCTAACGAAGCTTTCCACAGTGTCCTGAGGATATCACCAGGGACGCCTGGTGACGTACTTGCGAGAGTAATGGCAACCAGGCCAAGCCAAAAAACCTGGCAAGTCGTAAGAAGGATTGTAATCAGGCACAAGGACTCAAAGCTCGCTTTGGAGACCTGCACCGTGTGTGTTTGTGTGTGTGTGTGTTTGTTTGTTTGTGTTGTGTTGTGTGTGTGTGTGCGTTTGTGCGTTTGTGCGTTTGTGTGTGTGTGTGTGTTTGTTTGTTTGCTTGCTTGCTTGCTTGGATGCTTGCTTG
The DNA here is from genome assembly GCA_003297005.1 of Symbiodinium sp. clade A Y106. Taxonomy (NCBI): domain Eukaryota; class Dinophyceae; order Suessiales; family Symbiodiniaceae; genus Symbiodinium; species Symbiodinium sp. clade A. Next base: position 132,268 of record BGNK01000548.1, on the reverse strand, counting down.
CTTGGTTGTTTGTTTGTTTCTTTGTTTGTTTGTTTGTTTGTGTGTTTGTGTGTTTGTGTGCGTGCGCGCGCGCGCGTGTGTGTGTGTGTTTGTGTGTGTGTGTGTGTTTGTGTTTGTTTGTTTGTTTGTTTGCTTGCTTGCTTGCTTGTTTGTTTGTTTGTTGTGAGCTTCAGTTGACAGCTGGCAGTGTGCGCATCGTCACTCTCCGAGTGCATCTTGCTTTAGGCCACAAGAATAAAAAATGTGTATGTATGTATGTACGTATGTATTGTGGGTGGGTGGGTGGGTGGGTGGG
>BGNK01000548.1:54314-131621 GCA_003297005.1 Symbiodinium sp. clade A Y106 | reverse complement strand
GACGGGTGGGGGCGGGTGGGAGGGTGGGGGTGGGTGGGGGAGGGGTGGGTGTGGGTGGCCCGGACGCGGGTTTGACGTACCTGTGCAACTGATTGTGATATATTCGACGTTTACGCTGCACATGGCTCGTCCTGTGATATCTTCGCTGTTAAGATCCGTTTTTTGCTAGGCATCAACAATGAACAAGGTAACTGAGCCTCTTGAGGACCCCCATCAAGACTTTTTCTTCGACGTTCTCAGATGAGCTGTGAGTGTGTGTGTGTGTGTAATTATGTGTGTGCGCGTGAGTTTCTGTGTGTCACTGTGTGTGTGTCCACACGTGTACCTGTGTGTTTGTTTGTGTGTGTGTGTATGCGAGTGTTTTTTGTTTAAAATTTGCATGTGCATACTGGGGGCTTGGTGCTATCTGCTCCCCGTACGTAGCAAGAACCCTGAAAACATCCCCCTCGTGTTCTGCCAGACCTATACGACGGCGACCATCCAGGAGTCTCAGCATGCAACAGACACCCAAGACAAAAGAATTTCAAGCCCCAGTCACTCTCTGACCCGACATACACCGGAATAGATTGACCAGGCAGCTTTTGAAAAGTCCAGTCGATCGTGGGAAATCGGAGACAGCATGGGAAGCTTGCCCCAAAACCCGCCACAATCGCCGAGGAAATGTGTTCTACATCTTCGTCTGTCGGACTTTGCTAGGTGCGAGCCACAAGCCTGAACCCACATCGCTGTCAAGACTCAAGACACCGCACTGATGTGAGCGAGCGGACTCGAGCTTAAGTTTCGCATGCTGGCTGAACTGCCGCGCATTTGCGCTACAGAGTTCCAAAGTCAAGCAAATATTCTAAAGAGCCACAATTACTGCTTAGTCGAGCCCCGAAAAAACAGTTCAACACACCCGCCTTGGACCTTGGAGTGCTTCAGCTTTTATTGTAGATCAAGACACACGAGGGCAACAATTATATCACAGGGCCTGTAGCCCACCCCCCCTCAGTCCAAATCCCCGAGGCCCAGTTTACTTGACCGTAAACCCCAAGGCCCCAAGGCCATTTACCTGAACCCCAAGAGTCCCTACTCGACTGCGAGTCCTTTCTTATCTAAGCGGGTCCTTCCTCTTGATTAGGGGGTTTTGGCCCAAGGGTGTGCCAGGTTGGTTCGTGCAGACGAAAGATGGCGAGCGCAGCCTCGGCTCAAGCGCCCAAAGCATCTGGGCAACGAGGCTTTGCAGCAAAGCGGGGATCAATTCAAGAGGGCCATGGGCCTTTCCGGTCTCTCCGCAGATATAATTGCAAAGGCTTCGTTTCGTCCGGCTTAAGCTTTGTTGTCTAGCGTGGGGGAAGGGGGTCCCAGAAGAAGGGGAGGGGGGAATAGCCAGAGGACATGAAATTTCGCAGCCGTCCCTGACGAATTTTGTACAAGGGCAGCTTTTAGAGTTGCACAGGTCCATTCTGTTACATGTTCGTGTGGATACCGCCACTGGGGCATGCATGTGACAGCCTTTTTCATTCGGCTTGAGGTCTTGGTACATCCTACGTAACCGCGGCCTGAACTTCCGAACTTCTCGCAGCCTGCGCGAACGCGCTGTTTGTCTCAGCATGCACACCTTGAGACTGAAGTTGTCAAAGGTTTGATCCCAACGCCCTGAACATAAACCCTGAACCTTCTAGGACCCCTCGTACAAGGGGACAGCTGCTTCACGCTGCTTCTCTTTGATTTGATTTGAAGTTTCTCGCTACGAAACAAACTTGTCGGGCCCTCGTCTCGAGAATGGAGAAAGGTCTTAGCGAGACCACAATCAAACCTCGACGCTGCAATAAGGTGTTACGCTTGTCAGCGTGGGAGCGGGACCCCCAAACTATTTGTCGGTTGGGCTTTCACGGACAATAACAGCTCCGGTCTGCGAAGGCTGTAAATCTTTACTTCTCGCGGTCTGAAAAGAAACAATTGCTGGGACGACGACTAGTAGGTTTGAAGAAGTTCCGGCCTGTGTGCCGGGATGTGGGGCACAGCACCTTGGGTTTGCGGCCCAATGACGGCCTAGTAGTACCAGCATACTAGGGGCTTATCCCTGCTTGATACTCCTGCGCATGTCAAACCCTTAACAAACTCTCTGCCCCGAGCCCTGAAACCAACACAGTATAATTGCCCTCTAAATCCAACTGCACCAGATGTCCGCTCCCGACCCCACTCCGGTGTCCGCCAGTCCCTTGCTATCTTCCAATCCATGCCCTCCCAACCAAAAGTATGCAGTAAAGCCATCGCACATGCAGCCCCGAAGCCCACCTTGAACCCACCTAAACCCTAATCTTAAACATCTCACCTAACCCACCTAGTATGTAAGCTGAAACCTGTCACCGTAAGCCTGCCTCAAACCATCCCCATACCTTTCACGTAGACCCTCCCGAACCTGGATCTTAAACCTCCCATTGCCTGCCCATGCGCGAGTTGCGAGAGTCGAAATTAGGCCGGCTGAACTATAAAGCTTAACCCTCTCACCCTAAATCTGCTTAAGCTTAAATCGCCTGGTTCTCCGGAAAGTGAGTGGCAAAGCCTGCTAACGTCAATCTAGAGCCATCAGGATGTCATTCACCTTTTATGGTGTCGAAATGCCGTGAGTCCTCGTCAGTCTTACTCACGTTGTCCGCATACGCATGAGACCTCGTCTGGACTGTCCGAGTTGCGAAAGCGTACACCCCTTAACCGTCACTCAACCTGAGCCCTGACCTTGTTGTGCCCGGGACTTGAACGGCTAAAGAAGGAGTGGCAAACGAGAGCTCAGCCTTATCCCGGGCACCGAGACGACATTCCACTCCCTGCAGGCATGCAGTTGTCTCAAGGGTGAGTGGGTGGCTGGCTAGGGTCGGTGTTCTGTCTTTTTGTTTCCTGGGGCGTCCACTTCCATCTCTTGGTTCGTAAGCCTTAGTTTATGTAACAAGACACCAAGCAGTCCAGGAAAGGTCATGCGAAGTGTATATCGAGTTCTGGAGCATGTGCAGATATCAGCGAAGTTCCTCGACACGGGCCCTCCTGACACCAACACAACAAATCCATATGCCCCTAACTCCCAAACCCCGACCCAAACCCGAGAAGCCCTAAACTGCTAAGCGGAAGATCAGGGTACAACAGTGAAACTCGCGCTTGTTGTGCGTGCTGTGGGCAGGTGAGCAGGGCCTTCCTTCACAGAGTGGCATATCCTCTCCTCCCTCTATAAACCGTAAATCTAAACAGACACACAACCCTTCACCTGAAATGCAAGGCGGCTTGAGATGCTTGGGATTTCAGGGATGCACGTTTAGGCGTTTGTTCAAGGTGCACTGTTCAATAGTCTTGGGGGATGTTTTGGGCTTAGGCGTTGAGGTCTGTGGCTTCTGGAAGTACCCGTGGAGGGCGTGGTTGACGGGCCTAGCTCCCTCTTCCGCCTGCGACCCCGGTTGACGGCTAGGAGAGTTTCATCCAGTGGCTTGAAACAGGAATCCAGGGCTGTGGCACGGGGCTGTGCAAACCGTGCTCGTGGTGAGGTAGAGGTGGGTGACAGAGTGCTGCGGCACCGGGAGTATATCTTGACGCACAGTGTGGCAGCCTCAGTTCTGTTTTTTTTCTGCAGGGGCTGTACAAGTACACTCTACTCCTGAAGAGTGTTCACCAGTTCGATCCTCGCACCCTCGCAAGGAGAGGATCTACCCGGAGTACTTGCTTGCTTACAGCAGACTCTGACAAGTGAACGGGTTGGTTCCAGTATGACAGCTTCAGCTTCCAAGATTTTTAAAGGCTATTCGGCGTGGGCAGCTGCAAGATGTTCTAATCTAGGGTTTGCACATGTTTGCACCAGCCTCTGTGCATACATATGTTTATAACTACATACATATACATATACTAATATACATATTACACCTATACGCGTATACACATAAATATAATATAATATAAATAAATAAATATATATATGTATAACTATATCTATATGTGTATATATATATACAAGATCCAGACCTAGAGCAAGTCCAACGGAAGCTCATGTTGGCATGCCTTTGGCAAAAGCTCGAAAGACTTGGTGTGATGTATTTGGCCAGCCGGGCCATGAGAGCCTAGTTCTGACGTGTCGACAACCGGCACGAAATTATGAGGTGTCCCAGTTTCCGCATGCTGACACCTAGGAAAGCCTAGGAGGTGCGCATGCCTCGGGCCCAACGCAGTTGGACAGGTCACAGTGTCATAGTTAAAGCGGCGCAGCATGCACTCGATTGAAGAGACTGCCTGTCCAACCAGGAAACGATAGCAGAAGACGTTCACTCAACCGGCAAGCGTGACCAGACGGATGGCAAGCCTTTCTGGCAATGGGCCTTCCAAGTATGAGCGGTGCATGAGAAAATTGTTCCCTGTTTTTTGTAGGTACAGCCTCGGAGCTGTGGCATTCAAGATAGGGTCCCCTGTTGAGGTGCTTGTGGCGTAGACACCGTCTCATTGGACATAGTATGAGGGCACCGGAAAAATCGCATGGTAAATTGAGTTGCGGTTCTCACTCCCGGCAGGGGTTTAACTTAATTGAATTGCAGTTCATTCTCACTCCCGGCAGGGCTTCAAGTAAATTGAATTTCGGTTCTCACTCCCGGGTTTAGGGTTTACTGTATGGTTTAACTAAACTGAAGGTTCAGCCACGTAGAGAATGTTTAGGGCTGCGCCGTTTGTGCGTACCATTACCGTCACCATGACCATTACCATTGTCATTTCGATTATGATCGTCGATGCCGTTACCACTGCCATTCCGATTAAGATTGCGATTGCTATCGCGATCATTGTGACTCTTACTATTTCTGTGACTATGGCCATGACTATGACTAGTACTTCGACTGCTACTTCTACTTCTTCTTCTACTACTACTAGTACTACTGCAGCAACCACTACTGCTACTACTTGTTTGTATGGGTGGGTGGGTGGGTGGGTGGTGCGGCTTCAAACAATCTTTCATTGGTCCCTGAACCACTTCTTCGTGTGAATCCCTGACACACGAGTTTGGTTTTGCCACTGCTACGTATAGGGTTGCGACGTGTGAGAAGCATGGCATTGGTGTCTTGGTGTGAGTCGATATTCAGCGTCCTGTCGGAGGCTTCTCAGTCTTCACGTCGCACTCTAAGCTTCAAGAGTCGTCCACGGGGGGTTTCTGCGTCTGCCTGGCTGTGGGTTCAAGCAGCCGCCCAGCCGCCGCTGCCGATGACATGCTGACGCCAAGGTTCGTGAAGGGACAGTGTGGCAGAGTTTTTCCTCAAAGACTGGTTGAGGCCGCTTCAGCCGGCACTGCTGCGGAGGAGTATCCTTTGGCTTCCCGATTCCGTCAGGGGCACAGCATTGCAGTGCACATCAGCACACTGGCTTGCTGTTTGTCCACGGTTGCTTTAGTTACTTAGCGAAATGATGCTTCGGTGCTCATTTCTATGAATCCATCAGGATGACGACGTGGAGATCCTCTGCGTCAAGGGGCCCCGAATCGAGATAGTTGCCTGGCTGCAGACCGCACCCACGCTTTGCCGACGCAGCAGTGATCTGTGATACGCATACGCTTGTCCCAGTACGTGTCTGATGGCAACTTGAAGCTCGAGCCTTTCCGCTGCGGCAGATTCCCGTGCACGAAGTAGTCCGAAGTAAAGCCGAACTGTCCAGGACCTGGTGACGCCTCCACGCCGTGCTGTTGTGCATGCGCCCCCTCCAGCTGCGCCGGAAGCGTCTGAGCAGCAGATGGCCAGGGCCAGAGCTGTCAGAGAGCAGTGAAGTTCTTGCACTGTGGGCTGGCAGCATGGGGACGTTCACAACTGCCGTCGTGCAACACAGGATCCATCCTGAACAACGTGTGCCGTGGGCCATACTCTGCAAAGATTCATGCCAGGTGGGGGAAGATGCTGTCAGCCTGAGCCCAAAGGCTTGCAAGCCCGTGCATTTTCAAGTCCAGCGGACGGTTCTCACACCCAAGCGTCCCCATTTGAGAATACTGCAATTGGGGAGCTCGACCAAGCAGGCATGCAGAGACTTTCGGGATCTTTCGGGGTCAGTTTGCCAGTTTTAGTCTCCGATCTTGCAACGATGCATTGCGGCGCCGGGTGACCTCAGTTGCCACTACCGTCGCAGGTGAAGGCAGAGAAGCCGGAGGAGGTGGAGCTTCGTGGTGTGAAGCGGGAAGTGGCTCAGCCTACACGGAGTTCGAAACGACGATCACGAGTGTAAACAATGAGAAAGGGCCGCTGTCTTTGCGCAGTTTTCTCTCGTCTTTTCGAAGTTGGCTCTTGGATCTAGCAGCTCAAAGGATGCCCGAGACTTGTGCTCTTGCAGTGCTTCTGGCACTGAGGTTCACAGCCCGCCGTGCACGCCACCCAAAGTGCCTGAGAGCTTGGCCATGTTCTCCTTCAGGACCCGGCCGGGTCGTTCTGGGTTTGCTTTCTTGGATCCAGGGCAAGGGAGCGAGGGAGCTTGCATCGGAAGGACGCCGCCACGCCTGCGACGCGGCTTTCAGCTCCGCGGCTACCTTCAGGCAAAGCAGCTTCAGTCGAAGCCATCAGGAGCCTTTGCTCGGTGAGTCGACACATCCCTTCTGCTCAAGTCCTGCACCCATGCGGTCCTCCAGACTTTGTGTGACGAGGCCCGCACATGCGATCTCCGGATGCGCGAGCGCTTGCGGACGTGTCGCCCCAAAAAGGGTTGCTTGACACCTGGCTGCCGTTCTTGTTCACCACAACTGATGCTGAGGCTGCTGTGTCGTGGCTGGCCGAGTTCGAGTCCCCTTGCTGCGTTGGGATTGTTTGTTCAAAAGGCTTTCGGTTTCTTCCGGCAGTCGGGTAGGACCCATGCCGGATGTCGCAAACGACGCGTTACTGCAGCGCGCTGCTCGCAGCTCCAGTTGATTCCGTTCGCAGGTCCCAGCGAGGGCGCAACGCGCGATTCCATCTCCGAGCTTCTGGGCCCGGTGCCCTACACTTCTTTAAGGTCCCGAGTTGTGACGGGAGAGCCGTTGAAGCTTGAAGTCTTCTACACGAAACTTGGTTGGACAGTGTATTGTCAGGAACGTCTCAGCAGTTGGCTTTGCATTCCTGCCTGGCCTGGTCGAAAGTCGAACTTCGATCCACCCGAGCTTCTCATGCCTCTCGTAGTTCGACTTCGCTCTGATTTGCCACGGGTTTCCAGACTCTCCTGAGGGTCAACTTTGCACTGCGGCACCCATCTAGCCCAAAGGCTGCTTAGACATCCGAGTCCGAGGCCTTTGCCCATCCACTGGCAAGCCTGGCGCCGTGAAGGCAGGGACGGGACCCGATTAATGCGGAGCCTGCTAGCTGTCTCCTCGCTTTGCCCGAGGCCACCACCTACCTGGCCTGGGCACTGCCAGTAGCGGCCCCAGACCACCAGACGAGCTGCTCTACCGTGTGCTTGAGGGATGCGCAGACGGCTGCCTTCCCTTAGAGTCATTGCTTCCGGCGCAACGCGAACGCTAGCGGAAGAGCTCAGCTGTTGAGGGCAGCTTTTGAGGGCTTTCAGACTGGTTCAGTGCACGGTGAAGCGCTCCCGAGAGGCCGACGGCCGACGAGCGGGGGCGCTCGTCGGAGCGGCGGTCCTGAGTGTCTACAGGCAGGGTGAGAAGCGACGTAACACGGTGCTGCGTTTCGCCGGCTTTCTCTCTATCTCTTTCTCCCAAGAGTCTTTGAAGCTTTGAATCTTTCGGCGGTTTCGTCAGTGCGATTGCGTTTTTGCTGCTGCCGGCGTTGAGGAAAGACAGACGCGGGGCAGGTCTGAAGTGCAGCTGGCATTCTCCTCGCTCCATAGCCGTAGCTATCACCTCCCCACACGCCAGCAGATTCATTAAATAGGACCGGGGCCACCAAGACGAGAGCAATCGCCATGGCAGACGAAGACCGTCCGGCCACAGCTGAAGAGGCGCTGCAAGGGAGTGATCTTCGACCACGCAGAATGCAACGTTCCAGGAGCCTGCGGAATGGCACTTCAAAGCCCCGGCTCTGGACCCTTGTCAAAGTCTTATCAGTCAGCTTTGAGTTGCTCTTTTCGACCCTCTTTGGCAAACCAAGGAGGCTGAACTGGCGAAGCTTCGTGCCCAGCGTGAGGCGCTGCGCCAGGAGGAAAAGCGCAGGGAGCTTTGACAACCGCGCGAATGATGAGTGACTTCCTCAAGAATGAAGCGAAGATAGCTTTTGCAGTGCTTGCGCCGAGCTTGTTTTCGGAAATCTGTGAAGGGCTTCAGTGCTTTGAGAAACATGGCATGTTTTTGATGCGCATGCCTTAGTCTTCGCAGGTCCGGCTGCCATCACCAACAAGAATCCCCCCCTTGTCGTCCGCAAAAACACGCAGCTTGAGGGCCGGGCGGCCATCAGCAGCCATGAAGTGCACTGCCGAGCTGCAGAGGAGATTGCTGCCATCCGCCGGCGCGACGAAACAACTGCGGAGGGGAACCGGCCAGCGGCTCGGCCGAGGCGTCACTTCCTGCGCGGCTCGGCATCTTCCCCAAGGCGTGAGCAGGAGCTGCTCGATGGGGCCGCCAAGGCCGAGGCGCGCTGCAGACTGCCTGCAGACTGCAGAACCATGCAAAAGCCCTGTACTGCTACATTGCTACATCTGCGCCTCACGTGTCGAAGCCCCGGCGTCACTGCAGGGCGCTCGGGTCGCCGAGTTCGCCGCGCTCCGGGAGCGGATGGGCGAGGCCCCTGCGCTTCGCAGAGTTCCGAAGACAAACGTAGCGATGGGCACGAATGGCAGGTGAAGGACCAGGTGGAGGACTCGCCTTCATTTGGTCCCAGCCCAGACCAAAATCGTATGAAGCGTTCAAGCGACTCCGTTCCTCGAGGACACCTTGGCGGAAGCCGTGACGACCTCAGTTGAATGTGCATTGCTTGCGGACGAGAACCCTTGTAAGATCGCCCCTCCGTCACGGCAGATCGTCAGCACTTTTCCGCGTGATGTCAGGAAGAGAAGGAGCTCGCCCTAGCAGAGGCCCGCACCAGATTTTCGGGACTTCAGGGGGCCGACGGCCGACGAATGCTTCGAAGGTGTTCCGATCACCGGTGTTCTTGTGCTCAGTTGTGCTCAGGAATGTCGCGGTCTGCGTGCCGAGCGCATCGAAACGGAGAAGGGGCTTCGCGAGGCGACGCCGCAAGAAGCCGCAATGACAGACTCAGAACTCAGCAGAACGGAAGCTCTTGGGCAAAAGGAAGCCGCGAAGCTCCGGGCAGTGACACGGCGCACGGAGGAGCTCGAGGACATCGCGTCTGTTCTTCTGGAAAGTAGTTTGGGTTTCATAGAGAACGAAGCGCACGCCATGCTATTCTGGGTGCAAGCGGAACTGTAAGGCAAATTCTTGTCCGGCCTGTGGATATGTTGCGTGCCTTTGTGCGTCCTCTGGTCGAAGCACCTCTTCCTTTAATTGTCTTTGGTTTTGAGGACGCTGAGCGAGAGGAGCTTCAGCGCATGGCTGCGGCGCACGCAGCTGTTCGCGAGGCCGAGATGCTGCCGAGCGGTACTGCTGCACCCCAGCCTTGTGGCCTTGTCGAGGCAGCTCGGAAGAGGAGCAAGGAGCTGCAGGCCGAGAGGGAGACGGGCTCTTTCGGAAATGAGTGGCAGGTCACAGCAGATTCCGCAGGGCTGCGAGGTTTCTTGCGCATTTTGGCAGACACCGCCCGCAAGGACCAGACGGAGAAGAAAGCCAGGGAGATGAGGACCGGTGAATTGCGCAAGTGACTTCTACAATACTCTTCCCTCTACACTCCCAAGACTGTGCAAAAATAGATCCTTGCAGGAATGACCTGGTGGTAGAGCTAGAGAAAGTCCATGCCGAACTCAAGAAGGCCGGCTGCTATTTGGCTCCGGTCGTGTATACAACTTCACTGTGGCTTCCATGTAAGATTCAGAGGTCCTTTCGGTTCCTTGATTTGGGGCTCCCAAGTCCTGGTTCGCCCGAGATTTCTGTACTTGGTTCTGAGAGGGGTTTAGGCTCCTGCTCTCCGCTCCTCACGTGGGCGAAAGCTGAAGGCCAAGGAGGGCATCTACGAAGGTGTCCAAGCGGAGGTCGTCCGTCGGCAGCAGGCCCGTGCCAGGTCCAGGGAGCCCAGGCCGAGCCCGCACTGTGGCAGGTGGTGCTGACGGTAGACGACGAGATCAAGAGCATCGATAGAGCCGCACGCTTGAAGATGGCTTCGCGCTGCTGACTTTGCTGTGCTCATTTCTGCGCCTCGCCTCAAGGTGGTGAACGAGAACTTGGAGGAGGCCAAAGACCGTGCTCGCCACTTGGAGGCGGGGGAGTGGCGGCCGTTGCTTGCGGAAGAAGCCCAGGGCTCCTTAAATCTTCGCAGGACCGCACGCATCGGCTTATCCTGGAGACCCAGGCGCGATGAAGGATGTCCGGACTCTTAGTGTGTAAGCCTACCAGTCGCACTTCGGGAATCTTGCATTCCCAAGTGCAGGCAAGAGACTTCGCATTGGAAACGAAGCTCTGTGACCACGTTGCCCGAGCAGCCGGGAGCTTCAGATGCGGTTTCAACCACATCCCTTGTCTTGTTGATGGAGCTTTTCTTGCGGAGCAACTAGCTGCGTGGTGTCTTCAAGTCAGGTCGCTGCCCTGGAAGTGGCCTCAACGGTCAAGGCTGCTGAACTAGGACCAGGATTCCAGTCTGCCCGAATCCACTTGACCGCTTAAGTAGTCAGTCTCCGAATCCACTTGACCGCTTAAGTAGTCAGTCTGGCCCGATGAATCAACAGCCCCGGTCGGCTCGATCTCGGTGCTCCCCTGGCTGAAGATCCGCTGTGCATCGCTGTTCTAAACTGTGAAAGGCCGCAGTAAAGCGGGATCTTCAACACTGCCAGTTCGATGCTTCACAAACCCAGTCTCCGAAGTCATGAAATTCTGTCTGACACGCGAGGCTGGGGCTGCCGTGGAGCACAAGGACGAAAGTGTGGCACAAACCACCGGAAACTCTGAGTCGCAGTCGTGCATTGAGTCGACCTACAGGGAGGTACCTCTGCCGGTTGGGTTTTCCGGCTTTCCTGTGCTGCTTCGGTGGGCAGAGTCTGCGCATGCTGATACCAGTAATGTGACGCACCATACACACCTTTTCCTGAAGGATGCAGAGCGGCGGCGGCGCGGAACTGCCAAGGTCGCGGCCGTAACTAAACGTTGCCAGTTGGCAATTAGCGGCACTTCGCCAGTTGTCAAAGACCCATCAAGCAGTGGTCTGGTGACCATCCATAAGTCCTCAGCCTGCTTCCTGCGCAGGCTCTTGGAGACGTGTTTCCAAGAAGCGGCTTGACTTTTCGGCAAGGGTGCAGATCGCTTCGATGTCACTTTGCGTGGCCTGAGGTACCAACTTCAACCTCGTGGGCATGCACACGGCAAAGCCGTCTGTTGGCCCGCTCCCTCTCAGCGTGGATGCTGTCCCGAATGCCTGATCAAGGACCTCCAAGTGCAGTAGCCAGACCTTACCACACTTGGAGAGCTTGCGGAGAGGTTCCTTGAGGAGGCTGTTTTAGCTGGCAGAGTGGGAGGAAAATGGAAAGATGGGGCAGCTCGCTGTGCACGAATAGCAAGCTGCAGTGGATCCAAGCGTTCAACATGAGGGCCGGCTTTTCACATACAGTACATGAAGCTTCGCGCAGCAGACTTAGTGCAGCCTCGCATCTTGCCAAGCAAGCATCGCACGTCTTTCTCTTGTTTTCGGGCCGTCATGGGCCGTCTGGACAGGTATCGTGGCCGTAGGCGCTGTGGATGCCTGGAGTTGCGGCCTCGGCGAGAGCTTCGTGTAGAATCTGCAGATTGAAGTAATTGAAGATAGAAACTGCACGGCACAAATTTCATCACATTGTTTCACATCTTCCGGCAGTGGCCAGCATCAACAACACTGAACCACCATGTTCTACTGGAGTGGCACGAGCTCTTTCTTTGTGTCTCTATGTAATTATCGCTCCCTCTCCCTCCCGCCGGCTCTCTCACTCTAACGCTGCCACGGTTTCTTCCACTGCAACGAAGGTTCATCACCTCCCGGCGGAGCGGCGCTGGGGCTGCGTTGCCTCGTCCCCGGAGAGCCGACCGTTTCTGCCGCACTTCGACGTTTCTCGATGGCCTGGAAGCTTCTCCTGGACGTCCTCCGTCTGTCCCAGTGCCAAAACTAGATTTGTCAAAATCTACTGTCATTGCTGCCAATTGTTGCCGTCCAAACCACAATTTTCCAAAGCCACAAATAATAATCAATAAATCCAACCATATCCACTTGTGCCGAAGTTTGCTGAGTCCTGTGGGCTCTTGCCCAGGCTTCGGTTGGCCACCCGCTTCCTGCAGGCTCAGCAGACCTCTGCGAGCGGACTGTGCACTGGTTTTCAAAGCACGCAACCTGGAATCTTTCTTGGTCGTCCTCCGACTCCGATTATCCCGCCTTGCTCTCCTAGCATTAGCATTGCCTGGCAGGCTCAGCAGATCACCCGACTCTATTCAGGCGGCGGGGGGCAGCTTAAGTGAACGTGTCGCAACTTCGCATCATGCAATGGCTGCAGCTGTCGGGCGCAAGCCAAGCACTTGAGGTGTGGACCTGTCAAGGCCCAATGCCTTCGCCACTCGGCAAGTTCGAAGGGCGATCTGCGGGATGTTCTTACAATAAGCTCGAACCACGAACATGTGAGGGAACCGTTTGTGGCAAAGGCCTCATCGACACGAGCAGAATAGAAATATGTGACTCGCCGCATGGATATCTCACGCGAAGATCGTGGTTGAATTGCTCCGTTTTAAGTTCATTGAGGAGCATGCCGAGTGGACCGACAGGGTCGATACGTCCAACATCAAGGCAATCAAGCCGACAGTGGCAGAGTACAATGTGAATGACATCAACTAGCCGAGTATGGAAGCCGTGGGCATCAAATCGGAGTCTCATTTCACAACAGTTGGAGGCCGTGTGGTGCAGCAACGTGTAGTGCAGCAGTGTGTGGTGCAATAGTGCGTAGTGCAGCAGTGTGAGGTGTGCACTGCTTTTGTGACAGTGGAATTAGGCTCACTTCATACCTGCTGTCAGTTTTCAGCTGTAGCACGTCATGATTGTGTAGTGAGTGATGCTGCTTGTTGTTCTTGCCTCCGTCCCTCTCTCTCTCTCTCTTTCTCTCTGTCTCTTACACTCTCCTCACCCTCATGCTCGGGGCTATGTGCTCAAGGCCTCTAGTTGAGTTGAGCGTATACCATATAGTATACACCCTATTGTGGGCAATCTTCATGGCGCTGCAAACTGGTCCTCTAATCCCCGGATGAGCAGACATGACCGCAGTATGACCGCAGCCACCCCCACCAGACGATGAAGAGAAGACGACGGCGATCGAACGACGAACAGTGGCAGAGCTGTGCCGAACCTCGTACCATGGCATGCCAGGAGGCTCATCGGCGCTGGGGATTTCGTGTCGTCGAGGAGCAGGCGGGAAGGGTTCTTTCGAGATCAGTCGTCCACAGACAGCGAGTCCTAGAGGTTCCAGTGCCGTGCGTTGAAGATCAGACACAGGAGTGGGCGCACGCGGGCCTTGCATTTTATCGTCAAGGCGATGTGCCGGGTGCCCGGTGTGGCCTTGTGTTGAATAGCCATGAAATCCAGTATGGCACAAGCAGAAGGACGTTGTGTACCCGTCTCCCGAAGTTCAGAGCGTTCTCACGTGGCGCCTAAGGAGGTATATGCTTCTGGATCTGTCCGCAGACCCAGGCCGAATGTGTAGAAAGCTCTGTTGTTTCTATGGCAGATTCTGCCCTAAGTGGAATGGCACAAAGAGTGACAGGTCCAGAAAGTTGGGCTCTTCTCCTTCTCATGGCGAGGTTGCCATCAACCCCGACTGTAACCCAGGATAAGCTACTGGGAAACTCAAGCACATGATTGCGAAGCTGCATGCCTGGCTTGTCGAGACTGCAGGCCAAGAAGCAGTTGGAGTGTAGCTGCTGCCAGCTGTTGCGCCCTTACACCGTGTGTTTTGTTGGTAGGGGTGCTTTTCTCTTGCCAGCAGCAGAGTGTGGACAAGTGAAGGTGAACAGTAATAAAGCCCCAGGCCACACTTACACAGTTCCGAAGAGGTTCGACTCATCAGTCCTACGTCGTAGAACGAGGCCATAGAGACCCACAAGATCCAAAAGAAAAGAGTAGTTTTGCGTACCCTTTGAGGGGGAGCAGACATGTACCAGAATGTGCCAGACACAGTGGTCAAAGAAGCACGGAGCTGTCACGCGGTCCTGACATCACAACTCTGTTCCGTGCGGCCTGGCTCAAGACTTTCACCAGGTAGGCGGGCGCCATCATGCCAGAGGTGGCGCAAATCATGGGTGTCACACGTCAGACGCTTTCCACCAAACGACCGGAGCTTGGGGAGCCGCTGGCCCTTAGGATCGGAACTGCCCGAGATCATAAGCCTCGAATCCGGCAGTCGCCACCAGTCGGCCACGTAGTTACCCCGCAAACGCCTCAAAAGAGTTCAAACACGATGGGATCCTCTGCAGAAATGCGAGCTTAGAGCCATGGCAGAGGCTACGGTGGAGGCTTCCTGTGGGAGCGCCCCCAAAGAGCTTGGCTTGGCTTTGGCTTTGCGGTGACTTTGTGTTCAGGATGTGCTGATGGCCCAGGGCGGCAGCCTCACCGCGCTTCCGGCACGACATCTCGTGAAGCCGCTTGGATCGGACCGACGGATACTTCGTGCGTTTTGGCCGAAGCCTGTCTCCGAGGGCCGGCAAGAGCCAAAGCGTCAAGCTCCCATCGCTGCATCGGTCAGCCTCGGACTCTGCGGTGCGCTTGGGACTGAACGATCCGAGTATACAATCGGTTGAAATCCTTCTTTAGAGCACCAGTGACACTATTGCTGCGATGTGGACGGCGTCCGCTGACTGTGTCTACAGTATGTACGTGTTCCACTCCTGCCATCTGATGCAGTTAACGAACAGCGTGGATTATGGGTTCTGCGTTGACGAGATGTTGGGGTCGGTGTGGACGAGGGACCACGTAGCGTATCGTAGCGTGAACTTGCCAAGGACAGCCGTGAAGAAGCTTTCCCCTGCAGTTTATGGGAAGCGCTGGGCGAGCGATACTTGGATGCACCAGACGAGTCCTTCGAGGTGAGGGCGGGGAGAAGAGCCCAGCCAAGGAAAACAAGCGCTTCCTCCATAAGCGCCAGCAGCGACGATGCTCGGATTGCAGCCCCAAGATGAGAGAACCCATGCATACCGATGCCTAGTTTATTCACCTTGGACATGCCTTGTCTGCTAGTCTGTCTTGTCGCTCTGCCGTGTGGCCCCGCAAGGCTGGCTCGAGCAGACCCAGCGAACGCGCTTCGTAGACTTCACAGCCGAGGAACGCGTGCCTGGGCTAAGTCAAGAGGCAGGAGACAAAGTGGGCAGTCGAGTGCAGCATTTCACCGCCGAAGTTGCTTTGCTGCTCAAAGCAACCTGACCAAGCCAGACCTTGATTAGTACATGTCACTTGGCCAGAATTCCGAGGCCGAGTTTCGGAACTACTTCGATCACCTCAAAGGACTTGCAGTGTGGGGCTGCAGAGCATTCTGGGCTCATGCTGAGTTCGGAGGCTACAGTGATGGAGTTATTGTTCGCTTGGTCGTTTGCCTCCTTTTCGGTGCAAAGAGCAAAGACGGACACAAACACACAACTCTGAGCTTAAATGAGAGTAAAGCACGCAATAACAACCCCGTATACCCGAACGCCACAAGATTGCCCTTCCAAGGGGCAAGATCCACACCCCATCAGTGCCCTCGAGACAGAAACAGAAAGACCTGTTGCTGTTGAAATTGCGACGGCTTGCTCCCGTGCAGGCGGTCTCGCAGAAGCAACAAGCAGAGAACCGCGGGACCAAAAGAAGACAATTTAACAAGGTTATCATCCCGTCAGGGTGTGTACATGAATGTGCGTTCGTGTTTGTATTCCACTTCTGACCCACCATCTCATTCGGCTTTGCTCGGAGCAACATGGTGCCGATCAAGCGAATAAGCACTCCACGCAATCGGACTTGAGAAGCTTCGGCTTACTGTATTATGGTCAACAAAGCCTCGAGTAGCTTCTTGATTGCTGAAATTTTCGCCCGCATAATCGACTGATGTCAGCCTGCCATGACTCGGGAGTGGACGGCCGAGTATGTGGGATAGTTCAGGATCAGGGATAATCAGCCGATTTAGCTGGCAGGAAGCAACGGTCTGCTTCTCGACTGCCCTCCTGGAACGAAGTGGTGTGTGTGGGCTGTGGGATTTCTTTGCGAAAGGTACAGGTTCCGAGTTATCTGCCAGGGAGCGGTTCATGTCCCGTGCTCATGGTGCATGCCATGATGGATGCGTACCCGAGGATTCGTGGTGAGGTGATCGAGGACATGCTTATCGCCCTGGGAGTTGTCAACACGCAGGACCAGACCGGAAGAGTCTCAGGGAGACTCAACCGAGTCGGCTGATGTTGCAGCAACGTTGCATCATTGTCTAATGGAGTTTAAGGTCGTTGCAAGCAAGGAGGAGCCACTTTGGCTCGGCCTGAATTCGAAATTCAGGTCTGCTGTACACGAGAGCCCTAGAGTAACTACCGTGGCAGCAGATCGGTTCTCGTGTGCGGCAGGACGAAGTCTCCGGGAAGCTGAACTGCACCAGAGTTATGGCTAGATTGTAAGCCGTCGCAGGTATGCTCCCAGGAGAGAGCAAGCAGGTGAAGCCTAATCAGCCCATTGACAGATCTGAAGGCACCCTAACTTCTTTCGAAGCGAGCTTCGAAACGTGAGTGCATTTTTCGGCTACCTCAGCCTCGAGCCTCGGACTCTCATCGCACCCCTCAGTCCGTCTGCGTTTCGGCTTGCAGTGCCACCCGGCAGCTCAGGCTCATAGACAAGATCGACGCGCCTGTGGCAGCTTTAATGGGTTCCTCCGAGTGTTCAAAAGAATCTGATCCAAGCGGTTCATAGCAGCTCCGCTGCTGGGCATCATGCGACAGCCGGGGTTTGAGACAGAGTGTCCACGCAAGGATCAAAAGACCCGCGAACTGGACTTCGAACAGTTTCTGGAGCTGATCACCGTCCGAAATGACTCCAAGACTATCCGAGTGAGCCTCGTCTGCTTTAGCTTCACCAACTCAAGCCTTTGGCAGCCTGCCCGAATCCACTTTGATTCGTTTTTCCAGCGTGATGGAAGGCGCTCTGAGGGCTGCGGGCTTAGGGGTGGTCCTCAGTTATAGAAGAGTTTTTGCAGCAGGGGCTAGCATCCGCTTTTCGGCTCCAATGGATGATCAACGTTCCCTGAGCCCTGATGCAGGTTCAGAGAGATGCTGGAGGCACGCTGGCTGAGCCATGGTGTGAATCCTCTTATGGTTGAGGTCCATGAGCTGGGACCGGGATCAGGATCGCTCACCCTGCACTTGTTGCCTTGCAGGGAAAGCTCGGTGACCGGAACCTGAACTTCCAGACAGCCTCTTGGCCTGCAGTCGGGATGTGTCGGGGGGAGCTAAGCCGCATTGTGGGGACATCGGCCAGCTTGCCTTGAGGGCCTTGAGGGCCTTGAGCCTTGACGGCCTTGTGCCCAGCATCTCGAGTGTAACAGCAAGGCATGCTCGAAAAATTCTCTACTTTTCCAGACGAACCCCGAGCTTTGAAGGAGGGAATCGTGCGAGTGAAGCCAGCCGCCGTGAGGTCTTGTCGCAGTACCGTCGGCAGCGACTCCTCGATGGTTCTGCAGCCAGCATTGGTGCAAGTAGGGCTGCCAAGCAGCATCGTGTCTTTGTCCCCGTGAAGACCCTGAAAGTCTTTGGCAGGTTCCGGTTGCATGGAGCGCTGCTCGCCGGAGCAGAGGGAGCTCGGGTGCAAGGCGCAGCCTGGCGAGTGCTTTGCAGGTGCAGTTCCTCTTATGTAAACTCGGCCTTCTGCAGGTCTTGAAGAACTTCACAGCTGCTTGGACCGGTAGAGGCGGTAAGCTCTGCACACCTGGCCAACCCTTCTTTAAGCCATGACATTCTGTTGGTTCCTGGTTTAGGAAACTGAGTGCCCGGGCGCGACAGAGCGCAGCAATGATAATCTGCAGCAGGCATATTCAAGAATTTGAACTTGCACACGCCCAGGAGCTGACTCGCAATCGCAACCGCAGAAGGAGCCGCTGCCGCTTGTGACGCTGGAGGGCATTTTGCATCGTAGCTTAGTCCCATTGCACATTTCGTGTCAAGCACCGCCTCCCCGCGCTTTGGGACGGATGACGTCATCAGAATAACCTAGTCAGGCTCCGTAAGCACTATATCTCAGGCTACAACGGTTTGCACAGTTTCTGTTAAGTGCGATAGATGTGGTTTCTTGCTGCTAGGAACCCCCGGGACGAAGTGCTGGACCTTCTCGACGAAGAGGAGAAGGAGGAGGCCTGTGTCAGAACTGCGGGGCAAGAGGTTCTAGCAGCTTCTAGCATTTTTAGCTTCAAGTCGCGCTCTCAGTCTTTCCTGCCATGGATACGAGCTAACAACCCTGCTCGCACAAAGCGACCGAGCCGCCCGCTCCATCGTGCTTCTTGGCCTAGGCGTGTTTGGGAGGAATGAAAACGCTGTGGCGAGGCACCGGAGGGGGTGGGAGATGGTGGGAGGTAGGATGATCGGATGATGTACTGTAGGCTTTAGGTGACAGGGCTGTAGTAGCTTGGAATGACGTCACCGGCCACCGGAGCGAAGCAGCTGAGTGTCCACCCTGCACTGTTGCAACTCTCCCGCTGGCCTCTAGGCCTCTGCACAGAGCACAACTTGACGCCCTCGCGGCCCACATCGAGATCCCGTGTCGCTCGGCGATTCCCATACACTCCACCTGGACCTCACTCCGATTTGAGGGCAGCCATGGGCCATGGTGGTGACGAGGTACTGGAGAGGCCGAAGTCGCCCACAGAGATTATGGTGCCATGGCTTGGTACAAAGATGTCTTAGACGGCACGCAGCTGCTGAGTTTTGCTTCTGCGCGTTTGAGAGTTGCAGGTTTCCCACCTCTTTCTTTTTTAATCGGCGCATCCGGTTGGCTTTTGCCACTCACGAGAGGCACACATGGCATTTCATCTGCATCCGCGACACGCGCCCAACGTTTCGCATGAGGGCCGTGCATGCGAAAGCGTACAGGTGCGACAGTTGCCTTTCCATGGTGTTGTGGTTCGCTCACATGCGGCAGGGTCGCCGGATTTTGACGTCAATCTTCTTGGCGCTGTGCAGATTTGTCTTTGAAGCTCATGATGCATCCGCCCGGGCTGGACCTTCCACTGATTCATTTTGTTTGAAAGGTTCTCCTGTTGGAAAATTCGCTTTGCAGAAAGAGCATCGGGCACTGACTTGCGGAGTCGCATGGCATCGCAGACCCAAGCTCAAAGTTTCAAGGGCCTTTGCCCTCTGAGGCACAGTTTCATGAGGCCGATCAAGCGGGGGAGCCCAGCATCTCGTGGGGTTTCGGTTTGGGCTCCTTGCAGCTTTGTACATCTTTGCACGTGTTTGTGACATCCGAGGCCTCCAGGAAGCGCCACACCACAACCCAGACGGCCCCTTGGCTCGGACTCCAGCCGGCGGAAGCTTCAAAGCGGACGAGCTCGATGCACCAAGCCAAGCGCCCCCAGCCCCGGAGCTGAACCCACTTTGAAACCCTAGGGCGAGACCTAGACCTACTAAGATTTCCTTGACATGCTTGACGTCAAGATTTGCCTTCCCTGCAGATCGTCGTGATGGCTCCAGCGCTGCAAGACGGATCTGCGCGAGGTATCGAACCCGCCTTGGAGTCTTGAAGGGTTTAGGGCCTGGCGTTTTTTGGGAGCCCTCCTTGACCCTTGGCGTGCCTTCCTTTTTGAAAATGCCAGGTGCGTAGGTCCTCGGGGCCTCGCTCAAGGCGGGCCACGGGGGGCCCCACTGCACCAGACAGGACAGGGTCTTGAGATACGCCATATTTGCTAACTGCGTGTATGCCTCGTAGTCCCTCCTGCCAGGAGCCGACTTGCATCCTCCATGCGGATTCGATTCGGCAGATGCTGGCGCTATGGACTAGCTATAGGCTATAGATGCACCATGTTTGTCATGTGCTTGACGGGCACAGCATCACAGCGATAGTGACTTGATTATTTGTGTGCCGTATGGTTATGTAGTAACGTGAAATAATGCCTTGTCTGTACATTGCCATTCAGGATCCACGCCAGTGCCTGGCATGTTTAAGGCCCCTCACAGCCAGTCTGGAAAGGTGTCTGTGAGAATTGATAGGTGCTGGGCGGTGTGGAGCTGGCAACTCGAGTACTAGGCTAACGAGACCTGCCAGACTCAGACAGTTACGAGATGCCATGCCTTACTGAACCAAGAAGATGCCTTGGCCACACCCCCAGCCCATTGCACAGGTTTCCTGCGGACTGTGGGCTCGAAGCCCCCGTCCCCGACGTTAGCAGAAGGCACACCCGAAGGGTCCCGGCCAAAGAAAAAAACACTTGTCGCCCTGTCCTGGGCCCTGGGCGGATGCGCGCATCGGAGGGGCAAGGCATGGCAAGGCATGCAGAGCTGGAGAGTGAATGCACGATACTGCACGTGCAGGGGACTTCACGAATCATCGTTCCGCTGCATTCTGATAAGGCTGGCGAGCTGGCTCCAGGGGCGAGTGAGCTGGCCCGCCGTGAGGGGCAGTGCCAAAGCTGTGACTCTGTGACATGTGTTCCCAAGCTGTCCATGACTGAGGTGCACACAGGAGAATTGATTAACACTGAATGTTGTGCCATCATGGGGCCCTGAATCTCTCTGAAGAATGCTCGGTCCGTACCGAAGTCTGGCAGACCTCAGAGCTCCGACACAAGAGCGTGCTGAGCTCCCTCTTGATGTTGGTTCCTCTGGTGCAGGAAGAAGAAGGTGTCGCTCCGAAATGGATCCTTCTGGGTCGCCTGAAGAAACATGTGCTGACAGAGCCTGCCTTCGACGACAGCGAGATCAACACGACCTTAAGGGCGTTCTTACGACTCCCACGATCACTGCCAGCTCTGCCTGGCTCACGTCGCCAGAGCTGTCAGCATGTAGTACCACCACAGCTTCTCCACCCAGACCCCGACTTGAACTTCACGGTGCTTCTTTTCGTCGCAGCTTTCGGCCCAGACGAAGTTTGAAACTCTGGTAGTTCGCGACGAAGCCATGCCTTCCGAGGGTTGTGCAGTCGCCCTCGCCGGCGTGGGCGCCTACGCCGCCGCCCAGGCTTTCGTGGCCCCGGCCGCCCCACAGGTGCAGGAGCAGCGGGAGGTGCGCCAGTTGAGGCAGCAGGCCGCCGCAAGCGTGACCTCCACCACTTCCTCAGCAGCTGCCCTTGCTCTGGGCGCAGCTGGAGTCGCAGCCGCTGCCGCACAGGCCGGCAAGCGAACTCAGCGCCGATGCCAGGTCGTCCGCCAGGCCACGGCGGTGGCTGAGAAGACCTTCACCAAGATGCCCGCATCCGTGAAGCCCGGCGTCGTCACCGGTCAGGCTCTGGTGGACCTGCTCAACTACGCCAAGGAGAACGAGTTCGCGATTCCGGGAGTGAACGTGGTGAGCAGCAGCTCCATCAACGCGTGCATGGAGGCCGCCAAGAAGGCCGGCGGTCCCATCATGGTCACTTTCTCNNNNGCCGCCAGCATCGCCGGCACCGTGGCTGGTGCCCTCCATGTTCGCCAGGTGGCCAAGCTCTACGGCGTGCCTGTGATCCTGCACACTGACCACTGCCAGAAGGCTTGGCTTCCTTGGTTTGACGGACTCATGGAGGCCAACGAGGAGTATTTCGAGAAGAACGGAGAGCCCTTGTTCTCCTCCCACATGTTGGATCTCTCCGAGGAGCCTTTGGAGGAGAACATCGGCATCTGCAAGAAGTACCTGGAGCGCATGTCGAAGGTGGATCTTCTATTGGAGATGGAGCTGGGCGTGACTGGCGGTGAGGAAGACGGCGTGGACAACACTGATGTGGACTCCTCCAGGCTTTACACCCAGCCTGAGGAGGTGTGGCAGGTCTACGAGACCTTGTCTGCCGTGCCCAACGGCAAGTTCACCGTGGCGGCAGCCTTCGGCAATGTCCACGGCGTCTATGCCCCAGGCAACGTGAGCCTGAAGCCGGTGATCCTNGTGATCCTCCACAACACCCAGAAGTTCATCAAGGAGAAGCTTGGCACCGACGACGACAAGCCCGTGTCTTTTGTGTTCCACGGAGGCTCAGGCTCTTCCTTGGAGGACATCCGCTATGCTATCGAGGCCGGCGTCATCAAGATGAACATCGACACCGAGTCCAGGCTTTACTTTGTTGCATGCTGAAGTAGAGGCCCCTCACGACTACCGCAAGAAGCCCCACTGCCCATTTCCCAGCCAGTGCCCCTAACATGATGTAGTAAAGTGCTCTCGAGAGCTCAGCACACCGAGGACACCCAGTGGGCCTTCTGGGACGGCATGAACGAGTACCAGAAGAAGAACAAGGACTACCTTCAGGGCCAGATCGGCAACCCAGAGGGACCGGAGAAGCCCAACAAGAAGTACTACGACCCTCGCATGTCCCTCCGAGCNGCCAGATCGGCAACCCAGAGGGACCGGAGAAGCCCAACAAGAAGTACTACGACCCTCGCATGTCCCTCCGAGCGGGTGAGGAGACGATGGCAGACCGCTTGGTGAAGTGCATGGAGGACCTGAAGTGCATCGACCGTCTGTAGATCTCGCCGACCAAAGAGCACAGGTAGCCAAGCACAGATTGCCAAAGGCAACATCCGACATCAGGAGATGTCCGCAGTTTTCCTAGCTTTAGGGAGTTGCAGGGCCCACAGCTTGTCCTGTGAGCCAGTTTAAGCCTCAGCAACGTCTGGGTAGTGGCTGTCGCCGTTCAGGCCGCAAAATGCATCACCATAGACGATGCAGACGATACAGCTTGGGAGTTGCATGACAAGCACAGAAATCCTGCAGCCTTTTACAGCTCGGTTCTCCCGTTTTCTTCGAGCCTTCGAACGAACCATGCCTTCCAAGGGCTGCGCAGTTGCCCTCGCCGGCGTGGGCGCCTACGCCGCCGCCCAGGCTTTCGTGGCCCCGACTGCCCCACAGGTGCAGGAGCAGCGCGAGGTGCGCCAGTTGNGACGGCATGAACGAGTACCAGAAGAAGAACAAGGACTACCTTCAGGGCCAGATCGGCAACCCAGAGGGACCGGAGAAGCCCAACAAGAAGTACTACGACCCTCGCATGTCCCTCCGAGCTGGTGAGGAGACGATGGCAGACCGCTTGGTGAAGTGCATGGAGGACTTGAAGTGCATCGACCGTCTGTAGATCTCGCCGCCCAAACAGCACAGGTAGCCAAGCACAGATTGCCAAAGGCAACATCCGACATCAGGAGATGTCCGCAGTTTTCCTAGCTTTAGGGAGTTGCAGGGCCTACAGGCTATCCTGCGAGCCAGTTAAAGTCTCAGCAACGTCTGGGTAGTGGCTTTCGCCGTGGAGGCTGGAAAAAGCGCCGCGGCACATGCCAGCGGAGCCTTTCACAGATCTTGTGGGAGTTTTGAGAGTTTAAGGCTCATGGAGTATTTTGGGTGTTGAGGTATGATAGGACAAGGGTCTGTCTACGTGATGATGGTATTCCCTTACAGTCCCCACATGGTTATACTATGATGTTAGTTTACCTCAGAGGCTCATTCCACTGAGGGAGGCCGCCTATACTGTGCGGTGGCAGAATGACGTATCGATTTCGTCGCATGTGTTCTTCGAGGTTTCCGTTGTGTTTTCCCTGTTTGGTTTTGGGGTTCTAGATTAGCTTGAACCTGGAATAAGCCTTGCAGTTCTGCTGCTGCTGCTGCTGCTGCTGCTGCTCACTGTCGGGCATCTTGTCGCAATCCTACAGTTCATCTTTGAATTACTCAGACAAACTCCGATTCCCACATTTCTAAGCCCTACACCCCAAAAACCGAAAAAAGCCTAACACTCCTAGGCACCAGAACCCCCAATCTCAAAAATCCCCAACACTCCAAAATCAAAGCTTCCAAACCCTAAATCCAAAATCCCTAATCCTAGACCCCAAAGCCGCAAGAACTCGCGAGAGCCTGACGAGGCCTTGGCGGCGGAAGCCCGAGCCGCCAAGGCCTGGATGGATTTTGGGAACCCAAACCACGGACCCCAAAAAGCACATAAGCATAAGCATTTTAAAGGGACATCCCTACCTTATGGGGCTTCACTATAAGGGGGTTTATATGGGATACCGGGATAATCCTATCCTAATTTTTGTTTATGTGCTTTTTTGGGAACGCCTAAGCTCGGATTGCCTCTCGCTTCGGCGGGTTAATCCCAAAAACCCTAAACCCGAAACATCCCTAATACCCAAAACCCACCCCAAAAAAACCTAAACCCCAAACCCAAAACCGACAGAAAAAAGCCTAAACCCTAAACCCGAAACCCACCAACAAAAAAACGCCTAAACACCAAATCCCAACTTCTTTGCGCCTTCAGGCAGAGCTCGGAGCTCTCCGGGCCGCCCGCGCAGCGGCCACGGCGCCATGGGAGGGAGTGCGGGGTTCAGGGTTTAGGGTTTGGATTTGGGGTGCAGGCTTTATGTGGGTGGCTTGGGATGGAGGGGTTTTGGGGTCAAGGGTTGGGAGCTTGGAGCTTTCGGGTGCTAGGGGTTAAGGGTTGAGGAGGGGGTTTTGGTCCAGGGTGGTTCCAATCCTCTGCCATCGTTGAAGGGCTTTTCCGCAACGCAAGCCAGGGAGGCGCTTCTTGTTCACCATGAACTTGTGCGGTATCGATCTGGTCGTACGTCTGAGCCAGAACATGAAGCCTGTCAGCCGGAGATGAGGAATGAAAGTACCGGCAACGTGCTGCTTTCGGGCACCTGCAGCAGGACTGCGCTTCCTGTGTTGCCGGCAAAACCTCCGCGACCGGTGGCCGGAGTCAATTTGGTTCCCAACGCACATCTCGGGCGATAAAGCTAGGCGGTTACAAGAAAACAGATGACAACCGGTTCACGAGCATCACACTGTGTTGTGGGTACGGCTTGGTGCTTTGTGCAATCTTCTTGGGAAGGTGTTGGCTGCAATTCCTAGCAACAGAACCATGAGCGGCAACAACTGTAACAACAAAAAATTGGAAAAGAGTGGAGCAACGGTCGCCCGACACATCGTAAAGCCTGTGGCGAACGCATGCGAACGCGGTCTATTCACAGATCCAGCTTTAGACGTGTCCGTTCCGTAGCTCTTCAAAGTGATGGGTCTTTCGCTCGCCTTCATTTTCGGTTTTTATCGCGGGAGCATGCTGCGAAGACATATAACATGGTGGTAAACATGAGGATGATTTCGTGCTCGAGCAACGGATCCAAGCACAGCGGAAAAAAAGAATCCTGAGATTGGAATTGCCAAAAACCATACAATGAATGGAAAGCTGAGGAGCTATAGTTTCTTGAGCAAGGCCTGCTTACGGCATTAGGGCGAAACTTCTGAGCGCTTCTATGCAGGGCTTGAGGGTTTGCTGCGTTTCAGGATTGGCGAATCCTCCTGGTGGTTTAGGATTTTCAGGTTCTCAGGGTGTGGGATTCTTTTCAGGTTTTCAGCTTTGGGATCTGGTCGGGGCGCATGGCTGCCAGAGAAGGTCACATTATTCTTGAAAAAGGCACCCACAGACCTCGTCTAAGCCTTCAGCTTTTTCGATCGAGTATTGCTTCAGCTAAACCCTCGTCAAAGCGTCCTTCTAATATAGGGGCCTTAATCATTACCTAGTAGACTATTTGGGGGGTTTTACTTATTAAAATTACGGTATTATTAAGGCCCCGATATTGCACACATCCTCTCAAGCTCTGGAGGTTTCATGGGACCGCACACGTTCAGTCTGTCGCCAGGCCGAGGATTTCGAGACCGGCCAAGAGAGGCCGGGAAGAAAATACAGGGGCCTTAATAAGGTTTTGGGGTGCAAAATACTATAAACATCACAAGGAACCACGAATGTAGTGTTGATAAATTTTAGGCCTCTATATTGGATTGCGGGGCCTGGTGGTTTCGGGGATTAAGGTGGCTTGTAACACTTGGAATGCCGATGGGAGTGAAAGGAATCATGATGACAATACCTGGGTAATAGCAGTACCGGTAGGAAGACAGGCAATTTCATAATGATTAACTTAGCAAGTTACGGCATTCATAGTTACGACATGGACATAGCCCTGGTATAGAGCCAAGTAGTTTGTAGCATCCGCTAGCCTAGGCATTGCCCTGGTTACATTTTGGACTTGTGCCCTGGAGCCTAAACCCATGTTAGCATGGCTATGGGTATGGTAACCATCATTACTACTGGCTATTATTACTATCAGTACTATTATCACAATTATTACTATTATTACTAGTATTACCACCACCACTACCATTACTATCTTTACTATGATCACTATGGTAACCTGGTAACCATCATGATCACTGCTGCAACCGGAGATCGCTCCTCAGGTGTCAGGTGAAGCGAGGAATCAATGGAAGCTTCCCAGCCAGGGGAAGGGGACAGTCCTCTCTTGAACCAGGAATCCTAAAACAAACACTGTCACGAACAAGGAAGACGACCACCAACACGGCCAATGCCACCGTCGCCACCACCAGCAGCAACATCATCAGCAGCAGCGGCCGCCCGCTGCGGGCGACTGCGGCGACATTCATGACGACGTTTATATACGAGGAGGTGGAGGCGGAGGAGGAGAAGATGATAACGGCCCTTGCGACTAGTACTTGTACTCTCACATTTGGTCTCATCAGTGCCATGGTTGTGTCACTCTTATGGCACTTGTTCCTACAACTGTCCTCACCATTCTTGTCTACTTATCGTTGTTTCTGTGATGAGCTGCCGTGTCCATGTGTTTCCAATTGAATCCCACCAGGATGGCCGAGTGGGCATCACGGATTCGGGTCACCACCCAGGAGGCTGCTGCGATGCAGGCCCTTCCAATTGCTGAGCCGTTTGTTATTATATATATATATATTTTTTTTTTATTTGGAGGTTGTGTTTTTTGGCGGCCCGGCATACCCCTGAATCAAGAAACATATCTCAAATCATACTAAGAAGCCTCAAGAATTCAGTGTAAGCTATGTCCATTCCTGGGAAGCCAGTGCCGATTGGCTTCAGGCACAGCAGCACATGACCCAAGCGCACTTGAAGGCGCGAGTCGGATGGATTCTGCTTTAAACCCTCAAAGCCACAGCCCTAAGGCCCAAAACGTGAACCCGAAGGCCGAGAACCCTAAACCCCTGACCCTCTCAGAGAATCCGATGCTGAGGAGCATCCATTCAGACTTCCAAGGGCTTCATGCGCACTTGCTTGAATTATAGTGGCCTGAAGAATTACCACTCTTTTTGCTTAGGCTTCCTTTGTGCAGTCCTACTAGACTGCGCTCAATTTCCGATTCCAATGATTAAGGACCCTGCGTTACCTGTTTCGCTCCTCCTACAGGCTCTGCAAACGATGATCAGCAGCACGGCGGGGCAGGCTGCTAACTGGCTAAGTGCTTGAGTTGGAAGCCTCTGCAAGCCTCGCTTCAGACGCCGGGGACAAACTCCAAGTCTTTGCTGGCTTGTGTCCGCTGCCATATGCCAGAACACGGATTTTAGGGGCCTTAATGGTTACAAGCAGTGACCCTCGCGTCTTCTGTCGCAGGTCCGATCCCGTGAGGCTGTGCTGTACGGCGTGCTGGGGCAGGCTGAGGACGCAAAGACTGTGCATGCATAAACGACGAAGACCTGGATGCAGAAACCTGGACCTGAATAAGTGTATGTTTACATATGTACGTGTGGCTATGTTTGTGCATGCATACACAAATGTATGCATGTACATAGACACAAGTACGCCGGATGGTGTACATATGAATACATAATCATTAATGAACGTTACACCCTGTCCATTTTGCGTATGTGTCGTATGTACGTATGGATGGATGGATGGATGGGTGGATGTATGGATTGATGGAGGGAGGGATGGATGAATGCATGCATGTAGGTTGTAGGTACATATTTAAGTATGTAGGTATGTGTGTATGTCTGTATGTATGTATGTATGCATGCATGCATGCATGTCTGCATGTACCTATGTACGGATCTGTGTATGTATTTCTGTATGCATGCATGTAGGTTTGCATGCATTTACCTGCACAGGGGGAGGACCTTCGTCAGAGTGTACTTACGTACATGTTGCTGCTGAACCCCAAACGTGATCTGTGACAGTAGACCGGCAATTCATGCCGATGAGGCCCTAGCCCGTCGACAACCGTGAACGTGCCGCCTGGGTGTGGTCCTGCACGGTGACCCTTGCCTTACCCCTAACATCAGGATCCGTACTCAAAGAAGGTTGCGACTTGACATCGGCGACGGTCGGAATCAAAGAACTCGCATGCATGTCTATACCTATCTATAGCTGTCTAATTTTACATGTACACTTGTGCTATATGTGGTAAAAAGGTGTTTATTACTCATCAATGCGCTTGGCCATACTTTGGAGATCTAGTGCTATAACAGTATTGTTTGAGTCATTCTGTTGATCCCGCTGTTTAGGCAGGCTTGGTTGAAGCACTCCTGGCAGAACTGAATGCGCGTAAACATCCTCCATCAGGGCGCTTGAACTAGGGCAGTAGCTCGGGCTTAAACATGTTTGAAGCAAGTGGCCCCAATTACATGTTCTTCAGTCTCTGGGTTGAGTTTTGGCATGGTTTGTCGAGGTTCTGTCTTTATCCAGATGTATGTCTATGTATGCGTGTGCGTGTGCGGATATCTGGTTGCGTCCTTAAAGTTTTCCCAGTCGAGTTATGAACAAGTCTAGGCCTGAAGCCCTACCTTAACCCGGAATAACCTACCTTTTTAAGGACTCATATCAGGAAATCATAGTAACCCTAAAAGGGTAGGTTCTTCAGGGTTAAGGTAAGCCCAAAACCCCGGCGGGAGGAGTACCAGGCCGCCGCGCTGAGTGCGCAGCAGAATGAGGTCCGACAGGGGGCAAAAGTATAGTACTAGAAGTTTAGGGTTTAGGGTTTAGGGTTTAGGACTACAAGAGCACCGAGGGTTCTACTCGGGTTCTTTGTAATGGGATCAGGACCTAAGTTCTTCTTAAGGCCTGGAGCCCTGATGAAGCCCTAAACCTTTCGGCCTTGAACACCAAGCACTCCCTCACTGGGGATCGCATGGGTTAAGGGCGGCCCAAATCGCGTGACATCGGTCGAAATAGTTAGTATTATACTATAATATACCATAATATGCGATAGACTACTATCATATCACGAGGGCCGAATGTCCAAACTGCCACGCATACAGTTTCGGCAAGCATGTGACAAGGACTCCCATTGAGCCCCGTCCATGCCTATTCATAATCGTGTTCTCCGTTGGTCTGTATGACATGGATAATAGTACGATGGTTTGCTGTCTTCGTGTGCACGTG
The DNA here is from genome assembly GCA_003297005.1 of Symbiodinium sp. clade A Y106. Taxonomy (NCBI): domain Eukaryota; class Dinophyceae; order Suessiales; family Symbiodiniaceae; genus Symbiodinium; species Symbiodinium sp. clade A. The sequence continues at coordinate 102,264 of BGNK01000548.1, read as the reverse complement.
TCTGCGTGCTTTGGCGCCGCTCGCGGATGAGCTTTGCTATTTGGCTATATGGGGTGTCCAAGGGCGCTGTGCTCTTGGGCAACTTCCGCGAAAGCATCGTTTACACACAACTTCTATCCACTACGGGAACTTATATATATATATACTTATATATATATATACTTATATATATATACTTATATATATATATACTTATATATATATAACTATATAAATAAATATATAAACAAATATATAAATAAATAACTAACTAAATAAATAAATATATATATATATATATAATTATAAACATATATATATATATATATATGTTCGGGGTTGGGTGAAACCTTCTCGCGGCATACCCAGCTAGAGCAAATTCAGGCTTTCGCTGGGGAGTTTGGGCTGCTTGGCGTTGTTCCCTTGCTGGTTGGTCATTCTGGAGTAGTAGGAGGCCTTGATACCTATGGCTCATGTAAGAAAGTGTGGTCAGGATCAGAGCGTCAAGGCCGTCGGTGAGTATGGGAACGAAGGTGCTTTGGAAAATGTTGAGCATAGAGAGTTGAGCCCGAACAGCTGTTCCCGACTAACCTCAACATATTATATGCTTCTTCTGCTAGTCCACAACGCTGTTACCCCAAGTCTTTCACCTCTTCTGCTACCGGAACTACGGCGTGGTCAGAGAATCTAAGCCGGGCCCAGGGCGCTCAAGGGGACTGTGGTATGGTCCGAGACAAACAAAAGGGTGTCATCAGCATAGTCCAAGTCACAGACCGAACAATCCTCTGACCACAACAGTCTGTAGGGTCCTACTGCACGGGAAGAGGGTTGTCGGCATCACATGCATCGCAACAGTACCGACAAAAGACCCTAAACCTGAAACCAAAGCCGCTGCACCCTAGAGTCCAAACCCTTCACCCTGAACCTTAACCTTCAACCTCAGTCATACACCCTGACGCCCTAAAACGTTGCAAGCCCTGCACCCGAAACGCTGTACCCTCAACCTGCAACCTAAAATACACCCAAACACTCTAAACCCTGCACCCTGAATGCTCTTTTCGTCTGGCTACTTCGCATGCACTGCGAGCCGAAACAGGCGCACGCAGCCGCGGAAACGACGGTTTCGCCTGTCCAGGACCAGTTAGAGTTGCTGAGGTCTGAAGGGTCAAAGGGCTCCGAGTAAGACGACGTGGACTTCAACCCGAATCCCTAAATCTTAAAAGGCGCCAAACCCGCCAGAATCGAGAATCCCAGCCGATCTCCCTGCTCGGATTCTCACGATGAAACTCAGAGGTAAACGGATCCATCAACCGCACCCGTTCTCGGCAGGGGCTTGTAGTATTATAGTTGAGCACTCCAAGATAGAGTTTGGTGAAGCCTTAAAAAGGGCCTTAATAATTATGTTGGGGGTTCCTTATTATACTATTTTATAATTTACCCCGAAACCCTATTCTAATCATTAAGGCCCCTATATAAGCCTTCAACCGCCTTAAGCTCGAGATGGCAGGAAGACCCGGAGGAAGCAATGCTGAAGCAGAGGCCGGGGCGATTTCGCAAGCTTTGACGTTTGCGTACTTGCTTCTGAGTGATTCATAGGGATTCCTAAATGTTTAAAGAGTCTAACATGGGTTTTAAAGCAGGACAGATGGCAAGTAGCGACCTGCTCACGCCAGCAGAAGGCGAATAGGATACAGGTCATGGGCTCGTCTTGGAGGTACGCGACAAGGAGTGCATCGCGGTCATCAACGGTGCTGTGTTTAGAGGGGAGATCGCAGTCTGGAGATGTCCCTGTCAGGCTCAAGGTGATCTGGAGATTTGGACCGCGAAGGAGCTCCCGGAGTCCTACGGCCCGGCTCCTAACCATAGCTTGATCGTGTCGCCCGCTGGCCTGGCAAACAGCGGCATGGCTGGTGGCGATTTTGATGGTTACTTGAATATGATATCTTGGGATCCTGACTTTGTGGCGCTGTGCAAGGAGACTGCGACTGTGGTGGCTGCCCTGGATCCCCGCCGAGGTTGGGGCCATGGTCCACCAAGCTGAGGCCCGTTTGAAGGCCGAGGACGAGGAGGCAGCAAAACGAGACTTAGCAGCAGAGGAACTCTTTGCGGTCGCTGCGTCTCCCGCTGCTTGGGAGAGCCTCTACCTAAAATATGTCCTCGCTCTGCCGACGCCACGTCTGCGCGGCAAGGCCTGCGCCGATGCGGAGCGTGCCGCTCTGCAGTTCTTACAGACAGGTGGACACCAGCAACTCAGTCAATTCCTCCGCTGTGTCTTCCTGGCCCACAAAGCTATGGATGTGCCAAAGAAGTTTGCCGCGCCGGCCGTGGACTTGGTCAAGCATGAGATGTATGCAGCAACGGGCCTCGCGATCACCGAACACCGGGACAAGGGCAAACTGGGACTGCGCCTTCACCTTCCGGCCCTCCGGCGAAACAACACGTTTGCGACTTGAAGAGTGGATCCGGGAGCACATGGGCGAGAATCTGGGCGTCTCCACATGCAGCGGCTGAAGCTGGGCTACCGCGCAGGGATTGCAGTCCGTGAGCTTCTTGCAGGCGTATCCCGCGGCCTACCAATGCACCAGAGGAGTGCCCGAAGGAAGCCCTTGCTTGAGATTGCCAGGTTCAAATCTTTCAAGCTGGGCCGAGAAATCGGTGAACCGGCTATCTACTCCGAGACGGCCCCGCATGACATCCAGCTTGCCCTTCGGAATTGCCGTAAGTCCCCCATCACGCAATTGGAGACAATGCAACATGCAACCTGGCTGCCGAAGCACCGACTAAGACCTAGTGCATTGGTTCCTGAAGTTGCAAAAAAAGCTTTCATTTCAGATAGGGGCTCAAGATCCTAGCAGTCAGTTGGGGTCTGTATCAGGGCCCCCTGTTTTTTAAAACTCCATGGCAGCACAGCAACCTCATCATTTCTGATCGTGTTGTTTCACCACCCATGAACAGAATGGTCGAAAACCCAAATCTTTGAAGCCTGACAACCGTACACCACCCTGCCATACCTGCTTAGGCCCTTTTTCTTTCAATATCAAACCTAAACCTTAAGTCCCAAAACACTTAACTCCAAGCCCTAAACCCCCGAAAATCAAAAACCCTAGAATACCCTAAACCCTAAAATACCCTAAACCCGAAAAACCCTAAACCCTAAAAGCCCTAAGCCGCTCTCCATGGCCCATGTCGGAGGCTTTGGCAGCTGACGGCCTCCTGTGACCGACTCGTCGATGAGGTGCTCTGCATCCTGGAGAGCCCGATGCCCTGTAGGGTTTAAGAATAAGGGCTCCTTTAAAGGGGTCCTTAAAAGGGATTTAGAAGGGATACTACAACTGTTCTATAATGTAAAGGCCTATATAATCACCTATACTATTTTTGGTGTTCCTTTTCATAACTATAGTATAGCTATAATGGGCCCCAATGCCCTGTATAGTGTAGGGTGTAGGGCTTAGGGACGCTTAGGGTGTAGGGTTTAAAAGCCCAAATAAGTATTAATATGATTCCTTAGGGCTCCTTATTTTTAGTATAGTAAAATGGGTTCCAAAACCCTATTCTAATCACCAGGGCCCCCACAGCAGGGCCCAGGACATATAAAACCGAATACGAAGCCTGCATCTGATTCAAGCTGTATTCCAGAATTAAGGAACATATCTTGAATCGTAATAAGAAGCCCTGTATATTTTTCGATATATTCCTTAAGGGGGGTTTGGTCTTGGGGTTTCCAAGACTTGGGGATTTCGTTTTTGAGTTCAGGTGAATTGGAGGGAGTTTTAAGGGGCCCCGGCTCTTTCTGGGTTTATCTTTTTGGGTTTAGGTTTTTAGGGTTCAGGGGTTTCGCGGTTCAGGGTTTACACGTATGGTTTAGAGTTGAGGGTTGCGGGCTTGCGAGGTTCTTGGGGCTGCTGGTTGGTGTAGGGGGCGAGCAAAGACTAAGACGTCGTCTCGAGGCCTTGCGACAAGGCTCTCGGATTACGGGCTCCGGGTGTATAGGGTTGTGGTGTTACGGGGCTATAGGGCTGTGGGGCTACAGAGTTGTGCCTTAAACCCTCCCGAACCTTCCTTAAACTCTAAACCCTAAACCCTAATCCCTAAACCCTAAACTAAGAACTCTAAACAGGCTTGGCACCCCACGCAAGAAGCCTTCGAGCTCCTTCCCAATGCGTGGAGGTGCATAGTGCCAGACACGAGCGCTCGGCGGAAGCGAGGCTAGGACGATGATGGCCCTCAGAGTTCCCAGTGACTCCAAATATCCCAAGATTTAGGAATATAGCTGAAATTACAGTAGGGTCCCCAATATGATTTGAGGAATGAGGCTTTGAAAGCTTGCTTAGGGTTTGGGTTGGGGTTTCGGGGCTGTCAGGAATCATCGCACCAAGCCCCAAGTCCTAGGTACCAAGCACTTTCATGGGAGTAGCTAACCCACTTCCTAAGTCCCGAGATCCCTCCAAAGTAGGACTCTCATTGTAAGGATCTTTCATCAACAGGGATCCCCAAGATGAGCTGGCAATCCGAGATGAAGTTTCAAGCACCCGACTGCCTTCAGGACCTTGAATGCCGGGCGGCCCAGCAAGGGGTCGCCCAGGGTCCTAAGAGGGGCTGTTTGGTGTGTGGCATGTGTAGGGGCCGGGCTTTAAAGGGGCTTGAGGATATACTAAAATGATCCGGGGCTCGGTATGTAGGTGCAAGGTAGGCCAGAATGACATGTTGGATCTTAGGAGTCGGTTCCTTGAAAGCACCGTTAAGCCCAAGCTCTGAAGCCCAAACTCCAAGCCCTAGAAACCAACGCTTTCAAGGCATCATATAAGGAAACTATAGTCAGGAGCCCTAGCAAGGTAGGTTGTTCAGGGTTCAGGCAAACATTAACTCTGTATGCAGCCTCCATAGTTTCTAGTCGTCCAGCGAAGCTTCGGTGTGAGCCCTCTGCGCGGAACTCGGTGCGGCGCCTGGGGCTCATCGCACTTGAAGAACAACCTGAAACCCTAAACGCCACGCCCTTTGGGCCGAACCAGGTGCACTTCAGGAACAACCTTCAACCTTTAAAGCCCTATAACGCCTGTCTCCTCAACTCCAAACCCCTAAACCCTTAAACCCCCCTTCAATAGCTAAACAACTAAACCCCTTTTTGAAGCGTTTAAAATCCTCGGACCTTCCTTGGCAGAGGCCCTCTCCTACACTGAGGATCGGCTCCTTCCTCGGGTGCTTGAGACGGGGTTTCGGGTTCCAGGGTTGAGGTTTGCGACGTGAGGGTTCAGGTTCAGAGTTTGGGGTGTTGGGAGTAGGTTTTGGGGCTTGAGCGTTGGGACATTTGCGGGATCATCATTTCCTGTGGCCCAATAGTCTTACCTTTTTCAGGAACGATGTATAGAAACCATAATAAGGAACCCTGAAAAGGTAGGTCTTTCTGGCTACACACAACGAGGAGTCGGGCTGGTCGCGTGGGCATTATGAAAGGTACCGTAAGGGGAAGGATACGGGGTACTAGAAGGATGACGGACAGTGTAAGGATTCTATAGGGGTTCCAGAATGGCTGAAGGGCATGATGGACTTCCTAACAATCCCCTCCTCGCTGGGCCACAAGAAGTCAAGGGGTCTGAATTAACTAGTAATACTATTCCCTCACTCTTCAGTTGCATGCCTTTCCCTGAACCGGCTACAGGAATCTGAATCTAATTACTCAGGCTCCCATTTTCAAAGGCTCCCCCACAGCACAGCGCCGAGAAAAGATCACCCACGAGGCTTGCAGAGTCCCGCCACGAAGCAGCCAGGTGCATCCTGAACCGGTTTTTTAAAGCTTTTCCTTTAACTTTTAATTGTGCTTTGCTGTTTTGAAAGGTTGTTTAAACGGCTCTTGGTCGGTTGTGTAGGGGTTACATACTTCTTGCGTAGGGGCTGGTAGGGTTTCAGTACGCGGGTTTAGAGGGTTGTTGAGAAGGGAGCAGGAGTTCGTGGAGGCTTTATAGGTTGCTTCTTTGCTTAAGGGCTCGATAAATGCCCTGCAGGAGTTTCGTAGGGTTTTATTGGATTCAGATTCTGTACCACACCTCAGTGTCTGGATCTGAATTTAGAAGCGTTTTAGATTCCTGGGCACAGGGTTGACGAGATCAAGAGCTAAGTTTCCAGGTAGGTGCAAAAATAAGAGTAGTGTTTTTACTAGATCCTAAGCCCCAAACCCCTGAACCCCCAAACTCTGAACCTTGAAACCCCTAAACCCCGACGCCCTGGGCCTGGACCCTTCAAGAGACTGTTGCAGTGTTTGGAGTTTTCGGGCTCAGAGTCTCTGTGTGTTTGTTCGGTCGAACATTCGTGCTTACTGGGAAGCAGTAGCCACCCTAAACCCTAAACCCTAAACCCTAAGGAGTGGGGAGCTACTCTTCGGTTCCAGCCGAGCACGTCACTCTTCCGAGAAGGGCCAAGGGTGCTGGTTTAGAGAGACTCCTATGAATTCACTGCATTCACTGCAATGGGCTAGGGACCCTGATTCCGAGGGATCCCTATCTATATATTATACCTGCAAGGAAGGGGACGAAGCTTAAAACCCGAAGCCCTAAAAGTCTTTGAGACTCGGCCAGGCTTTCAGCGGAGGTGTCACAACCGGCACCTGCGCGGCTGCAGGTGCCCAGCGGGTTCTAGCCTCTGAAGTTAGTGCGATTCGTAGCAATGTAGAGTCATGGTATCCGCTCACAGTCTACATTTGCCCCAAAACCCTATCCCGAATTATTGTATACTTTGGCTGTGAAATCCATCAGGCGACGTCTTGTCCCCATGTGCAGCCCACCCTGCCACCCTGGTCGAAAACTCAAAAAGGCGAAGCCCAAACTGCTGAGCACCCGGAAAAGGCCCTAAGTTTCCTAAATCCTGAACCCGAGGCCCTGAACTTCCCTACCCTTATGGAACCCGGAATCCCTGAAGACTAAATCCTAAGCCCTAAACCCCAAGGAGCCTCCCCAAACCCTATTCTATTTATTAAGGCCCCTACATGAGAAGCTTCCCCCCCAAAGACCGTCCCCCCCCCCCCCCACGGAAGCAGGACCTGCGAAGCTCACGGCTGCGAGGCTGCAGAGCGCCACTTCACTGCGTTCATGTAATGTAGGAGGCTTGATAATTAAAATAAGGTTCCTTTAAAGGGTTCCTTCAAAAGGTTCTATAAGGGNCCCCCCCCCCCCCACGGAAGCAGGACCTGCGAAGCTCACGGCTGCGAGGCTGCAGAGCGCCACTTCACTGCTTTCATGTAATGTAGGAGGCTTGATAATTAAAATAAGGTTCCTTTAAAGGGTTCCTTCAAAAGGTTCTATAAGGGCTGCTATAAGGGTTTAGGGTATAGGGGCCTTAATTAGAACAGGGTTTTGGGGCCCTTTTTACTATAATTACAATTCGGAACCGCCCCAAATAGCATAGGTAATTCTTGGGGCCCCTATATCAGGTGATCTTTGTCCTTGTGGGGTTTATGTGAGCCTAGAAAGGGTTATCCTTTCCTGGGCCAGGAAACTCAGCAACTCGGTACTTGGGAGTGAGGAGTGGTAGGAACCCTACACCCTAATAGGGTTTTGGGGGCTCCTTATTACAATTACAGTATAATATCCCCCCAAACCCTGTTCTAATTATTGAGGCCCCTACACCCGAAACACAAAACGCTGAAGTTTTCTGATTAACCCTCTGATTGGACGCAAAGGTCCGCATCGGCCCGGCGCTCAGGTGCTCAGCTTCTTGGGAGGTCCATCAGTTGGCTTAGGGCTTAGGGTTCAGGGTGCTCAGGATTTTGGTGGAGCTTTCAACGGTTTTAGGTAGGGACTTCGAAATTTTTATCAGCATAGGGCTTATGGAAGGATTGTCTCAGGGTTTTGTAGGGGATTAGGGTGTTTGGTTTGGATTTGACGGTATGGCCTCCAGGGTTTCAAGGTTCATGGTTCGGAGTTTAGTATGGCGCGGATGGTGGTGGGTGCTGGGCGGGAAGGACAGCCCTTGTCACCAACTTCCGGCTCCTCGTAAAGGGTCGGAAGAGAAAGAACAGTTAGAAATACTGTCGCCGATGTCCTTTATAAGTACACTTGAAGATATGGGGGTTTCCGAAAATAGGGGAACCTAATTTAGCACCAGGGTTTAGGGTTTAGGGTTTAGGGAGGTGCAACAAGGAAGCCTAAGCATCCTAAGCAACCCTATTCTAACTACTTAATTAGGCTCCTAGATGAACCCCCGGGGTGCCTGAAATCCTTGAACGCGGAACGTCGAGCCTTTTCCCCTAGACGGTTTCACTCAACCTGAAACGAATACTGGAGAAGCCTAATCAATGTACCCTCAACTTTGTAAACCCTGCATAGTATGAGCAGGTTCTTGCCGTAAAGGTGCCTACAAAAAAGCATCCCTAGCGTTGGGACACCCCCCCTTTAAAGACCCGTACAACACCCTTGCAAAACCTTCGTAAGACTGAACCGTAGGAAAGCCCCTAGTTTCTGAAACCCTATTACATCCATATGAATCCTCGGGGCTGTAGAGGGATACTATGACTGACTGCTGACTCTTCAGTCCCCTATCTTGCATATACCATGTCATAAGACCCTTGTGGAAGCCCTTAGACCCCCCCCCCCCACCCCCCCGCACCCCTTCGATGCGGAGGAGGCTCTCTTCACTGAGGAGGCCGTATTGCGGGCTGAGGAGGAGTCGAGGGCTCTGAGAGGTGGAACTGGCCTGGGGTTTCCAAAAGACCCTAGGAACTTGGAACTTCTAGGGCTTCACCGAACTTTTGGCGGGTTAGTTTAAGGTTTGGGGTTGAGGGCTCAGGGCTTAAGGCTTAAGGATCATATCGGCTCTTTCGCTTGTTCAAGACGCCCTCCGGTTTAGTGTTCAGGGTTTGGGGTCACCATTGTTGATGTTGCTGTCTTCGATGAATTGTCCACGAGGTGTTAAAGAGAAGCCTACGGTTTCTTCTTCAAACACTGAGCAGCTACAAAGCCTCATGCAGGTTTAGTACCTTGAACCCTGAGGCCCTGAGTGAAAGCGCAAAGGCATTACAAGGCGTGTACTTGTCTGGTGAAGGCTTCTAGGGCTGTGCACGGCTGGAGTGCGTCCCCCCTGACAAGGCCCAAAACCTGCACCATGAAGTCTACACCCTAAACCCGAAGGAGGCTGAAACCCAGCCCAGATCGCAAACTCTGGAGCCAAAACCCTCAGTCCTCAAGCCTGAAACTGAATAAACTCCAAGAAACTGCAGAGCCAAACTGTCGCGGGGGATCCAAGGGTGCTTGCTGCATTCGAGGAGTGCTCTTTGCCTAACTTGTTGCATGCTGACACAGAGAGGGCGTGGGAGCGAGGCAGAGGAGCCAGAGAGGCCGAGAGGCAGAGGTACTATAGGGGCCTTAATAGTTACCTACACTATTTCGGGGGTTCCTTCTTATAATTATGGTATTATGGGCCCCGAAACCCTATTCTAATTATTAAGGCCCCTACATTAGAGAGGCAGGGAGGGACAGGTGGGATCCAGTTGAAGCGACAGGGGCCGCTTCTGGTGCAAGGTACAGCTAAGCTTTGACTTCATCTCCAGGACAGTGTACGAGTTCTAAAGGGGGATGGCTAGATCCTTGATGCCTTTCCGCAGCCGTCTGGTATCATCTCTTTGCTCAGATAGTCAGCCTCGGGCTGATCTCCCGGTAGAAAGCCATGATTGCCGTCACCATGTCCTCCTCCAGCTCGCGCGTGCTCGCCGAAGGGAATGCAAATCAGTGTGATGTGCGCCGCCACTGCTACATCCTCCCCCCCTGCCCCTTTCCCCCCCGCTCGCCTCCCCCTCCTCCCCAGTAAACGCTGGCGGGAGGTAGTGGGGAGGCAAAATGCCCAGAGCAGGTCTACTGCTCAAACCCAAGCCCCAGATGGGCCCTGACCAGGCCCAGGCCCTTCAGATGGTCCCAGCACTTGAGGGACCACGTAAGCGGCGCAGAATGGTCCCAAAGACCCGGGAGAAGAGGACCCAGTGCCCAGAGGCGCAGCTCTACCGGCTGCTTCGCAGGCAGGACGCGGGGTGCAGGGGGAGCAGGCATTAAATATGTTGGGGAAAATTATATTTCCTCCCCAATCTATTTAGAAATCGCAAAGTATTGCGTTCTTAATGTAGGGGCCTTACTATTTAGAATCGGGTTTTGGGGCTTCCTTATTATAATTTTTGTATAGTATACCCCAAACCCTATTCTAATCATGAAGGCCCCTACAGTACCTGTCTCTATCCTGCATTACCTTAAGGACCATAAACTATGGGAATTATGGTATATTCCTTGTTATGGGTACTGCAGGATATATCATCAACCGTACACCGTAAGCCGCAAAACCCAAGCCCCCAAACCCCCCCTAAAACCCCAAATTTTGGCTTGCAGCTTCTGCTTAGAAGTTCTACGCAATCATACGTATAGTTGCCTTCCTTATGTACAACTTGTTACGACGTCCCATGATCCGAAAAGCCTCAATCTTCTTTCGGGAGCCCTTTAAGGAGCCCTTTAAGGGACCCTTTGAGGAACCCTTGAAGGAAGCCTTCAAGGAAGCCTTTAAGGAAGCCTTTGAGGAATCCTTGTTGCCAAAAGTGCAAACCTATTTCGTCTTGGAGGCTGCGCCCGGAGCGCCGGAGGCATCTCGCCGAGCGATTTTCGCAGGCCACCGATGCGATCCCTTTTAGGGCTCTTTAAGGCTTCTATAAGGGCTTTAGTAAGGGTTCTTTCAGGCTTCTATAAGGATTCTATAGGGTTCTGTAAGGGTTGTACAAGGTTTCTTTTGAGGGTTCTATAAGGGTCATGAAGGTTTCTATAATGTTTCTTTCGGGGTTCTATAAGGGTTCTATAAGGGTGTTGAAGGGGTCCTACAAGTGTTCTACAAGCATTATACGCTTCGCATCGTCCGCCTTGGCCCGGCTGTAATTCAAGCTGTTGCAGTGTTTTCGGAAAGAAACCGGTCATTTCACGCAGATGAGGTCTTGAGTAAATCAAAGCAGTTGCTTCAGAATGTTTTCACGAAAGCTAGCATAGCGAGGCTTTCGTGTTTATCCCAGCCATGCCTAGCATCAAATTCACGAATGATTTAAGTGAGCCCGGGGAAAGCAACATCGGCCAGCCTGGCCGCAGGGACAAGAAAGGGAAGTGTGGGCAAGGGGCGGGCGGCCGGGGTTCTTTGTCGGGGGGCTTTCGCACAGAAAAAACGCCCAAAGGGTAGCGATAAGGGTGTTGAAGGGTTCCAAATGCGTCATTAAGTGCCGTGTCACTCCTCGCGCTCTGATTCGTATCTGCGTACTTTCCGAGACCACGTCGATGCCAGCTTGGTGTTCGCAAAATGCACCGGCTTGTGTTGTGTCATGGTTCTTTCTGTCACTCAATAGCGCAGTAGCTGTCAATACAACAACAGAATGAGGATCATTGCGGTTGTTCGATGTTGCGTAGTCGTACTGCTGCTAGTGATTGTCTATGCTTGTTATTGTTGGCATTTCTGCGATCAGTAGCACCCCCCATGCGAGGCAGGTGCGGTAATGTTTGTTGCTGTTACTAGTACTACCGTAATTACTAGGTTATTTTATGTATTATTTTACTACGGCTGCAAATAATACCGGTATGATATTTTATTGTTAGTGTTCTGCTTCTTTCTCTCAGATGTTGTTTCTGTTGCCACTCACTATAACTCTTAACATTGTTCTTCCCAGCCCAAACGCCTAAACTCCCAAACCCTTCAAACCTAAAACCGAAGCCAACCCTAAGCCGTAAAAAGGCCTGAATCCCAAAGCCTTTTGCCATTGAGCTAAAGCCTAAAGCCCTAAGCCCGAAAGCCCGAAGCCCTAACGCCCATGGACCCGTAAATCCCTAAAGCCGAAAGCCTTAGTAACCTTCTCCTAGCAGTAAGTCCTTCGTAGCAGCCCTCATAGAACCCCAAACCTTAGATACTAAACCCGAATGAACCCTAGACCCTCAACCCACATAGAACCCTAAGAGACCCTACCAGATCCCCAAACTAATAAACCCTCTTGGAATCCGAGACCTAAAACATGAACCCGAAAATCTAAACTCTCTTACAATTCGAGACCCTTAGCAAAAGCGTTAAATCCTCCGTACTATAACCCTAAATCCTAAATCCTAAATTCTCTTTTGATGTCTTCTCATGTTCTCTCGCCGGGGGCTACGGCCTTTTGGAAGAGGCGCAGCGCCTTGCCCTGGAGCGCTGGATCCTGGAGCCTCCGACAGCTGTCAAGGGGTTATGACAGATAGATAGACAAAGATATGTAGGTATGTATATATACATATATATATATATATATATATATATCGTAGATAGTTATATAGGTATATAGATCCATAGATATATCAGCATATAGGTATATAGGTATACGCCGATACAATTATATATAGATGCATGAAGATGTATAAAGATATACAAGGATATATATATATATGTGCAGACATATAAAGATATATGAATATATAAATAAGTAAATAAATAGACATACAGATAGACAGATAGATAGATTGACAGATGTAGACATATGGAAAAGGACATTGTGGAGGCCTGTGTTTTGTGGGGTTTGACTAATTGTTGCGTTTTGTGGGTTCAGTTAATGTTCACACTGCAGCTTATTTAGCTAATGCAATTTATTAATCCGAGAAGCTGCAGCGAGTTTGTACTTATTCGTGTAAGATGCGCGTCAGGCGTTGGGATTGTATAGAGGGAGAGAGCGGGGGAGAGGCCGCGGGGGAAAAACAGAAAGAGCGTCCTTTTTTCCCCCCCTCCTGGGGCCTCTCCGCCGGTTTCTCCTTTCATGTAATCTTTCACCCAATCTTTCACCCTCCCGTCACCGGTCCCTCGCATCCTCCTAATGTCCCGTTTGCTCCCATATCCGTTTTGCTGTGTTAATTCGGAGGTACTTGTATCTGTTGCGATGCTGCTGAGGATGTAGCTGCTTATGCTAGGGCCGCTAGGGTTTACCTAGGAAGATTTAAGTCCAAACTGTAGGGCACAAGGCCCAGAGTGGACACAGCCCGATGTCCTGTGCGATGTGCCTCAACTCATGTTTATGAGCTCCGGGGAGGAACTGGTGGCACGTGCAAGATATCTATTTACATTTATGCTGGCAGGGAGGCTTGCTGTCTCGCAACGTGCTGAGGCAGACAGGCATGCAAGACCTTTGCCAAAGGGAGACGGATATGATCCATCGCAGGATACTGCTGTAAGCATCGCAATCACATCCAGTACGCCACGAAGCTTTTCACCCGCCTTGTAGATCTAAGTGCGCCGGCTAGATTAAATGCTTAGCTGTCAAAGGAATGCTTGGCGATACGGTTGTTATGTGAATGCCTTGTGCTAGGCGCACTTGAATTTGCCGCAACATCTTTTATGCCTCTCCGATTGCAACAGCTTCTCATCAGGAGAAATCCTATCTCCAACAGCTTCAGCAGCATCTAGGTGGAAAATGTTTTGCCGGAATAGCTGCCTCCTTAATTCGTGTGCATGCGTCCAGACATGCAGCACGGGCCAGCGCAGCCGTGCTGATTGCCAACTCCCACTCCGTGACCTAGGCGAAAGATTCTGTTGAGAGCATTCTCCATGCGAGCTCCTCCAACCCCGACGCGACTGAAACGTCGCTGAGCTTTAAAGCTCCATGCAGACTTTTCAGAAAACCACGAAAGCAGGGTTGGAAGCAGATGAAAAGGTTTTGTTGTTACGAGCGAAGCTAGATGATGACAAGAGCAAAGGCGAGCACGACACCCGAAAAAAGGGGTTGGCGCACCTGGAATCGCCAGTCAAACCCGCGGCCCCCGACGCAGCACGCAAGAATGGCATAACTGGCACCATGATGGGCCAAATTTGTCGCTGCTGCAGCACATGGGCTTGTGTGTTGATGAAAACGCAGAAGTCCGCTTCTTAGTACAGCCACAACAAGAACAAGAACAACAGCAACATCAACAACAACAACAACAGTCATCACCATCACTTTCACCACCACCGCCATCACCACCCCCTGTGGCGGCGATGACGACTGGCGACGACGACGACGACAAGGACACCAGTCACGCTGACACAACAATAGTGGCCTAACGATCTCATCCGATTACGCTCAGCCACCTACTTCAACGAGTTCAGGACGAGAAAGAAGTTGGCCAGGGCAGCGGCCGTCTGGCGCCGTCAAGCTTCTCACTCGAATCACTGCGAGAAGCCGCCAGCCGTGCTTCCGGCACAGAATCCCATGCGTGTCAAGAAGCACACGCTTAAGAAGCCGAGTGCGCGCCCTTAAAAGTCAACTCGTACGCCCACTGTGTCACTGTGGTTGTCCCATAGCAAGCTCCGAAGCGTATCCCCTCGTCTTAGAGAATAGCCATCCGACAGCCCGTCGGGCAGACCGAATCGAGTTTGCAATTCGGCTTCCATGGACTGGTCGTGCACTGGCAACACACAAGTAAAACATGTATGAAATACACGAAAGCACGTAACATACTCGAGAAGCAGGGCCTCCAGCATGTCCGTTTTCTATAGATACATCAATACATAGGTATATAGTTATATGCATATATAGTTATATACATATGTATAAGCTATAAATTATATACCGTTACAAGTATGTATATATATACACATATACATAGGTATGGAACATCAATAATAATTTTAGTCTTATTGATAGCGAAGAAACAGATGGTTATGCTAACAGTACATAAGTAAATAGACACGCAAGTTCAGAACTGCTTGGATAGATGCTGTAAGGAGTAAGTGTATTGCGGGTGTTGGGATTTGGGTTTACGGGGTGGGGTTTAGGATTTAGGATTAAGGTTCGTGGCATTTGTGCCATTTGGGGTTGTGGGTGTAGGGGTTGATGCGCTAGGTGTGCGGTTTGGGAGTTTATGGGTCGTACTTCGTGAGGGTCAGAAGCCACGATGTAGATTTTCAACATTTTGGTATCTTGATGATCGGCGCAAGTGTTGTGCGGAGCATTTTGCTGGCTTAGGAGGACCCTTACTGGGAACCCTGATAAGCACCCTATATCGGTATCTTTGCAAATGGGCCAGGCTTGATTTCTCCGCCCTACGCAGGGAAACCATGAAGCTAAATCCCAAATCCTGTGCAAATCCTCTTAAAGCAACAGAAACACCAAGCCTTACAAGCGACCCTCGACCCCTCACCACATTTTCGAGAGTCCTGTAGCAGCCGGTCAAGCCGAATAACGCTCCAAAAAACAAAAAACACTTTATAGACCCAGTCCTGCCAACTTCTTATTTGGCCCCTCGTTGAAATCATGAACCTCAGACCTTAAACCGTACGCCCCAAACCCTCAACCCTGAACCCGAAACCAACCCCAACCCTGACCTGTCAAGCTTTGAGACTTTTGTTAGGACGGCGGGCTTGCCTGCAACAGCGAAGGAGGCCAGAGAGATGATGGGTTCAAGGTGGAAGCTTCTGGACGTTAGGGTTTCTCGGGAGTTTTGCGTCCATTTTAGGTAGGGTTGGGGTTTGGGGTAAAAAGAGCAACAATTTAGGGGGCTTAGCGATTTCGGTATTTATGGTTTTAGTTATTCTTTGGAGTGTGGTTCGGGTTGTAGGATGCAAAGACCAAGTAGTCCGGGCTTCAGCGGTTGGCGTTGAGGTAGTTGTACTGGTAATCGCGGTGGTCAAAGAGATCCAACACAGAACCATAGTTGTATTGCCCGTATGGCCCCTCTAAACCCTAAGCACTCAACCCTAAAACTTTGAACCTTAATTGTTGGGATCACCCAAAACGGGCCAGCAAGATAAATATGCGGGATCTTCTCAAGCGACAACTTGCGGCTTGCGGCTTAAGCTTCAGAGCTTGGGGTTTAGGGATGTTCAGGGTGAAAGGCGCATCAGTTTTGCCCATCATCTTTGGTAAGGTGAGAAGGGTCCAATCGTGAAGTGGAGCTTGTGGATTAAACCCACTAAACCATAACATCCATAACCCTGAAGTCCCCAAAGGACCGAAAGCTGCAGCGGAAAGAACCCCAGCCCGAAATCCGAGATGTGGCAGACCTTGGGATTAGAAGAGCCACTAGATGGATCTTCCTTGGTACAGAACGCAGACTTCCAAAATAGTTTGAGATAGAAGCCCAAGCAGAAAGCACAGCCATTTCTTAGGGTTCCTTGTTCTGACTATAGTCCAATAAAGTCCCCAACCTGTAATCGCTGAGAGTTCCCAGAAGCTGCGCCCGTTTTGGGACCCTCGCATTGTAGTTTCCTCCTTCCCCAAACCGCTCTAGTTGAGTCCCCATTTGTCCGAACAGGGGCTAGAAGCCTCACGCCCTTGGGCCGGGCTACAGAGGGAATCAAGGCGGCATCCGTGGCTTTTGAGTTTCTGAGGTCTGAGGCTTTTGCACGTAGCCTTTGCTTTACGGGCTCAGAGTTCGGATTAAATCCATGTTGGTATGTGTGGAACTCGTATTGCGCAACACTTCGGTAGGAAATCATTCGTTTAATAAATGTTCCTAAACCACTATCCCCCGACTCCTAAACCCCTAAAGCCCAAACCCTAAACCAAAACCCCTAAACCTGAAGCCCAATGGACGAAGCCCCGTGATCCTTGAAGCAGTGCCTTTTCAAAGCTCACAGTCTCGGCATTCTTGGCTTTCGCTTCTGTCAAGGGCCCGGGGATTTAGGACTTCAGGCTTCTGGTGTGTTCCCTATTCAAGCCTGGGATTTTGAGTGCGCTCGCCATCAACGGATATGGGTTTGGGTTGAGGGTTTAGGGTTTAGGGACCGGTTTGGCCCACGTGGCGAACAATCGCAGAGTCGAGTGTTTACTCACGGAAGCCAAGCTGAACACCACATCTGGAAGCCGTCTGCTTGATGATTTGTGTGTCAGTCTGGATCAACGCGGCTGCTGCGAATGCATGGTTTCGCAGCTTGGCCCAGAAGCCGGACGAAATAGTACGAAGCTGGGCTGGGTGCCAGCACAGGCGACCGGCAATGCTACTACTCCCTTCCGAGTCCCGGCAGCCAAGGACTACGGACGAAGGGCCGGAAAATGCCAGCAAACACCGCAAACCTGCGGAGGAGAGGGAACTTGCAAGCGCAGAGGCCCGCCGCAGCCAAACACGAGCATCAAGCCCACGCTGCCAGCTCGGAAACTCCAAACCATGAGCCGGAACCGTCACCTCTGTGTGCCACTTCACGTGATGAAGTCCATAGACCATGGGTTATCCGGGGGTTGCAGATAGTAGTAGTAGTAGTAGTAGGAGTGGTAGGGCAGTAGTAGTGGTAGTAGTAGTAGTAGTCGTAGTGGTAGTGGTAGTGGTGGTGGTAGTAGTAGCAGTAGTAGTAGTAGTAGCAGTAGTAGTAGTAGTAGTAGTAGTGTAGTAGTGTAGTAGTGGAGACCAGAGCCTCTCTTATAGCCTCTGTGAGAAATTGCGCAACGTCCAGGCCCTGCGCCGCGGACGCCGAGGCCCCGCCAAAGACTCCTCCAATGTCGGTCTCAGTATAACTATTATATATATATACATACATATATATATATATATATACATATCGATCGTAAAAGGCTGAGTAATTAGTACTGGTATTGCTTAGGTCTCCTTATCATGATTATGCTACAACATACCACACTTGGCCAAGGGTTTGTCACTCATGCTGCAGCTCATGAGTCTCCACGTGTCAGTGTGGCGCAGTCCATGTCACGTACTCTGAGCTGGTGAAGATGCTTGACACGCAAGCTCGGAAAGTTCTTCGCGAAGCGGGCGTGTTGCCGATGCGCACTGAACGCATTTGCTGTTGGCAGTGTGACTCTCGAATGCACTGTGCTAGCAGTTCCTCGACTGAAGATGGCAAGGATGGAGTGCAGTGTCCAGACTGCGTGCTGCCCGGACGGCACTATATGCAGTTCAACAAAACGCACACCCTGAAAAGAACGAAAAGAAAAGCATGAAACAACAAAACCAAATAAGCACGTCAAAGTCACGAACTGCCGCGCTTGCCACGATTTTCGAAGATACCACAGCTGCTTCAGTTCAAGATTCAGCCTAGAAATAGATTGGCACCGTGCGCTTGCACCATACGAGTACCCGTCCGCATGCCCGCTCCATGCGCTTCATTCAAAACAAGTAAATTAAACAGATTCCTCGTGTGTTGTTGTTGGTACGCTCCACAGACATCACCGTGTGATGTACTCCAGGGCCTCCGCGTCCTGGTTTTCACGATGCGAAATGCTCCTCTGATTTATTGTTTTTCAATTGTTGTGGATTTTCTTCTTCTTCTTCGAGCAATGTCGAAAGCTCAAGCTCCTCGTATTTTTTACACGTTCTGACAAAACACCCGTCTACGAATAGACCGAACAACACTAAATATATTAGCATCTGCATGGCTTCCAGACACTCTTGTTTGCGGCTGCGCCTGCGCCGAAGCCATATTTCGAGTTTTTTCGCGTTTTGACGCAGAAACGCATGATTTCCACCCCCAGGCACATCACAATGGGAATGTTGTGTTTTTAGGGGTATTTACAATACGAAACGCTTCCCTGCGCTGCAGTGCGCGAGTGAACAGAGGGGTTCGGAGCGTTGTTATTGATTGTTCATTGCATCTTACAACTATGCATGCGCACGACTACGATCAAATGTTGCTACCCCCACGCCTGCTATTCTTGCTGATGCTGCCACCAGCACCTGCCACCGCACGCGGCGACAATCACGATGAGAATCGATATAGTAGTACTGGTAGCCAAGGCTAGCAGCATCCTATGCCCCAACCTTAAGCCCTACGCCACCTTTTTTGGCACCGAGACGCCACAGGCCCAGGACGCGGAGTCCACTGCCGAGTCCATGGCGGCAGGCGTTTCCTTGCTATGTCTTTTTTAAATGGGGTCGGCGAGGGCTTTAACCATGGGGTTAGAGCAGGGATGTATATATAGAAAACGAACAGTCTCTTTTTAAACATATCCTTCTATTTTGGGGTTTAGATCCGGGTTCCTGAAGCGACTACAAGACGCCTTTGTTCGACCTTCTACCAAGTTATTCGAAATCGGGCCTCAATGCTGGGATCCCTGTTGTGATCCCTTGTAAGCTAAAGATGTCTATAGTACTCCGGGGTCTACATTAACCCGAAAACATGAGTCCATGCTAGTTTGGGAGCATCGGATTAGGGTGTGAAGGATGCCCCAAATTTTGCCCCGCAGATCCACTCGGCGGAGATTTTCTGCCATGTACTGTATATAGGGGCGAGAAAAACCAGGAATGGTGTTGTCCTTGAGGTCCCTAGATGCTTATGCTGGAATGTGTCCCAAACCCTACTCTAATTCAGATTCTAGCAAGGCACTCATAGTATCGCCAAGCCTATTGCAGGTCTGAGTGATTCTCGGGCAACTTCTGTCGTTGGCCACCCTTAAAAACAAGTTAAAAGGAACAGTCTTACACTCCATAAACCATTGCCTCTAGACCTAAACTTTGAAGGGCCTGATAAAAAGGGAAAAGCACCTAAAGCTTCAACCCCAGATCCTAGGGTTCAGGGTTGCAGATCTATTGATGCTCTTAAGAGTCGACAGGTTCGCGTTGGAGATCTGGTGCTTGTAGCTTTCGAAAGGTATTTGGTGGATTGATTCTACCCAAGTTATAAAAATTGTCGTAGTCGTTGATGCACAGCACGCTGCGTTACTGCAAGTGTTAGTATTGCAGTACTCGGACCTGTCCGGACATGCCTTTTTGGGGGGCGGGTGTTTGCTTGAACGACGGGTCTCTTTCGGGGTTATGATACAAAGGATCTTGTTATTGAGGGCCGTCTTTTTTCTGACATTTTCTTGTCGACACAGCCCAACACCATCGAAATGCGATGGTATAGCGACAACGACCTCAACACCAAAGAATGCCCCCCACTACTTGGCCGCACATCTACAGAGAGAGCGTAGGCAGCTCTACCGTGCAGCCGCCACTGTTGGGCCCTTCCATGCAAGGGGCTCAGCCACTTGAAGGATCCGGCGACTTGGTAACGAGGCTGTCTTGGAAGCATGACAACTTCAGATACTTCGAGTATGACAAGCACTAGTTGCCAAGTCCTGTGATCCGCCTACTAGAAAGAAAATCGACCGGCTTAGAGTTGAATAAAGGCTTTCAGGGCCACTCTTCGTCAAAAGAAGTGGAGTGACAGGCATCCGTGGTGGGTTTATCTTCGCTATAAACTTGCTTACACCAACTTGCTTGCAAGCTACTTTCGCGTAGAGATGTGCGAGAAGGGGGATGGGCCCAGGCAGGCTTGGACTCGGCGGACCGCTGAGGCATTGAGGTAGTACGTAGTCGCAGTAGTCTAGTTTGGTAATCTTCGTAGTGACTATATTGCCATTGTAATACTTGTTCTTATTACTAGTCTTGTGATTATTATGATTATCATTAGTAGTAGTAGTAGCAGCAGCAGGACAGCTGCATGGACAACTGTGCTAAACTGATGGATCCTGTGAGTGATCTTGCCCGACTACAGGACTGAAGTTGGACTAACATGACATCGACACCTGAAGCGGCTTCCCGAATACAAGTGCACTATCAGACACCTCAACATCCTGTTCTAGTGATTCAGGCCCTTGTTTGACCAAATCCAAACCTCTGCGCTCCAGCCAGTTAAACCACGCACTTCACTTCACTTCGCATTACCTGAGTAGGCGATGAATCCCTCTCGCAATCCCGGAAAGAGTCAAAACCAAAAGGGTCAACCAATAGGTTCGCTCAGAAAACTGCAGAATACCTCTTATTTAAGGAACAGACCCAGCTTGGGGATTTCAGGTATATTGCCGTCTGACACTAATACCAATTTACCAATATAGCTTAAACTTGAATCCCATTGCTAGGTCTGTTGCTTATCAGTCTGGCAGAATCGAAGGTGGCTTCCCGCTATGACGCGGATTTGACCACTGCGGATTCTCGCCAGAGTACAGCACTGTGGGCTGTTGTGTTTAAAGGGTTTAGAGTTCAGGGTTTGGGGTTTATAAAAAGTGTAAAGGTAGTGCTTGTGGTCATGTAGATAATGCCCGTTACAATGGCACCCGTGAGGAGCACATGTGCCAAGTCATGCCAGTTGTGTTTTCACCCGTGGTAAGAGCAACTCTCGTGCTTTGCCGTCCCTTTAGCAACCGTCTCCTTCTTCGCTCCCTAAAGGGGCCCGTTAGGGCCTCAAGCCCAACCTCCCCAGCCTCGTGAACAACCCCAAACCCTTAGACAATAAACCCAAAGCCCTAGAACTTAACTACAAGTGCCAGGCACTCGGAGCCCTGAGTGCACAATGTTTGGGCGTTTGGGCCGTTTGGCAATATTCTAGTATACTATACTAGGATGTAGCCTACGAGTCGGGTCTGTATATGACACGGTCAGCTGTACCCATGGTGTAACCCGGTAGAATATGAGGAATAGAAGAGCCACATGTAAATGCCACAAAACGTGACCTAATAACCGGTATTAGACAGAATGCAGTACAATGCGACAGAAAGATAGAAGGTTAGTAGTTTCCATACAGTACTCTTGCAACAGTGCAGTCGGCAATATACAGTTTGTGGACCAAACATCGCAGTTCAGTATAATGTAGCATAGAAAAGGACAAAAAGGTATCCAGCAATATTCAGTAGCATATGACTGCAAAAACTACGCGCAGTATCACATCCTATCATATGATGCCACACAGTAACGCAAACATGTGACTGAACTTACAGCAGCACTTACGGTCTCCTGATATTCTGTAACGGAATCTGATATCATATACATGCTCGAAAGTAGTGCCACACACTACTGCATGAGGAAGCACAAACATATTCCAGCTTGGCAGAATCTGATGTAGTACATATGTAATGCAGAATCATGCAACACAAATCTAGGCACCATGCAATACCTGCAACAAGCGAATGGACATGGTAGTACCGAAACAGACAAACAAAATACTAATGCCGATAGTTGCGATACAGGATAGCAGCATAGTAAGGAATCGCATGTCCCCACCTACGAGTACTGCTACTGTTGCTACTACTACTACTACTACTGCTGCTACTACTACTACTACTATTGCTACTATTGCTACTTTGCTACTACCACTACTACTACTACTACTACATCTACATCTACATCTACATCTACACCTCGTACTACTGCTGCTGCTGCTACTACTACTAGTCCTCCTCCTCCTGCTTCTGCTGCTGCTGCTGCTACTGCCACCGCTACTACTACTACTACTACGACTGCCACTATCGCTACTACTACTGCAACTACTACTACGACGACGACGACTACTACTACTACTGCTACTGCTACTGCTACTGCTACTACTACTACTGCTTCTACTACTACTACTACTACGACTACTACTACTACTGCTCTTCATTATTACAGAGTAGTAATAGCTCTATGTTCTTGAATATTGATAACAACAGTGGAAAGAATGATGACGAGGGGCACCTTGAGCTAAAGCAAGCAAAAAGCAGTAGCAAACAATGCACGTTACAATGTATAATCTATGTCACACTATGGTATGCGCTAGACCCTGCATACAGCCTGAAACACGCTTACAAGCACTCTTCAAACTTTCATTAGTGCACTTTGGACCCTCAGCCCTAAAACCCTAAAGCCCTAAAGCCTTACACAATAAAACCTAAAGCCCTAAGCCCCAAGCCCTTCCTAAAGCCCTAAGCCCTTAGGAGCGTTTTCGCGATGTGCTCAACGGCGTCGCACGTCGGGTGGCGGAGGCTACCTCGGACTCGGAGGCACCGCTGAGAATAGCGATCTTTTACGGTCTCAACTTTGAGTTTAGAGTTTCCTCTAGAGGGGTCTATAGAGTACCATAGAATATTATAGGGTTTAGGGGTTTAGGGTTGAGGGATTAGGGTTTAGGGTGTCGGGTTCTTTCAGGCTTGTAAATGCCCTAGAAGGGTTCCATAAGGTGAGGTGTCTTTTGAGGGTCCGTTATGGGGTCGTATAAGGCTTCCTATAGGGCTCCTGTAAATAGACAGTGGGTTTCTTCAGGGTTTCTTTAAGGGAGGTTCTATGAGGGCACCTATGCGGGTTCTACAGGGGGAGGAGTTTCAAAGCAGCAGCTTACAAGGTTTGTAAAGGGTTTGTTAATCGGTTTTATCGTGTGCCTGTAAGATTTTTTATCGTGTTGGATAGGGTTTCAATTTTTTAAGTTCAGGGGTCCAGGAGATTGAATTTTCAGTAAGAGTATCCCCTTCTATAGTCCCTGCATTAGTTTAGTTTTGTCTGATATACAGCATTATTCCAATTATCGAGGCCCTGTATCAAACTCCAAAGTCCGAATGCCGATGGCCTTAAACTGAAAGGAGCCCTCGAGCAAGACCCCAAGAAGCCCGAAAAACTAAGCCGTTCTAAAGCACCGAAACGAGCCTACTGCCCTGGACCCTTCACCCTAAACTCTAAACCCTAAACCCTAAACTCTGAACCTAAAGTCGAAAGCACCTAGGCCTTTTACCCCAATCCGAAACCCTAAGCCCCATACCCCGAACCCGAAGCCCTAAATCCCAAACCCGAAACCCTAAACCCTACACACAGCACCCGGAACCCTAAACCTCAAACCCTGAACTTGCCCTAAACCCTGAACCTACAAGCCTAAACGCTATAACCCTATAACCCTAGACCCTGAACCTGTGAGCCTCAAGCCTATAACCCTAAACCCTACACCTATCACCCTCAACCCCAAAAACTTGTAACCCAAAACCCTATAACCCTGTCCCCGTATAACCCTACAAGCCCAAACCCTACATCTGGAGGTGGAGCGAATTTTCCGGGCAGCTTTGGCCGACGAGCCAAGGCCAGGTTTCCTCTGCTTCAAGGGTCTTGTACTATAGGGGCCTTAATGGTTACCTATAGTATTTTGGGGGTTCCTTGTTATAGTTGTAGTATAATGGGCCCCAAAACCCTATTCTAATTATTCAGGCCCCTATAGTAGGATCTTCAGATCTGAGTTGTTTTAAAGAGGCCTTATAGGGCTCATAGTAAGGGTGGTGTTAGTGTCTTCTTTGATTTTTTAGAGGGCTTGGAAGGGTTCTCAGAGTTTTGCAGGGTCTACGTGCGAAGTGCTGCAGGGTGGAGGGCCACTTAGTTAGGACCCCCCTTGCCCCTTTTGGGTATATGGCACCACCCACCCCACCATCCTAAATAACTATCTTAAGAAATTATTTTATTCCCAATTCCCGTATCTACCTAGGTGCCATAGCTTAAAAGGGGCAAGGGGTTCCTTATAGAATTTGGTTCAGGGTTTGGGGTTCAGGGTTCAGGCACGTCGCAGCCAACTTGCCACTGCGTTTCGCCCAGCCGCTGCAGTCATGCAGCATCAAAGTAGCAGCTTTTTGTGCATGGCTGTCAATACCAAAGATGGCCAATTTGCCAAGGCGTTCCAAGCCGTTTATTGACATTTCAACAGTTTGGTCATCAGTCCCGTGCAGAGTTTGCGCTGACTAGTCCAAACGTGCGGTTTATGCAATGGCGAGGTTTCAGCCAGAGGAAGGCGACCGTTTCACCGCCATCTCTGGCACCCCGGGCAGTGAGCGTGGAGAGGCTTTCGAGAATTTGATAAGAGGTCGTCTGAATGCTGACAGTGACCCAGATGATTGCATGGTGAAGATGCCGGACAACCTCGATGTTGACCAAAACACAAGGAAGCAGCTGGAAGCCCTGCATCGCCATGTGGTCGAGGTTTCCATTGAGAGGCGCAGCAAAGCCGGAAGAACAAGAAAAGAGAGTTTTCTGATGCTCTTCGCCAGGCCAGCCGTGATCTGGTCGTGAAGCACAACATGGACATTGTGCAAAAGCTGAAGCAGCAAGCGCGGCCCCTTTTGGGGGGTGCGAGTGGAAAGCGGCTCCAGACCTTCCTGCACTGATCGAGGTCACTTTCTGTTCTGCGCTGATTTGGCTCAAGGTGTACCAACTTGAAAGATTCCTGACGCTGGTTTTACAGAGGGGTGGCATTGGAATCCAGGCTTTCTCAGCAGGTGTGACCATCAATGGTCAGCCCCTCACCTGCCAGTGGGAAGAAGGACTGCGCCGCTTCGCAGAAACTGGCCCAGTGCGGCAGCTTGTGGAAATGGGGAGGTTCCACATAGTGCAATTGCCAATGGCACGGTAGATGAAGTCGACAGGATCTATGAAGAGCTGGGCACCAAAACTCAAGAGCTGGACACCAAAACTCAAGAGTTGGACACCAAAGCTCAAGAGCTGGACACCAAAACTCAAGAGTTGGACACCAAAACTCAAGAGCTGGACACCAAAACTCAAGAGCTGGACACCAAAACTCAAGAACTGGACACCAAAACTCAAGAGCTGGACACCAAAACTCAAGAGCTGACCTCTGTTCGCTCGGAGCTCGTCCTGCGTGGCTGGGTCTCTTGGCTGACAAGCCCAAGTTGCTGCCTAAAGAAAACCCGAACAAGTTGTTGTGGAGTTTCTCGAAGAAAGCAGTCGTGGGTCTGATAGTGCGCTGTCCCTGTCCAAGGTCATTGCTGGAGTTGCTTGCCTCGCTGTTCTGAGTGTAGTCATAAACATATATTTCTTCCTAGCAGTGAGCTCGCCTGGACAGGAGCTGTGAAGCGTTTCGCTGATGACAGCAATGTCGCGTATTCGGAGCCTTTGCCCCAGTAGCCCTAAGTTTCAAGCCAAAATCCTCCAGAGTCCCGTGACTGAAGGCAGGCTAGCTTTGTCGCGCTGAGCCTAGTTCAATGTCTCGTGGATTGAACTGCGCAGAGAGCTTGAGGTGAGTGTCTAATGGTGTAAAAGCGCTGTGACTGGATCGTGGTAAAAAGTAATGATGTTATAGTTGCTTCTATGCTAAGGAAAACACATAATCTACATATTGCATGACCTCTTCCGTGGTTGTATTATAGCAATCTCTCCANGCGCTGTGACTGGATCGTGGTAAAAAGTAATGATGTTATAGTTGCTTCTATGCTAAGGAAAACACATAATCTACATATTGCATGACCTCTTCCGTGGTTGTATTATAGCAATCTCTCCAACCAGCCAGCTAAAAATCAAAGCATTCACGAATAATCTATTTTGCGGTGGTTTCTTTCTTGATGAGAACATTGTTAAATTACGGAGTAGCATTTTATGATCATTTCCTTTTTCCTGCCACTGTCTTTTCTGTGCCGCGTAAATTGGAAATCGCACTTTACAACAACAGTTCATGGAACACACCAAAGAGCATAAGCCATGAGCCTGGTTGTGTCTGACATTCATCAGATTCTTCATTGCTTGTTTCAGAGGATTATTTGACCTAATAGTGACATTCTTGCATTTCCTTCTATCCACCCTTATATCAATATCGTGATTATGAAAAAGAAATGTAAGAACATCTCTGCGCTTTCTTCCCCTTTGACCAATGAAGGTTATCATCAAACCATTTCATCGTCTCTAGTTTTTCATACAGCGATCACACTTTGACCAACCACATACAAGATTTCATATATCAATCGGCAATTATTTAACACCCTTGCTTAACAATAGTCTAACTTGAAAAATGCCAACACCCTTGCTTAACACTAGTCAAACTTGAACATTTTTTCCTGTTAATATATATAGGTGTTATTTTTTAAGTTCTTCTTAAGAAAATTCTTCTCAAAAGAAAGTTTAAACTTTTAACAACTCCAAGCGCAAATACGCTCTATCAATACCTTCAACATAATAATATTTTGGACCCAATTTTTCATCAGTTTTTTCTATTGTGTAAATGTTTTGCGACCAATTTGAAACACGTTCTTTTTCATTGGGTTTCCTTTTCCTAAACATTTTAACTTCATCTCCGACACCTAGATCAGGATAGACCCGATTTCGTTTGGAATTCATATTTAAATGGAGTTTCACTTTCAACTCGTTGCTCGGTTTTCTGGCATCCTTTGGGGTGAAGCCAGCTGCAGAATGCTTCATTCTATTATTATGTTAGTAATATTTCAAAACTATATTCCGTCCACTGAATATCACCCTTACCTTTTTCTGATCCGCCTCAACGCGACGATATAATAAATCTTTGAATGTCCTAATAGCTCCTTCGCTAAAATTTGGATGCGCCCTAGTTCTATGGTGTTCTATGTTCTGTTCCTGTAAATACTTTTGTATTGCCTCCTTGTTCATTGCTCCTTCGTCATCTGTCTAACTTATTTTTGGCTTCTTCCCCATTTTATGTAAGCATTCAATCATCCCACTTGCTAGATCTTCTTCTTTCTTGCCTTTGATTGCCACGACGTGCATAAACATATCAAATATATCAATCATTAACATCCCTACTCTAAATTTTTGATCTTTCAAATCGTTGATAAAGAATAAGTCCATTTGATACTCGTATGCGGAATGGGGGGCGACAAAAGCTATGTGAACCGACGGGCTTTCGTTTTTGATCAACATTCTTCCTAAAAAACTCATTGATATCAGACATTGTGATGGTTTTATCTTTCTCCCGTGCTTCTTCTAAAGTCCGGCTTTTTGATCCGCGCGATCAAAATATACATCATTAATAATTTTTTGTTTCTCACTCATATAAAACAAAAGAAAATAATGATTTAATAATTAAGTAAATCATCATTCGGTGTTAGGGGTTATGATCTTAAAGTTGCTCATATCATACTTTTGTGTGGCACGCTTTGGCTTCATTGTCTTTCTAGATGTCATGATTTCTGTTAGCAATTCATCGGATATTTCTTCTTGGTTTTAATTTGATATTGTGCTTTTCTTCAAAAGCACGAATCTTCTTTTTTGTAAATACCTTTGAGTTGCGTCTCGTTTCTTTTGCATATAAGCTTCATCTTCTCGTCGTTTTTTGCAATAAAACCTGTTGTATATTGCGAGTTGCTCTAGTATCTCCTCCATTGTCATATCCTCGGGATTTTTTACTCATATTATAATATACTAAAAATTGATGTATTTCTTTAGATTCCTTTTCATTAGTGTAGTAATTATTTAGGAATTAAAACAGCATCCTAAGACAAAAACATTTAAAAAAAAAATATATAGTTTAATTATATTAGTATATGTCCAAAGCCATTAAGCGTAATACGGAAGCACTACAAACATTTTATAACAACAAGCGAAACCGCATCCCCCAAGCCACCAGAACAAAAGTTCAAAATATAATTAACCTATACTCAGAACGCAAGATCGCCCAATTCACCACAGCAGGCAATTTAATTAGGAAACTCACCACCGCAAAAACAGACAAAGAAAAAAACAAAGCAGAAAAAGAATACAATAAGATTTATGACAAACAGAAGGATAAAGAACAACTAGGTCAGAGAATGACACAAGCAAAAGAAGACAACAAAAGAACAGGAAGAACCAACCCGAGAAAAACAAAAACATATTCAATAAATGTTCATTTATATAGGCTTAAGACAGAAGCAGACAAGGGTGTATTATCAACGTCTTTTAGAGACAGTAAGGGTAGGGAATATGTCCCAGTATACGTGAGCCATTTAACTGCTAATGTGCATACAACGCCGCGGGTAGAAAAAGTAGTGGGGAGACGAATATTTAGAGACGAGAAGCCGATAGAAAAACATTTCTTAGGCTCAAATTGTTATTAATGTCAGATGATAATTTTAAATCCGACGTCGGTTATGCCGAAGGTTACATTGCTTGTATTAAAGTTAATTACGCAGAACGGGTAGATAACGCCGACGATTTCAAGCCACAAGAGGAAGAATTAACAAACACAGTGAATGTCAGTATGTATCACAGATATATTCAGACGCTCTTAGATCCACAGTATGAGACCTTCAAGGAAGCCATTAAAGTAGAGCATTATGTCAAGAACGAGTGTTGGTTTAACACCTTGACTGATCATTATAAGGATACTCTTATGGGAGATCACAAGAGAGAGAAGAACAAACTCACTAAAGAAGCCATCCTAAAAATCATAAATAAGACGGAAGAAGATTTTAAAACAAAAGGGGCGTCAATAACAGATATGGCTAAGGTGTTTGAACATTTNAAGAGAGAGAAGAACAAACTCACTAAAGAAGCCATCCTAAAAATCATAAATAAGACGGAAGAAGATTTTAAAACAAAAGGGGCGTCAATAACAGATATGGCTAAGGTGTTTGAACATTTCAACTTGCACGTCAGAATTTATGATGTCTTTGACACTCTGATTTATAAATACGACCCAATAAAGAGAAATCATCACATCCCAGCCTTATACGCTATAGTGAAGAACAGTCACATCTACACAGCGAGTGATAATTTGAACATGCTACGGCAGATGCCGCCCAAAAACAGTAATTATAATATATCCGTGAAAGCATCTTCAGATTATCACATTAACGAGAAGGAGGAGCCAGTGGAATGTAAAATGATCACATCCTTAGACGATATACGGAAATACACAGAACAGTGAATATAAAAGTGAGAGTGATGATGAGACATATCTGTTTCATAATGAGATACACAAATTCAATTATTTTAACAATTGCGATAAGTGCATCCCAGCTAAGAACAGACAGAAAATTTTTACTAGGTAAATGCGATGTCTTATATCTCTGTAAAGATCAGTTACTATGGTTGTGACAAATGTTGTGAGTTAAGGAATTTGTTTGATGATTACATATGTCCTTTTACTAAATTATGTAAATACCAAGAATATGATGAAGTTCATGAAATAATGCGAAATGATGTTCAAAAGAAAGATTATACACTTGAGTTAGATATTGAAATGGAAACAATGTATGAGAACCTAGATACGTTTGACTCCTATAAATGGCATCAGGAGAAAAAGAATATTTTCAAAGATATTCTATGTGGTTATTTTCATTGTTATCAAAGAGTATGTCATATTTTATTAAGATAATATTCTATTTACAATATCATATATAATCAGACGATAATTTACATTATGAATATTTACAAGCAACATCACGGTTTTTAGATGAGATGATAGTTCAAAATTCTCAATAGATAGTCTCCTCAACTGCATAGTTATAGTGTAATTATAACACATAAGCAATTATATATTATAATTACAGCATAGTTACAACATTCTTGGAGTATCCGAGAAGAAAAAGCTTTGATACAACCTTTAACCCTAAACCCTGAACCAAATTCTGTAGGGAACCCCTTGCCCCTTTTGAGCTATGGCACCTAGGTAGATACGGGTATTGGGAATAAAATAATTTCTTAAGATAGTTATTTAGGATGGTGGGGTGGGTGGTGCCATATACCCAAAAGGGGCAAGGGGGGTTCTAACTCACTTGGGGTTCTGCAGGGATTTCGCGAGGTTGCTTTTGAAGGGGTCCGCTGGGAAGCTGTGCAGTTTTTTGGGTAGCTTTGCAAGAGGACTTCAAGAATCGTTTTTTCAGGGTCTCGAGGGGTGTTGGTTCTGACAGAATTGAGGGGTTTGGGGGGTGATGTGCACTCAGGCCACGTAGGACTTGATTGGCGGTTTGGCTTTCCGGAGGACAGTCAGCTCTTGGT
Organism: Symbiodinium sp. clade A Y106; assembly: GCA_003297005.1. Classification (NCBI taxonomy): domain Eukaryota; class Dinophyceae; order Suessiales; family Symbiodiniaceae; genus Symbiodinium; species Symbiodinium sp. clade A. The sequence continues at coordinate 71,908 of BGNK01000548.1, read as the reverse complement.
GTTCTGGGCTTTTGTGAACACTTTACTGAAATTGTTCGTAATGCTGTTCATTTCTCCCTCACAACTGCAAACTATTGCATGTGAAGCTCCGTCGTAAGACCTCTCTTTTGGGACACCTAGTTCGAAACCTCATTGACGCAAGGGTTCCCTAAGGGAAGGCTCCTCTTGCAGGGCAGGCACATGCTTTTCCTGACATGAATTTTAGAAGGCCTCCGGGCCAAAAGCCTGCATTTGTTAGAGTCTCGAGTGTTATTAAGGTTTCAAACGTAGCTTTTTGGAGGGATTGAGTGTTTAGTCACGCCGCTCCAGTTGTTGCGCACGGGCGGTCGCTTTGGAAGCACACCTGCCCCGGCAGGATCGCATATCTGCACAGAACCCCTTTCGTACACGTTCTAGTAGCCCCTAGAGCAACCCTTAGAGTAACCTTACATGCTGCTACAAGGAAGTGGGGCCTGGACGGATGCGAGGAGCCGCAAGCAGTGTGCTGTCAGTTAGACAATTAGAGCTTCGTAGATGCTTTGGATCTAGACATGTCTGCTTATCGAAACGGTTCAGTGTCTAGGGATGAGGGATTCACCACGAGTCGTACCCTCAACATCAACAGGCCCCAACAGCATCGAGGCACACCCTCCCAAGCCGTGCAGCGCTGCCGGAGAGAGATAGCTTCGATCCAGAGTTGTGCAGCAGGACGTCATGTGTTAAAGTAGAAGGAGTTGCTCTGAGTCTGAAGCTAGACTTACAGAGCGCTAGTGCACGGTATTTTGTTAGCAGCACCCACGTAGGTGGCTTTATTGACACCACGCGCCTGCGGACCCACCCCGAACAGCCAAGAACCGGTTCTGTGAGCACAGCATTCAGGCAGCCTTGAGTTGGTCACAGCAGATTCTCAGGGTCGATGTTTCATGGTATGCCGTGTTACAAAGCTAAGTGTCGTGGCCAGGACATGTGCCTCTGCTTCACTGTGTCCGTGTCAGCCAAGCATTGGGTGGGGAGGCCGCTCATGTCTTGTGCCTGGCGCCTGAGTACAACAGCAAAGCACTCCTGAGCAACATAACTGTGGAACAGGTGCACAAGTCGAAGAGTCGAACGTAGTATATACACGCACACAGATATACATACAAATATATATACATATATATATATAGAGATATGTATGTATGTACGCATGTGTATATACACATATATGTACATATGTACGTGCATTTTTACACATGCATCTCCCTGCCTCTCTTCTCGCTCTCTCTCTCTCTCTCTTTCTGTTCCTTTCTCTCCCTCCCTCCCTCCCTCCCTTACCCCTGTAGATTCTTACCGGAGCCCTTAGAGCCCCCCCTCGTGCGGGCATATTAGCACAGTCATACATGGGTGCTACACCCAGATAGAGGCTCCTAATATAGGGCCTTAAGAAGTAGGTAGTGGGGTTCCTTTAGGAATCCATAAGAGTACTAGTGGGGATTCATATCGGGGCTTCATACCACAGTAGGGGTTTTGGGGTACATTATACTGTATTAAGAGTGGTGGCTATACAGGGATCATTTTAGTAGTGAATGTGTCCCTGCTGCGAGGCCTTTGGTCACCCCTCGCTTTGCACTGACGCAACTGGAGGACCGGCAGAAGGTTTAGGTTCTGGGATTTAGGGGTTACCTGGACCCTGAAGAACCTACTGTTTAGGGTTCCCTATTAGGATTTCTTTATATATGTCCTTAAAAAGGTAGGTTCTTTAGGGTCTAGTAGGGTTTACGATTTAGGTTTTGAGCTTCAAGAAAGCCTCACTAGGTGGTTTCACAGAGGAGTTTCTGAAGTCGAAGCCTAAACTATAGCTGTACGCCTCAAACCCGAAGACCGGAGGCTGCGACATTGGTATCATTGTTCCGAGCAAGCCGCAATAGTGACGAGAGAGTTTTGGGATGTATAATGCTAAATGTGTAACGGGTTCTATGAGGGGGATCATATTATAAATGAGAGAACCCCATCTGACAAGTACCCTTATAGACCCCTTTTAAGGAACCCTTATAGATCCCTTTAAAGGAACCCTAAAGCTCTCTCAGGAGGGTCTCAGGGCCTGGCGCAAGCTTCGCCAGGCCTTGCAGAGCTTTTGGAGCTCAGCGACTGGAGCCTGGCTTTGGGATTCTGAGGGCTCTTTGTGGGGTTTAGGGTTTAGGGGGCTTTGGGATTCTGAGGGATTTTTTGGGTTCTTCGGTTTAGGGTTTAGGGTTTAGGGGAGTTGCGACAAGGATTACGATAGGGTTTACTGTGGGGGCAACTGTCCGGGCTACTATAAAGGTTTTAGGGTTCGGGGTCCAGGGTGTGGGTTTCAGGGTTTGGATCGATGGTGAACGTATATATGGCCGGGTTTCCAGCTTATGGCGCTTGTCCTGCGATCCAAACTAGTTTTGGAGTCGGGATAAGTATGAACTTTAATTCTTGATAAGTCTTGTTTGAGTAGAGATTATGTATAAAACGGAGCCGCCCGTCAAGCAATGCCATCCATCGGCGGAGTGCTTGCCCGCATTGCTGCTGTCCGGGTTGGATCTTCGGATAGGAGCTGGTGACAACGAGTCTGCAGAGATTGCGGAGGTCTAGGTGCTCGAACAAGTGGGGTCGGTGCACGCCCGCTTAGAGTTCATGGTTTTGGGGTTTAGGATTCAAAACTAATAACCCATCTCCTGAAGTGCTGCCTCACGATCCAAGCTCAGAGGCAGGTTCAAAAGACACCAAACTCTGAGCCTCTGTATCGCGTATGCCACTACCACTACCTATAATTCACAAATGGTGGTTCTTTGGTGAGGTTCCTTTGCGTACCAAAACAGGGCGTCGCTATTGAAAGTAGATGAGGACTCTAAGGGGGACCCTGACTTGCAGGACTACCGTACGGGTCGGAATAATAGTACAGACCTTGGTGTAGAAACGCGAAACACTTAAACATACCTGTACGAAGACGCAAACCGCCTAAACCCGCCTAAAACCTAAACCCGCCTAAACCCCAAAACCCTTCGCTCGGGCAAGGCTCGCGCATCGGTCGGCAATGGGCCGATGAATCGGTACAGCCAGAAGAGGCCTGGGGTTCGGGATTTAGGGTTTAGGATTTGGGGTTTAGGGTTTAGGGTTTAGGATTCAGGGTTGGAGTTCAGGGTTCAGAGAGCAGTTGGGGGGTTAGGATTGAAGGTTAGGGTTTGGGGTTTAGTCCGGCTTTTTTGTTTGTTTTTTCGATGTTTCTGTTTTCACAACCGGGCTTATCGTTTGTTTAAAGGTTTGCCATCGGGTTTATAGTTTTCTTCAGTGGGTTCAATCGGGCATTCCAGGGTTTTGAGAGCCGAAGACGACGATGGTGATGGCTATGACGATGATGACACTCTTGATGAAGATGGTGATGATGATGATGATGATGGCGATCGATGGAGGTGCTTCTCGACGATGTTTTTGTGCGTCGGCTGCTGCCGCTGCCGCTGCTGTGGCGCCAAGTGGTGAAGGTCAAGGTGATGGTGAGGATGTTGTTGTTGCTGCTGATGATGATGCTGGTGAGGATGTTGATGATGATGATGATGACGATAGCCATGATGCTGAGAGGGAAACTGACAGCCACTAAAAGATTTGATCTTAACCTTGAGCCATCATCCCTCTGGGTACCAGTGGCAGATGTTTCGCAAATTTTCATAGCCGGGCGCGGCCCAGGCAAAACTGCAGGATGGTGGGGCTTCTAGGGGCCAAGCATTAGAGGACACAGAGCTGAAGAGATCGTGGAGGTGGCGGTTAGGGGTGTTTCGGAGATTCAGATCTGGAATGGGTGGGCTTATTGAACAAGTTGGGGTTTTCAGGCCTTATCTAAGATAGCAAGGCACCCGGATGCTGTGATGCTGTGGCGTGCGTAATATCAGCCACCGCCTCTTCTGGCCATGCTTCGCATTTGGAGACCTTCTGGGCAAGAGCTGACAGCATTAAGCACAGAAGAGTTCACAGATGCAGATGCGGTGAAGAAGCATCTGCGTGAACTTTATGGCTTCCCGGTGTATCTGCAGCAGCTTCTGCATGCTGGAAGGAACTTAGCTGATGATTTCAAGGTGGACAAAGGTATGGATTTGCAAGTGGTGCTGCTGACCATCTCCGGCGTTTCGCACAGCGGCCATGCTGCACGTATCGCAGCACAAGATCTAGCAGATGCTGCTCGACGAAATGATGTTAATGTGGTCCGATGCTTGCTGGAAGCTGGTGCTGATAAAAAATTTCGCATCGGTGACAAGACAGCCCTGATGCTCGCATCTGAGAGTGGCCACTCAGAAATTGTACGTTTGCTGCTGGAAGCTGGCGCCGATAAAGACTGTTGGGACAATTTCGGACGGACGGCTCTGCTGCTCGCATCTGAAAGTGGTCACTTGGAGAACGTGCGTTTGCTGCTGGAAGCGGGTGCTGATAAAGACTGCTGGAACACTGTCGGCGAGACAGCCTTATTGCTCGCATCTGAGAGTGGCCACTTGGAGGTTGCACGTCTGCTGCTGGAAGCTGGTGCTAATAAGGATTGCACTGACCTTGTCGGAAAGACAGCCTTATTGCGCGCATCTGAGAGTGGCCACTCGGAGATTGCACGCTTGCTGCTGCAAGCTGGTGCCGACAAGGATTGCAAAGACCTTGCCGGAATGACAGCCCTATTGCTCGCATCAGAAGGTGGTCATTCGGAAGTTGCACGTTTGCTGCTGGAAGCTGATGTTGGGTAAAGCAGGAAGTTGACCATGGTTGGACAGCCTTATCGCTCACAACTCGAAGCTTGGAGTCTGCTTCAAGCCGGCGTTGATAACGACTGACAGGGTCAGGGCGGCAAAACAGCCCGGATGTTCTCATCTAGGATAGGTCACATAGAGATTGCACGTATGCTTCGGAAAAAGCTACGCTTGACATGCCTAGTCTGTGCATCTCGGGGTGTTCACTTGGAGGTTGCCCGGTTGCTGTTGGAAGCTGGTGCTAACTGGGATCCTCTCCCGAGGCCCTAAATGCAACATAAATCCGAAAGCCTCGAGCTTATAGTTTAGGCCCTAAGTTCCAAACCCTACAGCCCTAAATATGTCGATCTTCTCACGTTGCAGTTTGGTCTCTTGGGATGCCAGCCGATCCTACAGCTGCCAGTTGCAAGCCCCAAGCTATAAATTTTCAGCCCACTTAGCAACAGCTTATGCGTAGGGTTATCTTTAAGATAGCATCAGCTAGAGTGCTGAAAAGTTTACCCGTACATATATCCTACTTACTAAGTCAGGCACATGTAAGAGGAGTCTCGTACTGGAAGCGTTCGAGTTGATCATTCTAGGTTTGCGAGCTTCCAGCTCGTCATCTATGGTTTGGGGTCTGGGGTTCGGGGTTTAAGGTTAGGGTTTAGCATGCTAGACCTTGCCCCAATTCGGTTTGAGTTTAATCCCTGAAGCCTGGAACGCTTTAGTCGCGAGAGCAGTAGAAGATCCCGGGTAAACGAAGGCGCCCCCGAGAATGACAGCCTGATTCCTGCAGCGGCGTGAATGAGTAGTAATTAGTATCACCCTTTATAGCAAGAAGCACCACAATCCTCTTCGAATTTAACTCTCTTCGAATTCCGAATGCAGAAGAATCCCTCTAAAATCTCGTATTCAAAAGACATAAACACTCCTTCGCTAAATCCCTCCTTTTGGGAGGGCGGCCGGCACCATAATTTGCAACGGCTCACATGTGCAAGTGCTGACGCTTGGTATACGGTCTGAGGTGTAAGGAGGGGTACCTGATTCAGGCCTCCTTCTCACATTGATGTTGCTTTGTAGGGCCCAGGAAGAGCATCTGCGTTTCGGGATGTGAGCTTCGGGCTGGAAGGCTTAGCCTCCAGTGTTGAAGGATCTTCTTCACGACCCTAAACCCTAAACCCAAAACCCAAAACACGTCCCTGAATCCCAGAAGTCCTAACGTCCGAAGTTTTTCAGAGGCTACCAAACCTGGACGCTGCATGGCAGCCGCTGAGCCAGGCCGGCTAAGCGGTTTAGGCTTTGGGGTTTAGGGGTTTAAGGGTTTAGGGTTGTTTAGGGTTGAAGATAGCAACACTGGTAGTAAGTACTTGTTGAAATTTTGATGGTGCTCAGTATTGTCTTCACTGTACCTTGTATCTCAAACCTACGACCTAAACCCTGAACTCCATCGCAGGAAGCATAATTACTCAGTTTCGCCATCTTCAGAAAGCAGAAAGGTTCCACAGATGATCCCTTCACACTCCCATCACGGATAAGAGTTTAGGGCTTGGGGAATTTTGCATCAACCCTGAAGCTCTGCACACCAATCTTCATAGAACTCTTCACAGAGATCCTTATAACACGCTTCACAAAGATCGGTAAAAAAGCCACCCTGGACAAAAGTCCTTATAATACCCGGTACAACATTTCTTATACAACCGTTTCAAAGCCATAGCCTATGACTTGAGCCTCCACCCCAACACGCCCGACGGCTAAACTGAACCAACGGACCCTTGAACCAACTAGCAGCTCTGCTTGGAAGCCTAAGATGATGGGCTAGCTATCTGCGCACGAAGTTTCATTCTTTACGGCTGGAATGCCGAAACGAATTGTGTTACTATAGAAGCCTGATTAATTACCAACATTCTTCCTGAAGGTTCCTTACTATCAGTACCCAAACCCCTAAACCCTAAACCCTTACATTGCCCAGCCGTAGGCAGGAATCCATACGAAGCTGCCTACACTTGAACGAAATTCCACAGCCATAGTGAGCCATGGGCCATGGCTAGGAGAGCCCAACACCTTGTCCTTGAAGAACACATTGCAAGTTTTGTTTATTCATAGGGCTTCTTGTCGGTCCTGAACAAGAGCCGAAAGTTTAGGCGATTCATAAGCCCTAAATCCTAACACCCCTGTCTTGGAGAGGCTTTCCTGGATGCCTGGGCTCTTGCCGGGCGCGGTGCTGTGTCGAAGGCGGATCTTGCAAAGGTAGTTTTGTAGGCAGCCCTTCTCCCACCCACGCTCCATACAGAAAACATATACATGAGCGTGGTTGCAGACATATGTACATGGTTACACCACTGTTTACACGCATCCAAACAGACAGACAGGCAGGGGGAGACAGACAAGTACTCATGCAAACATATATGCACGCATGAATACGTCCCAACACAAATCTGAAAAGTCCTCAACTGAAAGCTGACCGGCTAAGTCAGGAGCCCCAAGACCCGATCGCAAGCTTCTTTCGGGTGTGCAGGGTTTTGGGCTCGATTTACGGTGCAGGGTTTCGGGCTTTGTATGCTTCCGTTTGGACGTAGATTTAGCCAGTGGTCATGCAAAATCATGGAGCAGGCGCTGTTCATGCAATTCACAACGTCAAACACGAGCGAAAGGCAAACCTCTGTCTGTCTGTCTGTCTGTTTGTTTCGTTTGTTTGCTTGTTTGCATATATGTATGAGTATGTGTAGAAGGAGTGGCTACGGAAGAACGAAAGTACATACTATAGGGGCCTAAATAATTGCCTAAATTATTTTGGGGGCTTCTTATTATAATTATAGTATAATGGGCCCCAACACCCTATTCTGATCAAAAAGGCCCTTATATTAGATAGATAGCTAGCCAGCCTCCCCGCTGCTCCTGCAGGAGGAGTAGCGCGAGCGCTTGTAATCGTGTTAGGAGCAGCCACAGTAGCCTAAACTCAACCAGAGTCTTAATTCTAACACCACTTGTCACCTACTTTGCATTTCCCCTGATCCTTACTTATAGCCCGTGACTATGAAAACTTACTTTCTACTTCACCTGGTTCTTGAAGAAGGTTTTTAACTCACAGAAGAGGGTGTTGAAAGCACCCTCTTCTAAGAACAAGAGAGCTTTGAAAAGAGCAAGAGCTCTCGCCGGAGGCTGCGCGGAAGCTGGAGGTCTCCTGGGCACACAGGGTCTTCTTAAATGAGGGCTCTTGTGTGTGTGGGGGGGGGGGGCTTTTTTCGTTGAGGGTTTCGAATTTCGGGCTCGGTTCGGCAATAGGAATACTGATAGCAGAGGTACGAGCAACAGTCGTAGTGACATCAATATGGATGCCATCATTTTTGAGAGCTGGCTTTTACTACTGGATATCAAGTGATCGGAGCTTCAAGACAGGTTTTTGTGTTGCCTCCTCCTGCCATATCTGTCCATTCGGACAGAGGTGCACAATCAATATAGGAGCCTTGACAATTACCAATGGTATCCCTTTTTAGTCGCTATTTAGCTGTACTCAATGTACACCAAAACCCTATTGAAAGTTATCAAGGCCCCTATATATTCGACAGAGAGGATTACCCCGTGAGGATGAGGGTACCACAGGGTAGACATATTCATGACCTCAACACTGCCTTATTGTATATAGACCTAAATACGTCTAAACAGCTATGTGTGCATCTGTGCCTGTCTATTTAGAGGTATGTTTGTATGATGGATGGATGGATGGATGGATGGCTGGATGGATGGATGGATGTATGTTTGTACAAAAGTTACCTTGACCCTAGAGTCAAAAGCCCAAACCCTCGAAACCCCAAACCCTGAACCCTCCACCCACAACCCTATCCCTCAGCATGTTCCAACACAGTTATACCGTAGTAAGACCGTACAATACCCATTCACAACCCTGGTAGGGCCTCTAAAACCCTAGTAGGGTCTCTATTTTCTTAGTCGGGTCTCTAAAGCTTTAGAGCCCTAGTAGGGTCTCTATTTTCTTAGTCGAATCTCTAAAGCTCTAGAGCCCTGTGTCCCCAGGCACTCCGCGAGCGGCACAAGCAGCGCGCCGTGACGCGCCCAGCGGTACGCACAGCGGTGAGCCCAGCACCGGAGCCCCCAACTCCAACCCAGAGGGCCTAATATACTACTGTTGATGGACAAAATCCTGCATGACCTTAAGGACTCTAAACTATGGGAATTATGGTATATTCCTTATAATGGGTAATGCAGGATTTTGTCCATCAACAGTATCATTAGAGGATTATACCTGAAACAACCGTAAGGGGCCTGCTATGTTATGAGTTTAGGAATGAGGTGTAGTTTTTAGTTAAGAGGTATGAGGCTCTCGTGGTGCCCCAATCAGGAGCCGTAGTGACACCCAATCATCATCTTTTGTGTGAGATATTTCTTTTTTCTTGCCTAACATGGTTCTTGTATATAGGAGTTCTTTAATTTAGGGTCCCTTGTTTAAAAAGACCCTAAAAGGGACCTTAATTTAGAAACCTACCCATATGTGCTTGTTGGGGATCCGGGGATTTTTGAGGGTTAAGGCTCTAGGGCCTAAGTCTTTGGGTTTTGTTGCTTAGGGGTTGAGGCTTTGGGTGGGGCAATATGGGGCCTAAATAATTACCGAGAATATTGTTGGGGTTCCTGATTTTAAATATAGTATAATGGACCCAAAACCCTACTCTAATTATTAAGGCCCCTATGTTAGAGTGGAGGCGGTTCAACCGAAGCATGAGCCAGGGAAACACGAAGCCTGACCGCTGCAGCTGTGAGGATCGAGTGGGTCTTGGTTGTAGTGGGTTGGTGTCTACAAGGCTTCAGCCAGAGTTCAGTCACAGTTGTCATAGCCACAGATCGTGTATTATTGCCAGGCAGAGTCAGACCTGCAGACTTCACGGCTTCTCAGTCCCTGGGGTGGGCCCTCAGGCCAGAAACCCCCAAGCCCCAAGCCGAAGCCCAACATTTCTGAGCTGGAGGATGGCTCTCCCAGGCATCTCTCATCTCTTCCCCAGAGCCCTAAAGCCTCAACTCGACGGAAGAGGCCCGCAACAAACAACAGTATGGAGTCTTAAAAGCCACAGTTCGTAGTGCCCGCAGCATAGACTTCACCTACTACACCCTCACCCAGCACAACCCTGAAGCTCCTAACCTGAACTGAAGCCTCCCCTCAACCTTCGCTAATACCCAACCCTGAAGCCTTACATGAACCCTACACAACCCTAAACTCTCCAAGCCCAACGCCTCGAGTTCGCGGCGACTGAAACTCTCCCCCGGGCCGCTGAAATGGCGGACTTCTCCAACTGGGACCGGGGTGTCAGCACCGGCGTGGTGATGCCACTTGCCTGTACCCTAAACGCCGAACCCTGAAGCCTAAACCCTAAACTCCAGTCTTTTCTGTTGACGGCCGAAGAAGAAGCAAACTCTAGTCTGGGGGGTTTCGGAAGGATTCTAGGTCTTCCAGATGCTCTTGAGGCATTCACGTCTGGCTCTGAGGCCGCACCAAGCGGCCTTAAAGCCCTAAAACCACCTTAAAATCCCAACGACCAAAACCAAGCCCTGAACCCCACATCCTTTCAGGACCCATGCTAAGAAACACTATAAACTCCTTGAAAGCCTTGTGAAACCCCTTGCTAAGTTCCAAAAAGCCTGATAAAATCACCCGAAGCCCTTAAAAGCAAACATATCCGAAAGCCTGTAGATTCTGTAGATCTTAACCCCAAACCCCGAGACCCCAAACCCTTAAAGGCCCCCTAAGCCTTAGACTATAAACCGAATGATCGAGGCCCCCGTAGCAACCCCAGACCCAAAAGCCCTAAAGCCTCCAAGCCGTCGACAGCCGTATATGAAGCGATAAGCTAAAAGGCTGATAGCCCTTGTAGAGCCCTCACACCCGAGACTCTAACGCCCTATGCATTTGTTTTTGGCTTATACATGCCAGCGAAGGCTATTCTAAATATCAAGGCCCCTACAGCAAACCATACACCCTCACACTCGAAAGACTTACTCAAACACCCTAAGCCTGGCACCAACAGGAAACCCAACAAACACCCGAAATGTGTAGGTCCCTATATTGAACCAAGCTTTAGCCAAAAGGTTGATAGCTGATAGCCCATAGAGATCCAGATCCTGACGCCCTGGATTGAGCCTTAAAGCCCAAAGCCTAAAGCCATCAATGGTCCGCATAATCAAGGTTGACAGAGAGCCATTTTGCCCAGTCAAGTTGAACCTGAAAATCCCAAAAGAGCCTTTGAAGTCAGCCATTGCGGCCCCACCTCAAAAGCCACAGAAAGGCTGATAGCCCTTCTAGATCCCGACGCTAAAGCCGTAGATTGAGCCTTAAAGCCCATTCCTAAAACCAAAAAGGCTGATAGCGGTGCTTAGCACCCGATACTTTTTCCAGCTCGGCCAACCCGAGTGGAGTCTCGCGCGGCAGGCGCTAACCCACCGGGCAGTTTTGGACGGAGTAGTTCGTGTGAAGTTGTTTAGTTTTCAAACGGGGTATGCTTAGCCTTTTCATGGAGTTTCTTCATGGTTTCTATACGGTCCTTGATGGCTTCCTGCAGTCCTGCGGTTAAGGCTTAAGGGTTTATAGTGCATGTATGTCTGTTTGTCTGGATGGATGCATGCCGTGCATGTGCACATACATCTACATGTCTCTCTCTCCATCTCCTTATCTATCTCTATCCTTACCTCTGCTCCATCTCTAGTTGTAGGTCTATCTCTATCTCTATGTCTCTGAGAACTTTGAGATGAAGAGGAAGCAGATGGATTGGCCCTGGTGCTGCACTTTCGGACGTCGTTGTTCCGTTCTGCATTGTCGCGCTTGGCTTGAGGTTCAAAATGCGCAGCTGATTCTAGCCGGGAGCCCTCAGTAAACCCTGAACCCGAAACAAATCCGACAGAAACCCTGAACCCTACCCTTAAATAAACCGTAAATGAAAACCCTGCAACAACCCTGGCCCCAAGGCCTAAACCCTGAATAGGCCCTACATGAATTCTAAGACCTAAACAAACCCTGAACCCCAAACTCAAAAGTCGGAGGCCCTCCGTTGGAGCACAGGGTGCAGCGAAGCGCTTCCTGCGTCTCTGGAGGCGGGAGCGCAAAAAGCCTGCGGTTCCAAACTCCAAGCTCCAAAACCTTAGGGCCCTTACTAGAATTGGGCCTTTGGGGTGTTTCTTGGGAAAGTTTTGTGTAGGGACTATAGGGCCCATCCGGGGTTTCGACTTAACATAAGACCTTGTACCCCGAATCTGACATGTGGGTTCCGGGTTTTCGAAAGGGTCCTCGACGAGTCTTGAACAGATCTTGTCCTCGCGAAGCTTAGCAACCCTGCAACCTAGACGGAGGATGTAGTGCTCTAGGTTTTCCGGAATTAAGGTTTCAGGGCTTGGGGTTCGAGGGTTTAGATGTCTTGGTCCACCGTTCGGGTCCAAATTCACAAACCCTCGGATGTTTAGATTGCGTGAACTGGATGTGCGGCTTGGTTTTGCTGCTTGTACCTGTAGCAAAGCAGGGGTTCCTGGGAACTGAATTTACGTCCAGGCTTGTGCATATGTGTTTGAATACGTATACGTACAGGTATATGTAATTATAGGTGTACACATACAGGTATATGTATTTGTATCTTTACATGCATATTATCTGTATGTGTTTTTACACATCATGTATGTGCATACCCTGACGTACACTTGCACACCCAGATCATACGTACATACAGTACATACATACATACATACATACATGCATACATACGTACATACAGGCAGACCTGTGTACACACATTCGCACATACACATATATATATACACACACATGCATGCAGACACACATGCATGCATACATCCATCAATAGCACACAAACACGTACGCAATGTGTACACACACATACATAAAAAATAACATAACAGAACATGCGTACACTTGCACTGCATTGCGTTGCACTACCCGGCCCTACACCCCACGACACTCCATTGCATTGTACGTACTGCATTGCACTACATTACATTATATATATATGCTTATATATGTATATGTATATATGTACACATACGAACATATATATATATAAAGATGTGTATATGAATATGTATATGAATATGTATATGACTGTGTATATGTATGTCTATACGTATAAGTACTTATATGTATATGTATACGTAGATGTGGATGTGGATGTATATGTATATGTATGTGTACGTATATGTATATGTATATGTATATGTGTGTATATATATATATATATATTTATAAGCACAGATTCATGCAAAGATATATGCACGAGCGTACGGAGCTACACTCACGCCCACACTGAACCATGTGTGTACGTATACACATTTATATGTCTTCGAGAAACCTAGCAGCGTTCTCAGCAGCAGTGGAATATGGCAGTATGGCATGCCCATGTTAACTTGCATTTGCCAGAGCACACCCTCGCACACACATACACACACACACGCACACATAACTATATATACAGACATGTAGATAAATAGTATGTATACAGATATATACATGTATACACACGCACACATATTTCAGGCCAGCGTTATGTTCACGAAGTCATCTTAATACATGTCAACACAGTTTCTGATAGAACAGCATGATACTGTGCAACTCTGTAGCACAACACAATATGGCAAGCGATAGAAGCGTGAGCCTTTTACCATGCTGTAGTGCAGGGGTGCTTCACAGTACCATATAGTATTCGATTACCATACGCAACATGCTTATCTGTATCTTGTACACCCAAGAAGCTTTCCAAACCCTATTCTAATTATTAAGGCCCCTAACTCACAACCACCAGCCGGGCAGGGAGCCTTCAAAGAGCGGTTGGAGTCGACACGGAGAACCGACTTCAAGGTACCGGCCACAAATGACAAAGGGAATGTTTTTTTGTTTAAACGTCCACTGGGGTTTGTGGAGATTTCCTTTCCGTGACGTTTCTGTGTGGTGGGGATTTCCGCAACAGCCCAATACCAAGCCCTAAACACTGAACCCTGCACCCTCGACCGCAACCCCAAGCCTGAAGCCCTAAACCCTAAGCGAGTTCTGAAATGAAAGAGGTAAAAGAGCACCCGGCAAAGCGAGGCCGTAAACACACTTCGTGTTTAGTGTTTGGGGTTACTATAAGGTTCCATGTGGGAATCTTGAACAATCAAGGTTCAAGGTCCTGGAGCCTATCATTGGGGCCTTAACAACTTGAGTCGGGCTTCTTGGATACATCATATATACATATATATATATAGGCTATAAGTGGATACTATTAGTAATCATTCCGACCCGTATTTTGAACAGGAAAGCGCATGCCCTTGAAGCTTGTCGCCACAACGACGCAACAGCGCCCTGAGTTCTAGCCTGAGAATCTATGCCACAACATCTCGGAAGCTTCAACCCTAATTACCGTTAGAAGTACAGAAGCCTGAATACTTGCCATTGCCACTCCTTGGATTCTTAATTTGGTCATAGTCTAACATAGCTTAAACCCCCATTACCAAGGCCCCTACATTGCCGTTGCAGCCCAAGCCCTAAAGCCTTCCACCGAAAAGCAAAACCAGGGTATTTGCTCCCTCTGGGCAATCTGCTCGGATCTGCTGCTTTGCTGCTGGCCGCTGATCAGCGAGGACATGTTTTTTGGCGAAAGTACTTAGAGAGGACAATGGGACTTAGTAAATAAGGTGTAAAGTACCGTAGTTGGAGTTGTACGTACATATAACAGCTGCAGCTACCTCAATTATAACCCTAGCTACTAAGTCTCATGAGCCTCCTCCAAGTAAGGTCCCCAACCTCCACATGGCAATTTCAGAACATCCTGCACTGTCTTCCGGGCTTTCAGAGACTTTCCGGGCTAAATCTCAGTTTCAATGATAGCTGGAATCATGAATTAGACTGACCACCTTGTTCATAGAGTACATAGCAATTGTCATCACAATCAGAACCATGGTGATGGTCTCAAGCAAGACAGGCCCACACCTGTGTCAGAGAGATGAAGCGACATTAGCATCATAAACATCGCGCTGCGGGCAGTAGTACTTGCAACCAGAGTAAGGCTGGGGCATGGAACTACATCGCACATCATGTCGACAGCAGCATCCATAATTCTATGCTAAGCTTCGCGTCTCTGGACCCTACAGCGTAAAGCCTAAACCCTAGACCTTCAGCCTTATGTCAGGTTCCAGACGCCGCAATTCTGGGCGACGGTCGTGGCATCTGGCATGTTTCGCTTCTGCGCCGCCCCCCCGCCGCGAGCCAAGATTTTGGTTTTGGGGGGTTTCGGATTGGGCCTTCTGGGAGTGTCGGAGTGGCATGCGTGGATCGAGCAGCCTTCGTACCGTGGAGCCGCACCGGTTTGTGTTTTACTTGCCGGCGGGGGTTCAACCAAAGCAGCTCATCCCTATCCGCATGCGGGTGACAGTTGGCTCTGGTCGGGTTGTGGTCGTCGGGATCGTGGTGGTGGCATTGGTGGTGGTGGTGGGTTATCGTCGTCGTGGCAAGGAGTTGCCGCCTGTTTGAAATATTGTTGAGTACGATCACGGAAGACACTGCAGATCAGATGTCGACTCCTTGGTGGCTGATGGTGATTATCGTCATGGTGGTGCTGTGGTGATTTGTCGTGGTGCAAAGGAGCCAAGGTCAAGCCAACTCTGTGGTTAAGGCACCAGCCCCACAGCCAAGGGCTTCGAACATGCGAGGTCTGCTTCCGAACCGGCTTTCTGATCAGAGCTTAGCATAGCAGCGGCGATAGGGGACGGTCTGTTTGGGCCCGAGCCCAGAGACGGAAGCTCGCATCCGAGCCCGAAAAGATCCTTGTGCCGAGGATTCGTCTCGAAGTGCATCACATCAACTGGGTGATCCTTCTCATCAACATGCTTTGCCTCACGATAGGCCGGGGGAGTCGCCTGCACATTGGCGGCAGCGCCTCTCTTACGGGTTTCGATAGTTTCATAAAGCTCCGTCAGTCTGTCAGCCCTGGAAGGTTGCATCATAGCAACGTTTTTGCATATGCACTTACCAAACCGCCATCACACTTTGAGAAAGGGGAAGAGTTGCGAATTTTTTCTCGTTACCGCAACTTCAATAAGACTTTCATGACGTAATGTAGATGGTGCAAGACTGCCGCGGGCAATCTTATCGAAGAAGGTTCTGAGATCGGGTGGCCTGAATTCTAAGACTCGTGACTTAAAAGCTAAACCCTCCCTACGTCCTGTCCCCCCAAACAGTAAACGCTGAACCCCAAAAGCCAAACCTAAACCCTGAACCCTGAAGACCCCAATCCCCTTGGGCCCTCACCCCCAAAGCTTTGCGCAGGTTTCGGCGTGCCCCGGCAGCTCTTGCCTATGTTGGCAGTAGGGCGAGTCTCAATCGGCGTCTTCTCACCTGATCCTTGGCCAAAGTCGTCCGCAGGGTCCTTAGTAAAACCTTATGAACCCCTAGAGGAAGCCACCACCAGGTATCGATGTGGGATAATTTGGTTTCGTTTATTGTTTATTTTACAGACCTAATTAAACATGGTTTTGGGGCCTGTTGAAATCGACACCTAGTAAAGCCTTATGAATCCTACTAGGAAGCCACCGGAATATCCCTGAGGTTTAGCGGATCTGGGGCTTGAGTTTTTCTCGGTCAGGGGCTCGCTGCACTCGCTGCACCAGACTACGCCCGCCACAGAACCCTGAACTTCCCTGAGCTCGAGACTTACCTCGGTAGGGCTTTGGGACATTTTAGATTTTCCCTTATTGGGCTTAAGCGGGTTTCATTTGCTAATATTTTTTCAAAAGCTTTAAAAGCCCCACCTAGTTATCCCAGGTTCATAGTCCTGTACGGTTCAAAGCCTCACTGACCAGGAGCCAGCGCAGGTGTTGGGGCTCAATGCAGTTCTGTCACCGCAGCCTGGATGCAGCTTCAGATACCCTGCTGTGTTATGCTATGCCTTGTTGCCAAACATGACTTTGCATTGCTGGACAGCTTACATCAGTGGTACTTGTAGTATGCAAGTATGTTATCAGGCGTGTCCTCGGCTAGTCCTCTTTCAGCCCGCATCCTGTAAGCTGCCTCGGAGGTTTTACTTCATGCTGGCATGGAGACAAGAGCGCACCAACGATGCCGCCAGCTCCCTGTGCAAATCATGAAGCGTTAGGTCGAGGATGTGCAGGATGCACGGTTTAGAACTTAGGCCACTTGGGCTTGGGCTCGGGACACTTTGGTTTGCAGGGTTCGGCTGCAGATGTACACCCTTTTACATGCTTTTTCTCAGCATCGCCTCTACATTGTCGACCGTTTGTGTCTTGTAAGTCTTGCTCCGCAAGCCTCAGCAGGGCTTTAAGGCTTCACAGACCGCTTTGTCAGGGGGTCCCACCTTTCTTCAAGATTCTGCAGGTTTAGAGCAGCCCTGATAAATCGGACCTCCAGGCTCACTCCCGCACCTGAACGCGTTAATCCGTTTCAACCCTGAACCTGGTAGGCCCTAAACCCTAAACCCTAAACCCTATTCTAATTATTCAGGCCCCTATATTAGGGTTTCTGGGGTTCAAGTTCCGAACCCTACCTTCGAGATCAACTCCAAAGCCTGAAGCCCTCAAGGTTCTGCAATATGAGATTACGAACGCAGCTACACCATTCTGGCTGCTTTCACACTTATACTACTATCACTACTACTACTACTACTACTACTACTACTACTACTCTTCTACTGCTACCGCTACTCCTACTCCTACTCCTACTGCTACTGCTACTGCTGCTGCTGTTGCTGCTGCTCCCGCTACTGCTACTGCTACTGCTACCGCTACCGCTACTCCTACTCCTACTCCTACTCCTACTCCTACTCCTACTGCTACTGCTACTGCTACTGCTACTGCTACTGCTACCGCTACCGCTACCGCTACCGCTACCGCTACCGCTACCGCTACCGCTAC
>BGNK01000548.1:338-54214 GCA_003297005.1 Symbiodinium sp. clade A Y106 | reverse complement strand
GCTACCGCTACCGCTACCGCTACGGCTACGGCTACGGCTACGGCCACTGCTACTGCTACTTCTTACGCCACTGCTCCCTACCCCTGTGCCTCCCCCCCTACCCACTCTTATTATACTACTCACCATACTTATACTCATATCATCACTACTAACACCACTGCCGCAACTACCGATACTGCTGCCACTACTACTACTACTACTACTACTACTACTACTACTACTACTATTACTACTACTAAGCGCTACCAGCTCAAGCAGCCGCGAGTCTTAGCCGTTGAATCACCACAGTACAGCCTGTGGAGGGCCTAATTTTTGAGACCTTAACAGCCCTCGGGCCCTCAAAGCACCTCTTCATTGTTGTAGCTGACGCTGCATGGGAGTGCTGTCTGCATTACTTTGAGACTCTCGAGTCTCAGCAACTTCTGCACTCAGAGGCAGCAAACACGAGCTGGCCCGGTCCCAATTCCGGGAGGAGACATTCACTTGCCAAGCAACTTGCTCTGCTCCTAAGTCCTAAGCGTGAGGGTTCCCGTCTTACCGCACGGCGGGGGAATTCAGACTGCTTGCAGTTTGGATGAAACAGCGCGGATGGCACAGGGCTGGCATGTTTCACTCCATGTTCATGAATGGCACAGTTCGCAGAGCAGATCTTTGGTTTCTTGAATATTCCGTTTTACCAGAACACGTTTTGAGCATGTCTACAGATGCTCTCCGCCGATGCANACAGTTCGCAGAGCAGATCTTTGGTTTCTTGAATATTCCGTTTTACCAGAACACGTTTTGAGCATGTCTACAGATGCTCTCCGCCGATGCAGCCCCACCACGCCAAGTGACTGGAAAAAACTCATGAGTCCCTGTTGCGCGAGCGGCAGATCTCTGTAATGCCTCCAAGTCTTGCCTCTGGTTTTCGGGAAGCTGAAATCGGATGGCACTGGCCAATGCTTGTATTTGGTTCGGTGTTGCTCACAGACTCCACGGAGATTTGCTTGATTCGAATACCAGCTGGGGATGGTCGCAGATACTTGCCAAGAGCAACGAAGGGGATGTTTGTTTATTCTACTTTCTTTATTTTATAGCCAGGAAGAGCCAGTGTTTACAGTGGTCCCACCTTGCTAGGTCTCTGGGTTCAGCAGCGCACTACGAAGTCCAACTAACAACAAACTCCACAACAACACCACTTCGCTTACGCTGCAAGTACTTGTACGAGGGAGCTTGTTTTGGGAGGGGCGATCTCCTTAAAGTGCAACCTGGTCATAGTATTGGTCCTAGGAAGCTGTGGCACGCTGGTGCTCTGAAGTGCGTTATGCACTTTATTTTGCTGTTTTTATATTATGATGGGCTATTATTCAAATGGCATCTCTTCCAAGACGGTGGCGAGCCAGAAGCTGGGCAATCAGTGCAAGGGTCTTAGCCCCTTCATTGCCGACTGCGACGGTGCGGCATCCAAGTATCCAAGCAGGACCATTCAGGTCTGTGACTGCCATTCAGGATTACATGCGGTGCAATCGTAATCTGGATCTGTCTAGTAGTCCCGTTCGTCGGGTAAGGCTCTTCCTGCAACGCCAAGTGGTCCCATACGTCGGGTGCGGGCAGACATGCTGCCCACTTGCCATGCTGGTAAACTCCGCCTAGTAGTCCCGTTCGTCGGGTGAGGCACTTCTGAGGCCTAGTAGTCCTGTTCGTCGGGTGAGGCCATGCCATGGTACTGTTGTGCTCAGGTATTTTTTGAAGCACAAGCTGGTCCTTAGGCAATCCAAGACCCAGACTTGTGAGGTAGCCTCCAGGTCTGAGTCGCCCACTCTCCACGCCAAAGTACTTTGTTGATGGAATGTGGCTGCTGCTGTATGGAAAGAATGGCCCTCTGTAGCAGCGGTGACGTCCCTTAGTAGACTAGTTTCCTGCCTGGAGGCCTGCTGTACTTTCATGGTTGCCTAGGGTCGTTTGTTTGTTTACTTTCTCTATTGTTTTCTATGCTTGACACCAGCACAGCAGCCGAGCAAAACCCGCAGGTTCTGTGAGTGATACCTCCACAGTTCTGTTCTGCGAACAACTGCGCGTTGCGTCCTCGGACCGGAGTGCAGGTGCAGTTTTGTGCTCCACGGGCTGAGTCCACGGACCGCCGTGAAGCAAGTCTTGCTGAGCTTTTGGCAGATTGCTGCGAGGCAAGACTTCCAGCTACGGGGCCGTTTCTAGCTGCCTCGAGATCTGTTTCGGTCTTTGCCTGTTAAATCTAGCCCCGCAGCTGGACATTCATGGGCATCAGCGCTCCTGAGTGGTGCTGCTCCACGGAGCGGCCACGCAGGCAAGTGCTCATCAATCTTAGTCAGTAGTCCGATGCCCGCCAAGGTGCGGGACGACCCGCACGAGCGTCCGAATGAATGAATACTACTACTACTACTACTACTACTACTACTACGACAACAGATCTGTGGATCCAGGCTCCAGCTCTTAGTCAGAGTTTCGGGTGTGCTCCTGGCTCATAGTGCAGAACAGAAGCCGTAAGGAGGTGCAGATAATGAGGGATCCCGACCCCCAAGAAGACAAGTAATAGTAAAATCTTGGCTAGAAAGACCCGCACTTCGGAACCGGTATTTTGTGGTGCTCCCCCCTCTCAGTCGTACTTTCGCTGCAAGTGCTTTCCCTGTACAGCTTCAATGAGGAGGCTCTTTCACTCTGCTCGGCTGTCAGGCTTTGTCAGTTGCATGATTGCGGAGTTCTTCGTCCTTCTGCAATTAGCGCTGATCCTGTCACCCCGGCATGAATGTGGGGGCCGACTAGACAGGTTTTCAGATGCGAGGAACTCATACTGCTGAGTGCACAAGCTTCAATGATTCGTTGTGTATGGCTTTCCCGACTGATGGATTATTGTGGAGTTCACTTGCGATGGGCAAATCTGTTGACCCTTTGGTCGGCCAAATCCAGAAAACTTGAAGCCGTAAATGAACATGATGGAGGCTCCAGCTCTCGCAGAGAACACCCGAAGCCCTCGGCAAGACCGGATTCGAAACCCGACTTCCCCAACACTCCAGCTGCTTTACGGCCATCCCGAAACCTTTCGCAAACTCTGATCCACAGAGAGCTCGGCTTGTCTTTCCGGGCACGCAACGACCGAGGGAGCTTGAACAGGCTTGGACGGGAGATGGGGCTGGAGGTACATGGGTGTTTGATAATTATAAGCTGGCAGTAAGTCGCACAGAGCGAAACAGGACTTCGAACAGAAATAATCCACATGCAGGTTCTGTTCGTGGTGCCGTGATAGAAATCCTGCCAGTACTAGAACCTGTGCATTACCTGCTGTTGTTGCTGCTAATTGCTAATGATGTTGCTACTAATTACGGATCGACCCTACAATATAGGGGCCTTAATATTTAGAGTAGGGTGCCCACGAAACTATAAGTGTACAAGGGAACCCCGCAAAATAGTATAGGTAATCATTAAGGCCCCTATATCATAGAGCCCTTAAAATAGTATCCCTTATAGTAACCCTTACATAGACCCCTTTTAAAAGGAACCACTATTCTAATCATTAAGGCCCCTATCTTCTGCCAGGTTGAGGCTGCAGGGCAACCTTCATGAGCTGGCAGCGACAGTTCGGATGGAGTCGCGACTCTGCGACGTGGAGGACTCCAAGCATTAATAGGGGCCTTAATGGTTACTTAGGGTTCCGCTTGAAGGGATCTTTAAAGGGGTCTATAAGATCTATAATAGGGTTCTATAGTAGGGCCTTAATAATTACCTCTAGTATTTTGGGGGTTCCTCATAATAATAATGTGCCCCAAAACCCAAAATCTTTATGAGCACTACTCCTCTTTCGGCAGATTGGAGAATTCCTCGTTTTAGAAACAAAGGGGAGCCCCTTCCTTGGATGCAACAAATCCTTCAGTTGCAAAGTGATGCTTCAAATAATTGTATTTCTGCAAAAGTGAGTTGCACAACTCAAGTTCCTCTTGATAGATGGGCTTCAAAGTCCTCTCTTAACATCAGAAATGCTCTGTCCAGCAAGCCTGGCCCGTTGAAACGATTCAAGGCTGCTCGAAACCGATTGCTTAAATTTAAAGACACTCTTGAGAGATTCAAACAAAGCCAAATTCTTGAAAGTGAGTTTCGTACTCACGTACTTGCGCCTGTTTGGGCACCTACGGAAGCCTGTGCCTGCTGCAAGAAACTTCTTAACTGTTCTAGCGAACCGCGGAACATTACGCGAAGGTGTCCGCTTCCGCGAGACTTCCCCCTTCCTGTGTTAGATGCGTGGGCCTCCACGTATGATCAGATGCTTCTGACCATTGATGGAGTTATTTCCAAGCTTAGCTGATCTGTTCGCTCAAAGATAGCTGAACATTCTAGAGATGCACAAGACATCTGAAGCCTTCGTCGAATCAGNTCTGACCATTGATGGAGTTATTTCCAAGCTTAGCTGATCTGTTCGCTCAAAGATAGCTGAACATTCTAGAGATGCACAAGACATCTGAAGCCTTCGTCGAATCAGACTCATGTCCGCTCCACCGCCCCAAAACCCTATTCTAATTATTAAGGCCCCTATATCACGCAGTTTTGGGTTCGGAGGTTTCAGGCTTTAAGGGGCTCTGGTTGAGACTTTCCGGCCTTGGTGCTTTTCGGATGCACGGATGCTCATTGCGTAAGGTGCTGCTTGAAAAAGTTTGGGGTCATAGGCTTGTCCACCATTGGTCTAGGCTGTTATCGCAAATTGTTGTTTCGTATTGCGACGCAGTATGAAACTACCTTGTACTGGCCTTGCACTATCTAGGGCATCGTTTCGATAGCTTTTCGTTTGTGTTAGCTCCCTTTGACCCGATATTCGCAAGAGTCCACATCCGAAGCTGCTCAACCTTTTAACCTAAGGGCCGAAGCCCTACATGCTCGCTTCGTGCCAGCTTGGGCCATGTTGGGTATGTTAGATGTAGGTACGGAGCCTCTATTCTGAACATGGGCCTTTGCTGAACACCCGAGCTGGAAAGAAGAGAATGGTGAGGTGATAGGGCGTCCTGTGGGTTCTAAGCCTTCATGCTAGCGGGTCGGTACCACAAATCTGCCAGGACCTTTGAAACACCAAATTAAATTTTGAAGCCCGCAAACCTTACGGAAGGCATCGGGGTTGGCCGCCCGGAAGCTCGTGACTGTCACTTGTGATGCTTTTGTCCGGCTGCCACTTCGCTGCGCTCAATGGTGGTTTTCGTTTCTTGGAGAAGTTGAGGGTTGCCAGTGTGATTCCTCATATGGGTTGTTCTCTAAATTGGGGTCCCTTTGCATAAAGGGCCCCAAATAGCACGGCACCCTTATAAACAGACCCGAAGAGGGGCCTTAAAGGAACCCTTAAGGGGTGGCATAAGGATGCGGAAAGGCTTGCCGAGGGTTGTCCACGTCCGGGGACTTAGCAAGCCGGGACGAAGCGTGTTTTAGGGGTTCTGCATGTTAGGGTTCAAGAACTTGTGCTGCAGGAATTCTTGTTCGAGGTTTTACCCTCCAAGGTTAAACATTAGAATCAGGTTTTGTCAAAAGTGATGCTACAGCCCTAAACCCTAAACCCTAAACCCTAAACCCTAAGCCCCAAACCCCTAGTTACCTAGGACATCACTTGTCCTCTCTGCTCAAGCGCTTGCCTCAGGACGTCTTCGCTTACGATCCTGGAGCCTCATCAGTGCCAACGCCCAGAAGTTTAGGGTTCGAGGGTTTAGGGGTTTAGGGTTTAGGGGTTTAGGGGTTTAGGGTTTAGGGTTCGAGGGTTTTGGGGTTTAGGGGCTCGGGTTTTGGATTGGGGTTTCGGGTATTTTGAGATGAACCATGTTTAGGGCTTGGGGTCTAGGGCCTAGGGCTTTCAGTGATAGTTTAAGGAGTTTGGGTTTACGGTTTAGGGGTTGGGGTGGATCTGACATTGATTACTGACTTCAGTGTTCCTGGTTTAGTATGAGAAGGACCCCTAAGCTAAGGCTACGCTTGCAGTTCAAGTCCCAAACCATCCGGATTCTGACATAACAGGACAAAGTGCTACAAGAAGGCTGTTTGACTCTCTCTGTGCTATTAAGTGTTATTAAGTGTTTGTAAGCTGCCCAGAGAGGAAGTAGCATAGTGCATCGGTAAAGGGTTTGAAGTCTCCATGAGCCATTCATCGTGTTCACAACCACCCATAGAAACTGGGATTTCTCAATCTGCCAAAGCCAGATGTTCACACCCTTAGAGAACCTTAGAGCATCTGTTTCACAACTCTTAGACCAGAACCCTGCACAGATGTAGCATCGGGGTCGGAATAGGTTCGCCTAAATACCCCCATAGTTCAAGTTGCCAGAACGGGGATCTATTGTAGATAATGTGGTGCTTTCTTCATTATGTTACATTACACTAACCTCTTTAACGAGAGCCCGGAAACCTGGAAAGGCCGGTGTTGTCGGGGTGTTCCGTTGGTTTCCGAGTCTGGTTCTTTCGGGTTGTTGAGGTGTTTGCGTGTTTTGGGCTTCAAGGGTTTTCGGGTTTAGGGTTTAGGGTTTATGTTTTAGGGTTTTAGGGTTCAGGGTTTATGGTTTAGGGTTTAGGGTTGGGTTTTGGGCAGAAGTTCGTCGACTTGGAATCCCCAAACATTGATCCTCGAACCCAACACACCGCTGAACATGCCTCCCTAGAACGGACGCCCTAAGATGCGAAGCCTTTGTACAACCCTAATGGCCTTAATTGAAAAACCCAAGCCTAAACCCAAAGCCCTGAACCCTACAGCCTAAACCCCCAAACCCTGAGGCCCAATTTTGAAAACTGCCGAGGCGCTTAGTGGACATGCTGGGTGCGAAGAAAGAGGCTCTCGAGGGCCAGCGCCCGGGCTGATAGCTGGAGCAGCGAGCAGAAGTCTTGCAGCAGCAGTAGTGGTAGTGGTAGTGGTAGTGGTAGTAGTGATAGTAGTAGTCGTAGTAGTAGTAGTAGTAGTAGAAGCAGTAGGTGGCAGTAGCGCTAGTTGTGGTGCTACTAGTCGCGCTAGTAGCAGTACTAGCAGTAGTAGTACTGGGCTTCAGGTCCTGTTACGGCTCGAGGCTTAAGGGGTGACGATCCGCATGTTCAGTGATCAGTCCATATCCCTCAAGTTGTACAAGAAGTTCGGACCGAAATCTTTTGCATAGCCAAAGCTCAGGTCGTTCATGAACTATGTCAGCTCCAGCGATCGAGCTCGTCTCTTGCAGAGATTTAGGAATTTGCCACCGCAGAATAGCCAAATCAGTATCTAATCAAGCTAATCATGATTTTAACCACCACTGATGATGGTGGCGATGAGGACCACGACCAAGAACACGGTGATGACTACGATGGTGATTGTCCACGCTAGCAGAACTACCGACACATAATTGGGTCCTTTAGCCTGGTCGCACCGGCGCCTTTTGATCTTCCACCCCTGGAAGCGAATTTCGCGGTTTTGGCTAGCTACTGCAACCTCCTCTTGCTCCTTCTCCTCCTCGTCCTTCTCCGCCTCCTGCTGCTGTTGCTACTACTACAGCTACTACTTCGACGACTACGACCACACTACCATTGCCACTACGACTACTACTGCTGCTACCACTGCTGCTGCGACTACTGCTGCTACTGCTGCTGCTGCTGCCGCCGCAGCTACTGCTACTGCTAGTGCTACTACTCCGACTCCTCCTCCTCCTCCTCGTACTACTACTACTACTACTACTACTACTGCTACTACTACTTCTACTACTACTACTACTACTACGACTAATACTGCTATTGGTACTATATACTGCCACTACTGGAAATAATACTGCTACGACGGCAACGGCTAAATTTCTGCTCCCGGCCGCATGCGGGCGAAGTCGCGCGGTCCCAAAACCTTGATCCGGACATAGCTAGACCAAACACCCATGACCCCGGAGTCTCAACCATGACATATACATATATATGTATATATATATATAGAGAAAATAAGAATACATATATTCTAATGTTATTTCACATCATAGCACATTTCATATCCTATCCGATCCTATCATACCATACCATACCATACCATACCATATCATACCTTATCTTAGCATATCATACCTTATCACATCATCATACCGCTTGATCACATGATTGTCTATCTTCTTATTTCCTGTCGTATGATATCATATCATACCAAACCATACCTGGCTACACCATTCCGTATCATATCATATCATGTCATATTATATCATACCAGATATATGGTATTCTACATATATGTATATACGTCCACACATATATAAAGCCCCCAGACACGTGTACAAACCAACGCCCATGTACGCATGCAGCTCGTTGCAGGTTTGCGTGATCAGATTGACATGATATGCCGCCTCAGCCGCACTTAACTTGAAAGACATTGGACGGGGCGACAAGGGGTAAGGTATTTAAGGTTCGGAGCAGGTTTACAGCTTGCGATGGGAATTCAGGCATTGTTGTGATGTACATTCAAACATGTGTTCAGGGACTGGCGCTCTCCTTTCCGCAGGCCAGATAAATATATTTGGGGGTTCCTTTTTATAATTATAGTATAATGGGCCCCAAAACCCCATAAGGCCCCTATATTCAGGCCAGTCGGACGCCCCGGCAACCTCGTTGAGCTTGCGGCTTATGGATGCAGTCGGCACCGCCCTCGACACACGTTCCCCGAAGCATTGGAGTTGATTCGAGCGTGAGGTGGTCCAAGCCCTCTCTACTTAGTCCGTCGTTTAGGGCTGAGGTTTTTGGGCTGAAGTAGGGTTGTCAGGTGTAGTTCTCGGAAGAGCCCCCAAATCTCTCTCTAACCCCTGGTCTAACTAGATCAGGAGGAAGAGGATCCGTCATGTTGCAAATATCGGTTCGATAGTTGGCGCAGCAGTTTCAGGTGTTAGAGGCTTCGGTTGCATGCTGTTCCTGCTTTTGATCATGGTCTTTTCCTGAGCCCTTAGCCCTCAACCCCGACACCCCTAAAAGCTACACAAAGCCGTAACAGACTCTGCAACAGATTAAAACACTTATTAGAAGGACAACCCTAGAGGAAATGGCCCAGAGCACATTAGGACAAAGAAGACTTACGGTTTGGGGTTTGGGCTTTTGGAATTTAGGGTTTAGGGTTTGGCCCCTCCCCGCCCTTTCCGAGAAGCACAAGCTATGCTAGACAAGACTGGACAGAACGCTTCTAAAGCTGCTGGTGGCTGTTTCGCAGCACATGGAGGATCACGGGACTTACCTAGCAGGCTTATGAATAAGGAAGTATAGGTATAACTGCTTGTAACCCCAATTAGCAGACTTATAACACTACCTACTAGGTCCAGTGACCCTCCAAGTACGTTTTTCAGGTCTCACGAACTTGGGGTTTCAGGACCTGTCAGCCTGCCATGAGGTGGCCTTATAGTAGCAGAACCGGGTTGTGGGGTATGCCATAAGATGAAGTCTCGTACGTTGATTTAGGGATTGCAAGGGCACATCATGACTCCCCTAAACCCTAGACCCCTGTATTGTTGTACTCATCATGCTGCACCCAAAAGGCCCTAGAATTTTCACAACTGCATTGCAGGGTACATGCTATCTCTTGCAAATCACCGCCTTCCGCCGCAATGCTTCGTATCTGGAGACTTTCTGGGCAGCAGTTGACTGCCTCCGCAGACGAATGTGCAAATACCACAGAGTTGAAGAAGCACTTGTGCAAGCAGTATGGGCTTCCGGCGCTTTTGCAGCACCTTCTGATCCTTTTGCATGCGGGAAATCATTTGGGTGATGGAGGAAAGCTGGAGGCATCCATGGAGCTGCAAGCAGTGCTGAGCAACTCCGGGCTTTCGGAGAGAGACAATCGTTTGGCCGAGAAGAAGCTGACATGCTTGTCTCAGCGATCGCTCGGCCTGATGCTCTTGGTTTAGAGTTTAGGGTTCTGAGCTAGGGTTTCAAGTCTGCGATCGAAGCTTCCTCGCGTGGCTTGGAGCTTCCATGTTAGGGCTCCGGGATGTTCGGGGCTTTTTCAAGCTCGGAAGATGATGCTGCGTCCGCGTGTGCTATGGCACCCGGAATTATGTGCAGTTGGCGGAGGGCGCAACTTTTGCCAGCGCCAGCATCCAACAGCAGATTAGCAATGACGAGCAACCTCCATGTGGCCAAGCCGCGCGCTTGCGTCATTACCCCATCCAAGAAGCACCAGCATCAACAAAGATCTGCGCAACGGAGAGGTGACCACTCTCAATTGCGAGCCCTGCGGCTGTCTTGCCGCGCTCATTCACAAGGTTTATACTAGCACCAGCGTCCAGCAGCAAACGTACAACCCAACGGTGACCACCTGCGGCTGCGTGCATCAGAGCTGTCATGCCCTCGCGATTGCGGTAGTATTTTTCTGTTCATGACCACCAGCTTCCAGAAGCAAACGTACAACCTCCAAGTCACCCCGGTTAGAGGCAAACATTAGAGCCGTGTTGCCGGCATTGCTCTGGCATTTTTGGTCAGCACCGGCTCCCAGCAGCAAACTGACAATCTCCAAGTGACCATGCCAGCATTAGGGCTGTCTTGCCGGCAGGGGTATGGCAATCTTTAACAACACCAACTTCCAGCAACGAGCGCACCACTTTCCCACAATTTTGGGCAGCAGCCTTTGGTGATTTGTTTCCCTCTTCTGGTTGGAAGTGTGGGGCTTAGGTGGTGGGGGTTTGAGCCTAGGATTCAGGAATGACAGCTGCGGTGGAAGTACCGCCCAGGTTTGAATGAGTGAGGTGGGGTACGTTAGTTCAATGCTAGTCACAGTGGTGTCGCTCCTCATCGCAACAGTCAGCCCAAACAACGCCAGTCAGAGAAACAGTGGTAATCGCTACCATGGTATCAATACTATCAAAGTAGCATTGTCATACCAGGCGACAGTACCGGCAGAAACCGGCAGCGGCAGCAGCTGCAGTAGCATATGGCGGCACCAGCAGAAACAGAAATGAAATAACAGCTGCAGGAGCAGCAAATCCGCAGCAGTAATTGGTAGTGGTGGCAGCAGCAGGACTATTAAGAAAACTGATTCTTTGGTATCAGTGCTTTACTACTAACAGTACCTGGCGCCAGCAATGGTAATCTCCGCTAGTAGTGGCAACTGCGAGAATGCTGCTGTAAATCAAAGGTAGTTTGAAGGGCTGGCGATGCTGCAAATCGGTAATGTCGCATCTAGGATCCTCCGGTAGAAGCCTCGATTACTAGTAGCCCCATATTGCCACAGAGCACAAGGCATCTACCACGTCTGCATGCGGAATCCCATGACCGATGTGTTGGAGCATTTGATAGGCATCACCGAGGTTACACAGGACCCTTGTCGCGGCTTAGGGTTTAGGGTTTAGTGTTCAGGGTATTTACTGACTGCTTCCCATTTGTGCGCCAAGAGCCCGAACTCAGCTGCAGTTTCTTGTGCCTTTCAGTTTCAGGTTCTTCCAAAGGACAAGGTTTAGGGGTTTGGGGTTTTGGGTTGGGGCTTCAAATTTGCGTGTGCGGCCAAGAGCTCAAGTGTTTGGGGTTTAGGGTTGAGAGTTTCGGAAACCGGGGTACTCATAACAGCATTGCTTCTGTGGGTACTTTGGACCTGTGATGGAGCTTTGGAATATGCAAGAAACGCCAGAGTGGTGGGAGAGCAGCCTTCCGAGAGAAGCTTGCGGATACGAAAGCAGGCAAGATTTTTTTGCGGGGCGTGGGCGGCGCAGGGTATTTCAGGCCGAGCACGCGATGTTCTGGCAGACGTTTCTGCGTTGGCAGGAGCAGCAGAGCAGCCGTGTAGCCAGCGAGTACAGCGGCTCCCGGCACGACTTGGCTTCCGCAGACATGAGGCGCAAGGGGGTCCTGCAAGTGGGGTTAAAGCTCGAGTCGTTCGAGGGGTTATTCACGGGTCTCCTAGTGACTAGGGTTCCAAGGTCCTTGTGTGGGATTACAGCGCAAGGGCTCTCTCTTGGTGCCTGTGTCTGTGCGTGCGACTGGTGTGGAGAAGGCGGCTCAAGAATTCTTCTATCCCGACTCCCGTAGCCCCAAGAAGACAGGGAGTGCAACAGAGACAGCAGTGACACGAGTGGCAGTATTGGTAATGGTGAGAGTAGTGCCGATACTGGCAGTACTGACCATCGCAGCAAAAGCTGCATCTCCATCACAACCATGAGTGTAGTGATGGTGATGCTGTTGCTGATGATGACGCTTGCGATGATGTTGGTGGTTATTAACATCAGGCAACTGCCTCTGATGGTGGTGCTGCTGCTCCTGGTCCTGCCTCTGCTACCACGAAGACGGCGACGATCACTGCCAGCAGTAGTCGTGATCGCAACGAAGTAGTACTGGGAGCAGAAGGAACAATGTTAAGTGCTGAGATATAGTGCAAGTCACATAGCGTGGCCCGTGCAGCTACTGCTCATCTAGCGTGTTGTGTCGCATAATGGGCACTCAGTGCTTTGGGAAGCGGAAGCTCCACCTACTTTCGGATACTGGGGCCGCCAGTTATGGGAATCCCCCGCTCTCGGCCTCCCCTCAGCCAGCCTTGGTATTCCGACTTCTAAGGGGCAGAAGGAAAAGAGGCTTCAACAATAAAAGGACCTCGCCGTTCAGAATGCGATCAGCCAAGGAACCTTCTTGAACCGACAAACCCTGAAACCTAAGCCCTCGCAAGCCCTTGATCCCTACAGCAAAAGGCACCTTCTCGGCTATGGTGTCGATGAGGCCCATGGCTTCCGCAGTGCTTTTGATTCTAACCTGGATTCGATGACAGCTTCTATCGTTACCTGGCGTCTTATCGTGGGTATGTCTGGTATCGCTACGATTCAGGTAATACAATGATTTGCAAAAGAGTTCCACGCATCATCATCGTCATCATCATCAGCAGCAATGTGTTAAAGCGACGCGCAGATGGGTGTATTTGATGTAGCAGCAGTCATCGCAACGGCAGCCACCACAGTACAGATGGCGTATCCAAAAGGATAGCACTGCCGGTGCCATAGACTTTTGAGCCCACCACTTCAGCTAACATGGGTTCGGAATACTTCGTAAGAATATACCCTTGCCGTTCCTGCATTGTCGGACTATAATGTACCTCACGACTACGGCGGGCAGCTCCTTTGTCATTTGTGGAGGTTGTGCGGGGCAAAATCAGGGCAATTTGACGAAATCGACCTCAACCCCCAAACCCCAAACACAAGAACAAGCCTTCATTCGAACTCCAAGTTGCCGCCAGGGCATCCATCTCCCGAGCCAGAGCAGTGAAGGCGCCTTTCTCTGAATACGGTCCAGGGTTCAGGGTTGGGGTCCGGGTTGAGGGTTTAGGGTTTGGGCTTCACTACAAGGGATTACTGCAAGGTGTATTAGGCGGGTTAATGTCTTCGGATCTGGAGAACCTTAAACCTAGGCCCTTACAGCCCTCAAAGCGTAAACCCCAAAGGCCCCAAGCCCTAAAACACCCCAAAACACCAAAATCCCTAGAAATCCTAGATCCCCGGAGCCCGACAAGGCCTAAAACCAAAAACTTAAACGACCTGAGCACCAAACCCCCCGACCCTACCGCCCTCAACCCGACAGGCATAGGCACCGATCCCTGAGCCCCTGAGAAACCCCAACCCTTGAACGCCTAAAATCGAAAGTTCCAGCACTTAAACCAGAAGCGTTTGGGGTGTTGGGGTTTAGGGATGAGAATCTGGTCTATGTTGGAGTCCCTTCTTTTCCTAAGCTACAGATGCTTCATCATTCTGACAAGTGGCGTGGTTGTTCACTTTTCCTGGCTGCGCTACAGACATGACCAGCGTGTGCGGTGCTGGCCAACTGTTAGTAACTAGTCGTCGTTGCACTGTTCTTGTTGAGGAACTTACTTTAAATTAACACAGCAAAATGTCTCTGAAACCCTAAACCCTAAACCCCTAAACCCCTAAACCCTAAACCCTAAACCCTAAACCTGAACTAAGCTCCTCAGCGAGGGCCGGGAACCTCCGGGGCTCCCCATTTAGAGCCCCAGTAGAGGTATGCTATGGAGGGCTGATGTGCCCCCTACAGTCATACTTGCACAACCCCTGCAAAGCCCTGTAGAAAGCTGATAAAGCTCTCCTCCTAAACGGTTTAAGGCCCCTATCTTTTGGTCACGGAAGGGGAAGGACCAAATTCGCGGGCTCGAATATGAAGATCTGCGGGTCCCTATAAGGGTTCTTAGGCAGGGTTTGGTTCAGGGCGTTAGGGTTTGGGGGCCCAGGGTTTCGGGAGTTGAGTATTCGGTTTGAGATCCAGGGTATGAGGGCTCGTTCGGATCAGGGGTATGTAGATGTAGCCTGTTTGCTCCCTGAGGGCGTTCTCGCGGCCGGCACAGTCGCAGCGGAACGGACACGAGCAGAGAGGCTTGAAAGTGGGGGGGGCGAGGGGGGGGGGGAAGGGTTCCCATGCCTAGAAGGAAAAATCAAAGAACCTAAGCCCCAAACCGGACCCGAGGCTGTGGCCCTAAAATGTATGGGCTTGCCTCAAGCTTTAGACCATTAGATCATTCCGCTTCGTAGAGCATGACTTGGAGAGTTCTTGTGATGGTTTAGGGCTTAGGCTTTTAAGAGCCTCATGCGTTGCTCGTCCTTCATTGTCTCCGTACTAGCAAGAACAATAGAAAATGACAGTAGTAATCACAACAATGATAGTGATGATGACCACAGTGGCTCTGCATTCCCGTAGTCTGCCACAGTGTGCTTAGACTTGGGTTACAGTTGCAGTTACACCCCAAACCTTAGCCTCTAAACTCTAGGCCCATAGGCTTAACAATAGACTCCAATTAGGATGGAGGCTTCAGATCGATCCCACCTTCGGCCGTGTACTTTTGAAGGCAAGGGCCTCTGAAACGGGGCATACTAAACGGGCCGTATTCGGGGCATAATTATAATCTGCGGTAAGGGAGGATGAGGGAATACTATTCGTTCCAACCCCTACATTAGGCAAGGATAGTCTGGTGTGCAGGGTTGGGGACCCCTGCGTTCTCTCTGCGGTTCGCAGAACTCAAGAAGTCAAACGGTTTAGGCTTGGGTGGGAGCCAAACCTCGAGGGTAGTATGAATCAAGACTAATGTCGGTGCTGCCGAGTACTGTTTCGTCTGCCTGGTGATTATCTTCACCAGTGTCATCGCCAACGCATCACCGACACCATTTTCATTCTCATCCTCTTTACAATCAGCATGATCATGACCATCCTCTACATGGTCGTCATCATCTTCTTCTTCGCCGTCATCATCGTCGCCGTTGCAGTAGCCGTGGTAGGCGCGGTAGCCACCATACTAACAGAAGACGCAGTCCTTGCAGGACTGGGCTCCTCTATTTGGCTTAGAGGCCGGGACGGCAGGTGAGAGCACAGGGGAGTTTCAAAAAAACCTGGACTCCCATGTAGACCGTAAACCGTAGCATCGTGTTCATAGGTTTAGGGTTTGAGAGCTTTAGGGTTTAGGGCTGTAGGAGTTTAGGGTTTAGGGTGCGAAGCATCTTCTTCATAAGGCATGAGGGCCCCTAAACACGAAACGCCAGCACCCTGGGGAACCACGGCAAAGGTGGCGACTTGCCACGGTTTCCAGGTGAAGTCGCAAGGTCTCGAGGTCGACACAGGGCCTGCCAGATACTATAGGGGCCTAAATAATTAACAATACTATTGTTGGGGTTCCTTATTATGATTATAATGGGCCCCAAAACCCTATTAAAATGATTAAGGCCCCTATATGATATTCCCCGAACTGGTTACGATGGACACATTCTGGATGAAGCATCGTGGTCGTTCCACTGCCGCCGCGGCAGCCTATTCTGGGGACGACAAAGTCGTTGTAAAATCCAGTACTTCGGCACTCCCGAACTTGATGAGGGATCGAGCTCTTGCCCCGCTGCTGTGGGTGGATTGTCTTGTTGTGGAAATCGTGATAAAAAGTACCCTTTCTCGTTTCGGCCCACAGCGCTCGAACTCGTTCAAGTCCTTGCAGGGAGGCACTATGAGGCTCCTTCGTGTGGTCTAAAACTATCTTCTATTAAAAGTGTTTCGTAACTTGGCGCAAGCCGCAATGGTACTGATGCTACATTGCTGTGTGCATGTGGGGGATGTTCCTCACACCACCCGAATGATTCGTGAGTCTTCCCAATTTTCGTTTGCGCCTCCCAAACTCGTGCTGCATTCCCAGCACCGGGCTGTCTGCGTTCTGGGGTGCCAACCGTGCTCTTGCCACAGGGTCGTGCGCATTTTCGACGCATGTTCAGCGGTGCAACTATACCGTTGTAAATACGGTAACCATAGAAATGCTAGCTTATAACTCCAAAGCGCTTGAAACCTGAGTCACTAAGCCCCAGGATCCTCCAACCAGATGGTTCTGGGGCACATTGCTATAATGAGCAAGTTACGAATTAGGACCGGGAGGCCTAAATCTTACACGCACACACAAGCTCTATTGTCCGTACTGATTTTTGTATTTCAGCTTATTCTGAGGCTGTGCAGCTGTGCAGTTGGCTTCCTAGCAGGCAACATCATATGAAGCAAGCAGTGTGGCTAGGGGCGATTCGTTGCCAGGCAGTTCATCTGGTGCTAGATGCAGGCGCTGTGCATGCGCCTCTGCCGGATTGGAACTGCAAGGTGTAGAGGCAAGAGTGGCAGACAGACCATTCCACTTTGGCATCACAACCTCAACCTATGTTCCTCAAGATTAGAAGACTACCCCTTGTTCCTTGTCTGCCGACTGAGTGTTCTTGTCGCACTCAACTTAGGTCTACAGGGCCTGCTCTAACTAAGAACTGTTTGCCCCACCACTGTGGGGAAATGGGGTGATGCCAGGCGCCGAAGTCTGTGTTTCCTTTCCCTTTGGTCTTCAGTTTTAGAGTTCTGGGTCTAGGGTTTAGGGAATTCAGGTATGTGTTTTTTTTTTGGGGGGGGTTTAGGGTTTAGGGTTAGGTATTTGTTTTTTTTTTTTTTTTTTGGGGGGGGGTTTACCCGGGAATTTGGGGGGGGGTTTTTTTTTGGGGGGGGGTTCGGGGGTTTTTTTTGGTTTTTTGTGNGTTAGGTATTTGTTTTTTTTTTTTTTTTTTTGGGGGGGGTCTACCTCGGCAATTGAGTGCGAGCTATTCATTGGGGGGTGGCTCGCGCGGTTCTGTTAGCATATTGTGAGAATCCTCGACAGTGCTCGCATTGTTGTTATTGCCAGTATTACTATTTTTGCTATTCTTACTATTCTGTTGTTGCTATTGGCATTACAATTAGTCTTGCTATTGTTGTTGATAAGCCAGCTTGGTAGCGATCTCTCCTCTCCGGAGCTGCATGGTACTCACCGCTGAGGACGGCTTCACTATCAAATCTGCCAAGTTTCAGTTTCGGCGTGGGATGGGCGAGGACCACGTCTGCTAGTCTGGCCAATGGACCATACGGTTCCGGCCTGATTCTACCCCTAAACCCTGAACCCTGAACCCCCAAGCCCTCAACCCAAACCATGTAGTGACGTGCCGGGGCCAGTCCTTTGTGCTGTTCTTGGCTTTGTTTAGAATCCTGTGGCTGTGCCGTGCATCAGAAGCCGCAGTCAAGCCCAACACCCCACTGGAGCAGAGAGTCATGAAACATGGGGGGCTAAACAATTACGAATACTATTCCTCAGGGTGTTCACATCAACGATGTTATACCCAAAAGCCCTATTCTAAACCCTGAACCCTAAACCCTAAACCCTAAGGCCCCTAAACTCTCAACCAGAAGGCCGCTGTTCTTGCAAGAGCTTGGCATCGCAGGAGCTGCATGGGCTACTCCCCAACCTCCTGGAGTGGGTCTTGCCAAAATACAAAAACAAGGCCCTTTCTTTGGGGTTTAGGGCTTTAGAACTGAGAGTTTGGGCTTTAGGGTTTGGGCCAAGGTTTGGGGTTTGGGGTTTAGAGTTTAGGTGTAGGAGATTTAGGAACTAAGCCACCCCAATATCAACCCTAAGAGGCACCTGATGTTTCCTAAGCCTCCAAAGCGCTGCTCCACAGAAGCACCGACCGACCTGTCCAGGTTTTCTGTTGGGTGCAAGATCACGTCAATTGCTACATGCACGGTTATCAGAGCCCTTCGGCTGGGAAAATTCATGCTCCAATCGGGTTCGGCTTGGCTGAGGTTTAGCGTTGAGGGTTTAGCTTGACATGAGAAGTTCAGTCATTTCAAGCATGGAGTTTTGGTAGGTCGATCCGTTCTCAACGCTCAGCAGAGTTCGGGGTTTGACATGGAGCAACTAGTGTCCCTCCGAAGTCCCTGTATCATTACAGTAGAATATGCCCCCCAACCGTATTCTGATCGTGAAGGCTCCTATATCAAACCCTAAACACCTTAAATCCCCTCTAGAACCCTTTAAAGGGGCCCTGAATCCTAAACCGTACTCCCTGCACCCTAAACACCGTTAATCCCCTTAAGAACTCTTTAAGGGAACCTTAAACCCCGTAATCCCTACACCCTAAAGCTTACAAACCCGCTCTTCGAAGCTTACCGGGCTTGAGCCCGCAAAGTCGGGGCAAAACCAGTTTGAAGAGGTAGTAATATAGGGGCCTTAATAGTTAGAATAGGGGTTCCTTAAAAAGGGGATCTAGAAGCGATACTATAAGGGTACTAGGATGTAGGGGCCTTAATAAATACCTATACTATTTTGGGGGCCTCCTTATTATACTTATAGTAGAATGGGCCCCAAGACCCTATTCTAATTATTAAGGCCCCTATACCAGTGGCAGCAGAATGAGGGGCTTCTAAAGAGTTCAACTCATAAGGGTGCGGTGGGGGCTCCCAGGATTTCTTATAAGTTGAGCTCCACACCTCAACCGTCCAGTTCCAAGTCTCCAAATGAAAGATCTCCAAACTGACTACTGTCATCCGGCCGAGGTAACCGGCAAGTGTTGAATCACGTGCAGGCGCGGTGGACGAAGCTTCAATCCAATAGAAGCTCACATCTCAAACCCCAAATCGGAAGCCTCAAACCCTCAAACACAAGAAGCCCCAAGTAAGATGAGTGAGGTTGACGACGGTCTTGGGAGTATATTTGGAGGTGGAAGGAATTGGGACTTGCAAGACTTGGGCTGTCACGGCCTGGTAGCGTCTGAAGAACTCAAACGGCCGTCTGCTCATGCGACAGGTGTTGCAGCCGGGCACGGATGACGGATGCCTGCTGCACCCTGGCACGAGAGGACCTTAAAATAAGCAGAACGCATTGCGATGTGTGGATTCTCTGTGTTGTGCCGATCTGCTGTGTTGCGCACAGGAAGCCGTAAACGATGCATCGCACCCCCCTTTTCACCAAGGGTGGGTGAGTTGGAGATGGTGGAGATGTCGTCGCTCGAGAGTATATTATGGCAAGGTTTAGGACTTTAAGGGTTTCAGGGTTTAAGGTTCAGGATGCATGCTTTCGGAGACGAGCGCCTTCGCCCGTCTGTCTTTGGATGCCCTAGTTACTTCAGAGGCTGTGTGTTTGGGGGATCAGGAGGAACAGTGCCACAAAGCCTAAGCTTAAACCCTAAACCCTTGAGCTGCGAAAGTTCGTTTTCAGAGCCCTGAATGATTGAACCTCTTGGCTCGGAGTTTGGTTTTAGTTTGGACTTTCATCCCAGTTCCCCAACTCCTCATGCAGATGCCTGAACACAACCTATACCACATCCCAAAAGCCCTAAACCCTAAACCTTACACCATAAACCTTAAACCCCACACCCCAACAGCCCTCAACCCTGAACAAACCTTTAAACCTCACACCGCAGAAGCCCTAAACCCAAACCTGACACCGCACGCGGGATCTTTCGTCTTGAGGCACAGAGCGTTCAGAAAAAAACTGACACTACACCCCAGAAGCCCTAAACCCTAAACCTTACCCCTTAAGCCTAAAAGCCCCACACCCCAAAAGCCCTAAACCCTAAAGCCCTAAAGCAGTATAGTGAACCTCAGAAAGTTGGAACATGGATGAAGGATGATTCGTGCTTGGATTTTTGTGCTTTACCTAAACGTGGCCTGAGGATAATGATGTTCCAACTTTCCTGGGACCTAGAGTATAGCCCTTGTTTCCTGTTTTTTGGGTTCAGGTTCCCTTGTAAGCCCCTCTAAACCAAAAAGGGCACCCTTTCTATTCCTAGGTTACTCTTGGGTCTAGAAACCCACCCAAAAGCTCCATGTAGCCATAATATAGCATTTGCCTATACCCTAAAGTACTCCTATAGGAACCCCTTTAAGGCCTAAGTATATACTATATGGGCAGTTGTCAAAATTATGGTCCCTTTTGGGGTACCCTAAATAATAGGTGCGGAAAAAAATTATAGGAACCCCTTTAAGGCCTAAGTTTCTGGCTTCTACTGGGCTCAGAGCTCAGGAAGTCGCTGCTCGGAGCCGAGCCTCGGTGATCTTGAGAGCTTCAGGGTTTAGGGCTTTAGGGTTCTTTAGGGTTCTTTAGGGTTCTTTAGGGTTTAGGGTTTAGGAGCCTAGAAACTCACGACATCCGGAGGTTGGTGGATTCAGAATTCCTGTAAGGTTTGTGAGGTTGTTCGGCGCAACAGGGTTCGGGCTTGGAGATTGGTTGAGAAACTTCCCTGCCTTTACGTCTAGCGACCTCCGCGCTCTGAAGCCTGTTACACGTCTGAGGCAACATGTTCCAGATGTCGCCGCCGAATGTAATGTAGGGCCCCAAAATCTTGTCTATGAGGTTAGGCTGGGGTTTAGGGTCTGCGTGGGCTGTCTCTTTGGAGACATTGAAGCTTTTCTCGGGTTCCTGCAGGAAGCTGTGCATTAAGGGAGCATGAGTCACGTAAGAGCAGGGACTTGAGTGCAGTAGATAGTACTGTTTACATAGTACCTGGTGCGTACTATGCTACAGTATCTAATTTTCCTTTTCAAGATCAACTTACTATGCAACTTAGAACATACAACATACACCACGTAGTACACTGTTCGTACGGCAGACGCACATTCCATGTGTGTATATGCATACACACACATATTTAAGCCCATATTATATAGTATATAACAGCATGTATGTATGTATGTATGTATGTATGTGTGCATGCATGCATGCATGCATGCATGCATGTATGTATGTATGTATGTATGTATGTATGTATGT
This sequence comes from Symbiodinium sp. clade A Y106, assembly GCA_003297005.1. NCBI lineage: Eukaryota > Dinophyceae > Suessiales > Symbiodiniaceae > Symbiodinium > Symbiodinium sp. clade A. The sequence continues at coordinate 33,204 of BGNK01000548.1, read as the reverse complement.
ATGTATGTATGTATGAGTGTATGTGTGTGAATGTATGCGCAACATGATATATGACATATGATGCATAATATAGAATGTGTAACACACGAAACAGGTCATGTTACATTTGATTGTATACATATATATATATACATATTTATCGCAGCAGATAATATCTAGCACGTAGTACACTATCCGATGTGCAACTTAGCATGTAACATACGGCAACAAGGCAGAACATACAATGTATGACATATTCACAGTATTGTGTACGATTGAAAGATGAGCGTAGCGTATATAGTTTGTATTATATGCATATGTTTTTCTTTAGAATGTAGAGGCATCTTTTATATGGTTTACGATGTATAACAGTCAGCATACAGCACAAAGCATCCAACACACAGTGTATCATGTATTACATGAGTACGGTATAGAAGATATTTCGCAGTATACAACACACTCACACATATACATATAGACACATGTATATATGTATATAATACGTATGTTTATGAAACATATAGACTGCAGAATATTGATATAGGGTTTATGATGTATAGTTCATACTATGTTTCATGCAACATGTAACATGTAGCCTACAATATTATGTGACATATTTGGTCACTCTTTTCTCTTAGATACTTTGCAAGACTCATTATACGATGTACCACACAAGTCTTATAGCATACAATTTAGAGTACACAATACATCATGTATAATATATGTAATATGATCTAGTGTATAATTAAGACTATACAGTACAGTCTGAAGAGTATAGCATACAACATATGATATAGGAACATAAGATCGAGAATATAGACTATTTTATCCATGTACACATAGCAGGTTGTTATCGAGACGTTTGGTGGCGACTTTCAGCTTCGAGCGGCTTTGGGGGTTTAGGCATCGCCCCTGTTGGCAGGACGACACGCCACCGCGCAGACACAGCCCACGATCGGGTATTGGGGAAGCTGGGGAGGAGAAGGAGAAGGAGGAGGAAGAAGAGGACAGTCACACCAGAAAGTATAACACACGATCATGAGGGGTGATGCACTGCAAGCCAAACTGTGCCCATGTGCAGCCAGTAGGTGCAAGGGAGTGCCAGAAGTTTGCGCTGTAAATGATGTGTGGCATAAATGCTGAGAAGGGGTGACGAGTTTTGAGATCTTTGGGGTGACCGCACGCGCATTGCCGTGTCACAACACACATGTGCGGTGACTACTGTTGGAGCATGGGACAGTTAGTAGTCAGGTGTTTCATGCAAAAGAGCTAGAGAACCTGACGCTAGTGATACAGGTCGCCATGTTAGCAATAGCCCTAAAACTCCAGACCGTAGAGTTCCCACACCCGAACCCCAGCTCCCGAAGCTTGTGCCCATGATCTGGGATGCATGGAAGGCGGAAGGTGAGAGAGGCCTTCGGACCGAGAGCATTCGTGGGGAGTTCAGGGTTTAGGGTTTAGGGTTTAGGAGTTTCGGAGTTTAGGTTTGGCTGAGGGAGGCATGTTATGGACTTCCCCACAAGCAGCCTTCGATGCCGCTAATCTATTGTGGCAATATAACATCACCCGCCCGACCCACCGAAAACAAGCCCCTGGATAATTCTGCCCCTCTATACTGCCAAATCCTATTCGTGTTTCCTTTCTGGAGGCCGTGGTATTTCGTTGGGTGGCAGATTTGTCCCTGGCAGGACGTCTTCATGCATTTAGAGATGCGGCGCTTCTTCTTTCGGTGAACAGCGACGAGACCCCAAGCACCTTCTGACGGGTTGGGCGTAGGAGTCAGGCTGAAGGTATGGTGGCATCAGCGTCTGTACTCCCTGTCTTGCAAGCAGCACGATCGAACGACATGGGGCGAAGCCGTTGAGAGGGTAGTGTCGATGGTTTGCCGTAGTGACGACTGCTAGAAAGGGGTGTGCTGCACAATTGCACTGGCCCCACGGTTTGATCTCTCCTAGGTCCTAGGTAAGATATTTGGTTCACCAAGGTCTTCGATTAATACAGGGGCCTAAATAATTGACCATACGGGCGTTCCTTATTTTAATATTAATTATGGTATAATAAACCCCCAAACCCCCCCATAGTAGCAGAACCCGCATGCCGCTGCTGGACACACTCCGCACTATCCAGAACAGGGAAACCACTGCACTCAAAAAGGTCGCCGGTACGTGCGTACTATATAGTTAGAATAGGGTTCGGGACTATATCATACCGGGATTATAATAAGGAACCCCCAAAATAGTGTAGGGAATTACTTAGGCCCTTATATTAGGCTATCTTCCTTCAAGCATTCCATAGCCTCCCAGAACCTGCTGCGGATTTAGGCGCCTGCAAGGGGGTTCAACAATGCTCCCGTAAGGCCCGTTGAAACTATCGTTGAGTATACCCAGGCACCCGATCCTAATTTTCCAAACCTCTATCTTCATGTAAGGGAATATATTTGTTAATGTAGTCTTCTGTAGTATAATGTCATCTCATAGAGTATAACGTTGTGGTAAGATATTGAAATATATTATAACAATCTGATGCAAGACTCATTCCTGCAGAAAAGCAGGTTCTAGGCTGGGGAGGAGCTCAAAACTCTGCGTCGGTGCTGCTTGGGCGCTTGTTGCACAGGTGTGTTGTTTTCCAGTGGCTTGAGCTGACTTCGAGCCCGAGTTAGGCAGCTCTGCTTGGAGGATCATGGGGAGTAAGTAAGGTTACCTGTTTGATTAAAGCTATAGCTACATTACTTAGAGGCCAAGTTACTAAATCCCATGATCATCCAAGTGTGTTGCAGAGATCGTTCGCAGTATATAACTGGCTGCAAGGTTGGTGCCGTTTAGGCCTCGGACGAGCTCCTGCACCGGTCTTATCGCACCGTCTCCTCGCTAATCCCCATCCGTAAACTCCAATCCATACATCCCAACTCCCTAAACCCTCAACCCTAAACCCTAACCTTAAGCCTTAAACCCCCAGAGCCCTAACGGATTCTCGCGTGGGCTCGTCTCGTGGCACGGGGTGCCTTCCGTCGCCCTGATGTCCTGTATGCATGTCAGGGGAGACAAGAGCCGAATCTTCGTTTCCGTGCCGCCGTCTGCAGAGTTCGAGAGGGTCGGGTTGCCAAGAGGGTTGCTAACAAAGAGGCCTTAGTGTTTGCTGAGGGGTCAGGGTTTACGGTTTTGACCGGCCTAGCCGTGGATTTACGGCTTAAGCTCAGCTTGGTGGTCAAAGAGGGCCGCACCAGGAGAGAGCCTGAGAGCCTGGGCAGGGGTCAGCAGGAACTTCCGGGCCGAGGCGACGTTACAGAAGAAAAAATCGCATCTAGGACTCACAAGACGGATATCTAGTTCGAGCTTGAGACCAGATGTGAGCATGTGTGAGCAACGACGTAGGAGGGATGTTGAGCGCTTTCGGAGCTCATTCTTTCATGTGCTTCCTTGCGTCCGATCTCAGCAGACGGTGAAGAAGGAGCTGTCGCAGAAGGAGCCGTGAATGGACTCTTTTTGTCATGTGCAGCTGAGTTCCGTGAGTTCCGATAGGGACAAACGACCTGAAGATGCAGCCATCGATGGCCACGGCGGTTTCGAATTGAGAGCCGCGAATATGGTTTAACATAGTTCTACCTCAAGCAGCCCGTCCTACTAGCACCTTTACTAGGTCTGGCGTCCGCTGTTTTCGCCCTCGGTAGTCTTGCTTGTTCGAATGTTGCCCATCATCATCATCGTCGTCGTCATCATCATCGTCGTCATCACCACCATCATGATCACGACCCTGATCGCTGCCACCATCATCATCGTGATCATTATCATCGCCCCCTTCACGATCACCATCGTCGTCCTCATGATCGTCATCATCACTGTCACTCCGTTCGCCGTCGTCGTCATCATCATCATCATCCCCATCATCTTCATTACAACTTGCCTGCTCGTCGTCGTCGTCATCCCCTGAACAACATCATCATCATCACCATCGTCGTCACCATTGCCGTCACCCTCACCGTCACCGTCTCCATCATCACCATCATCACCACCATCCCCCATCACCACCATCACCACCGTCAATACCATCACCACCATCACCACCATCACCACCATCACCACTATCACCACCATCACCACCATCACCGCCATCACCACCATCCCCACCATCGCCACCATCGCCACCATCACCACCATCACCACCATCACCACCATCATCACCACCATCACACCATACCACCACCACCACCACCACCACCACGACCACCACCACCACCACCACGACCACCATCATCATCATCATCATTATCCTCACAATCATCATCATCATCATCATCTGTACCAGTTTACGTAAACTTTCACAATGACCAGCACCGTGCCGAATCAACATCGTCGCTCTCATCGTTTCTATGTTGCCACCATCCAAGGCACCATTCTTTCTCTGATCATGGCCATGACCATCACCGTCGTTACCATCACTGTGGTCGTCAGCCTCGCTATCATCATAACAGCTGCTATTCAGAACCATCCCATGGACATTACAGGCATCGAAACAGGTGGTACTTGTAGCCAGAACAAGCCGCTACAAGTGCTTTGTGCGTTTAACCTTAAGTGCTAACACTAAGTCACCAGTCAGCCCCCTAAACCTCAAAACAACAATGCCGCTGCACTTCGCGTAGGAACCTGAGAACACCCTCCCAAGCACAGAAGGCATAGCCATACACGAGAAACGATTCCATCGACGATGGTGCGAATTTTCATTGCCATCAAAGTGGTGGTGCCGTTGTTGTTATTGTTGTCGTCGGGGCTGGTTGTGGTGGTGGTGCTGGTGCTGGTGCTGGTGCTGTGTGCGTGTGTGTGCGCGTGTGTGTGTGTGTCTGTTTGTCTGTTGGTGTCTGGGTGTGTGTGTGTGTGAAGTGTGGATAATCGCCATAATGCAGCGATCGAGATGAAAAAGTGGAGTGCTTCGATGGCCATACCAGTGACGATGATGATGTCGGTCATGCTTGCACAGTGGTACCGGCAATGAAATACGTAATTGCAAGGATCGTGCACACTTTTCAATAAAGGCTGAGTTTGACGATGCCGAATATGATCCGGATGCCTAAGGCCTAAGGCCAATGTCGTGATGGCGACAACGCGCACATAGCGATAATGATGATGGTCGTGACAGCCACGATGATTGTGCTGGTGGTGATGATGGGGATGGTTTGGATGTGCTTGTGATTGCTGTTGTTGTTGTTGTTGCTGCTGCTGCCGCCTCCAGAGAACTGTCCCCGTGCATGCCCGATGTGACAATTAAATAGGTATGACGATGATGTCGTTAGTGGTATCGATTGTGATGTCAACGATGATGGCAACGCTGATCATGATGGTGTTGCTGATCCCGATGATGGTGTTGATGATCGGGCAGTGTAAAACATGATTGCGTGGATGATTGTATGCTTGTCTTTGGTCGGAGCACCACGGGGCGATGGTGATTCGGCTATCTTGTGTAGGCTGCGATCTCTTGCTCTCTTGCTAGGCCGCATCCCCTTGTCGGTTGCAGCGGCTGCAGTACATTATGTAGGCAAGGGTGCCTGGCTTTGAGGCGGTTGCATCCCCGGACGAGGAGGTACGGGAGTCGCCAAGTTCTGAACGACCCGGTATCCCGTGTCCATTGATCCTCCAGATTCCTCACCGATGAAGGAAGGTTGCTGTCAGCTCTTTGTATTGTGGTGCCGTGGTTGTACTTTCTGCTACTGCCGCTCGCCCCTACTGCTCTTACTACTCGTACTCGTGCTACCGGCGGCCAGAAGTGTTTCAAGCCTAGAGAGCTCTGTGTGCAACGCCAAGGGGTTCAAACATCTGCTCAGCCGCTGCTGCAACTGCTGCTTTTTGTGCACTTTTGGGCTTCTGAAATGGTACCGCGATGTAGGACAACGACTGACATCCAGTGGTATCGATCGTGGCCAGTGCTGCTCCCAACCCTAAATCCTAGTCGAGAGAGAGCTGAGCTCGGAATGAAGGACCTTGTGGCCGAATATTACATTCTGTTCCATTCTATTCTATTCTGTAGTCTATGCTATTCTATTCCGTTCCCTTATGCTATATGATGTCATATTGAGAAAGTGCCATCGTTCGATACAGTAGTGTTGGCATTATGCTTCATGCAATACTGTTTTCTTCCCGCCCGCATATAACTATGCCCCCACACCCTTTCAATACAAAGGCTCCAATTTTATACATATGTAAACATACACTATGAATCCAAAAGGGCAAAAATCCAGCTCCCAACCCTCGCGGAATCTCAAAGCCCAAGCCACAGCCCTCAACCACCAGACTCATTTATGCTGTCTCTAATATATATACATGTATATATGTATGTATGTAGAATATGTATAGTATGAATAGTATGTATAATATGTATACTATGTATTATATGTATTATATGTATTATATGTCTATATGTCTATGTGTCTATATGTCTATATGTACATATGTATATATGTATTTATGTATTTTTGTATTTATGTATTTATGTATATATATATATATATATCTATGTATATATGTATCTATGTTTCTATGTATCTATGTATATATGCATCTATGTATATATGTATCTATGAAGCTGTGTATATATGTATATATGTATATTTGTATATATGTATATATGTATATATACATGTATGCACATATGCACAGACAATATACATATATACATAAATTTAGGGGCATCTATGTATATGTATATGTATACATATATATATATGTATATATATATATATATATATGCATGTATGTATGTATGTATGTATGTATGTATGTATATATGGCAAAGTATTCAATCGCATAGGACATTTTATTGCATTGTGTTATAGCATGCTTCTAAGAGTATGTAGTTGGTATCATGTGTCAAGAGGAATCTGAAGAGTTCATCGAAAAGCGTGGGCACTAATTAAAGGTGCAAACTCGCCCCAGAGCCCCGGTTGCTGGTGTTCTGTGGAGATTGGTTGGGGTTTGGGGTTTGGGGTCTAGCGTTTAGGGTTTGGGGTGCAGCGTTTAGGGTGTTGAAACGTTGGAGAGTTGATAAAGATGCTTTGTGCCGGGATACTCTTTACTATACTTCTGTGGCATAAGTTCGATCAGGTTCCAAGGTGCTCAATGGCTCAGGAGGCTTTTATGAAGCCCAATAAGCTTCCAAAAACCTTATCAAACTCTTCAGAAGGATCCTTCCAAAACTTAGCGACTTGGCCGGGATGAGTGCACCTTTCCAGAGACTCCAAACTACCGCTGGATTGAGGGGTTTGCTCTCATCCGAAACCCTGACCATTAGAGTTTAGGATGTGTGTCGCGTAATTGAGGGGTTTTAGAGTCTCTGGGCTCCATGTTTAGTGCTGAAATGCCCTCGGCCGCCCGGCAGACCTATTTTTAATGGACATTTTCAATCAACGGCTGGCGGCAGAAAGTATTCTCGATCCTGTACGTGGGTCGAAGCCCGACCCTGTATGCCCCTGTGCTTCAAAACCTAAAAGCTACACCCGGAACCCTAAACCCTTCCAGGAGCCCTTTTATGGGAACCCCTGCTCGGTCATCAAGGATAGTCTCTTCAGCACCGAAAACGGGCTTGTTATTTGCCTTGAGTGTAGGGCCTAGGGTTGGTTGTGGCCTCCCTACTTCGAGGATCATGGGACTTTGTAAGTAAGGTTATAAGTATAGTTACCTGATTTATAACCTTACTTACTAAGTCCCATGGTTCTGGGCCTATCCCGAGTTTCACGCCAATCCTTGAGCCCGAAACGTCAGGTACCCAACGACCCCGGTGCCTCCGAGCTGGAAGCTCTTGTAGCTCTGTCTTATTAAAGGGGGCTTCCGAGGGTTTCGAGGAGTTTATAGGCTCTGCCAAGGGAATTAGGACATAAGCCTGTCATGAACCCTGCACCGCAATCCCGAAGCACTTCGTATTGAATGAACTTGTGGGTTGGGCCCTAAAACCCTAGATTCCTGAGGCCTTCAGCCCTAACCCCCACAGACATCAACGGTGAATGTGCGAAGACGAGGCTGTGACTTGAGACCTGCGGGGCTGTAATATCGGGGCCTCAATATTTACCTATACTACGGTTGATGGACAAAATCCTGCATGACCCTAAGGACCCTAAACTATGGGAATTATGGTATATTCCTTATAATGGGTCATGCAGGATTTTGTCCATCAACCGTAGTTTGGGGGTTCCTTATTATGGTTATAGTATAAGGGGCCCCAAAACCATATTCTGATTGTTAAGGCCTCTAATTAGCATCCCCCAATTGATCCGTTGCGTGTCAGAAGTTGTTGCTCAGAGGCAAGTTCCGGCCTAAGCTGTGTTGTCTTCTTCTTCCTATTGCACACCCTAAACGCTAAACCCCAACCTCTAAATCTGAGATTCCAAACCGTACACCCGAAACCCTCTGCATGGCTCGAAAAGCACCGGGATTCTGTACCCTTTTTCAACCCAGTCGTGGGAGTCGGAACCCAACACACGGCACCTATACAGGGGTCGGAGTTATGTCGTGATTGGACACCTGGAGAGTCCCTGCATAGTTGTAGTATAACATACCCCGTCTTTTCGAGTCCCTATCTACTTGCAGTTTCATAAACCCCTAAATCCTATTCTTGCCATTAACTCCCCCAACAAACTCCAAGAAGAAGCGGAAAGCCCTCAAACCCCAAAATCTAAACCCTGAGGAGAAGCGGATAAACCAGTTACTGGCCGCTTGGGTGCCGGGAGACTGACTGCCGGGTTCCGGGACACGGACGACCAGACAGCCGTTCCCTCAGACTGACTGAAGCGGGGTATAGTTGGGGTTTTAATTTGGTGCTTATAGGGCTTTGTGCTTTGTTTGAGTTTTCGACTATAAGGTTCCGTGAATCTTCAACGTTCTTCTCTTCTCGGTGCTTTGGAAAGCCAGGAATGGGGCTTTCAGACATTATATATGGCTTCCCGTTCTGATTCAGAACACTCCTCAGTGAAGGAATACCTTGGGCTGCCTGGGTGGTTGACGGCTCGGGTTACCTTGCACCCAAACCTCAAGAAACTCTTAGAAATCCCTCAGCCCGAAATCCTCAACTCTAAACCCCAAATCTTTGGACCTTCTACCCTAAGCTCCGAACAATAAACCCGAAGCCCACTGAACCTTACAGCTCTCAACTCTATATACCCAAAGCATAAACCTCACAGCCTCCCAAACACACCCCTAACCCCTTGAGAGTAACACCCAAACCCTAAGCTCCTGCAGTCACAAACCTATATACAAGACACGGGAAGAAAAAGAAACTTCAGAGCTCCATTTAATAGCATTTTGAGACCCTTCAAAAGCCTACTGGCTCTTAGAATGACCTTGAAATCCCTTACAATCGTTACAGGCCCCGGTAGCAACCTGTAGAACTCCATAGTAACCCTTACGAAACCTTTCTAGTCATCGTAAGCCGCAAGCCCTTACGACACGAACCATATCTACATATATATATATATATGTCTGTATACATATGGTATAAACCTACATATATATATATATATTTATTGAACCCCTCAAGTGCCTGTGAAGCAGGTCGGAGAGTTTTGGTGCCGCTGACAGAGAGTAGGGATGCAGAGAAAGGGAAAGAAAAAAGCCTCTGCCTCCACTCTGCTGGGGCTGGGTCTTCTACATTTTTGCGGGTTGAGGGATGTTGAGGATCGTTTTGGGTGGAGGGATTTGTCTATGTCTTCCTGAGATCGAAAAGAGGGGGCTTGGCGGCCTTTGGGATTGGCGTGGTTCTCCGAGGCGGTCTTCTTTAAGCACCCGGGACGATCCCAATAGCTCAACTTCTCCACGGCATGCTTTAAGGGCTAATGACACCCTAAACCCTAAACCTTCTAAAGCCCTAATTAAGCCCTAAACTCCTAAACCCTAAACCCTAAACCCTAAAACCTAAACCCTAAACCTAAATCCTAAACCCTAAACCCTAAACCCTAAAACCTAAACCCTAAACCTAAACCCTAACCCTAAACCCTAGACCCTAAAACCTAAACCCTAAACCTAAACCCTAAACCCTAAACCCACAGCAAAAACCCACAGACCCAGGGCCAAAGTTTCCAGGAGGAGCTCACAGCTCGATGCCGCGCTGCCGAAGTTCGCGTGGCGGGGCTGCGCCAGGAGGCCAGGGCAACCCGAAGCTTCGGGGTTAACGGTTTAGGGGTTTAGGGTTTAGGGGTTTAGGGTTTAGGGGTTTAGGGTTTAGGGTTTAGGGGTTTAGGGTTTAGGGGTTTAGGGTTTAGGGGTTTAGGGTTTTAGGGTTTAGGGTTTAGGGTTTCGGATTTAATTTACAGTTTCGGGTTTCGGATTTAGGGGATTGCATTTGGTAGGGTCAGGGTTTCGGGTCAGTGGCTTCGGCTTGTTTGAGTTGTTGAGGGAGAAACACGGATTAAGGTAAATGCAGAAGGCCTAAAGAATGGAACAAAATACTCGTCCAACGGGTTCCTTCATGTAGTCATACTATAGTACATCCCCAGAACCCTATTCTATTCAGTAAGCCTGGGCCTTCAGAACGGCTTTTGGCTCCTTTTATGGTACAATTGGAGTAAGGAGACGCGAGGAATAGCAACCCAATACAGCCCAAGGCCGTAAAGCTCGCTAAACTCCGCACGTTACTTGGAGGATCATGCCTGCAACTCCCCAAACTTGGACACCCTAAACCCTAAAGCCCGAAACCCTAAACCCTAAACCCTAAACTAAAGCCCGAAACTCCCAAATTCCGAAACTCCAAAACCCGAAGGTCCACAGGCCCTGAAGCCGTAAAGTCCCAAGCCCGGACCTGCGACCCTCGACCTCGTAAAGCCCGAAAGCTTTAAAGTCCCGAGCCCTAAATCCTAATCTAGACCCGAGATCCCCAAATGCCTTACACCCTAAACCCCAAACCCTGAATCCTAAACCCTAAGCCTTAAGCCGCGAAAAACCAAGCCCTAAAGTCCTAAACTGGGTTCCATAATCGGGATCTATAGTAAATAATATGGTTTCCGTATTATGGCACCTTAAACTAAATCCGTTAACAAGAGCCCAATAAAGCCCCGAAGCCGTGTCGGCCGTTTTGGGAGGTCCGGGAGCGACAAGCCCAGTTTGGGCAAATGCAGCAAGACCTCAAGGCCACAGCCATCCTTGGGTTCATCTCTGTTTCGTCTTTAGGGTTTATGTTTTTTAGGGTTTAAGGTTCAGAGTTCAGGCTTTAGGGTTCCGGGTATAGGGTTCAGAGTGCAGGGGTCAGGGCTTCATCTGCGTAGAAAAAGCTTGACACACTTCAGAGCGTTTTGGCACAGTAGACTTAATCAAGGATCCAGGGGCTGAGCGGATACGCATTCAGCTTTGAGGCTTTTAGGGGTAAGTTTAAGTTTAGGGCTGATCACAGAGAGGCCGATGCCCTTGAGTTCCACTATTTAATACAAGGTCCTTACTATACTTGACGAGAGTTCCCTCATAAAAGACTTTGAAATTTGGTATCAATGGCAGGAGTAGTATAAGTGCTTTCGGGTACAGCTCCCATAATGAACTCATCATATCAGGAGTCATCTTGGCTGTTAACATAGGAGTTCGAGTCCGTCCTGCTCTTGCGATTATCATGCTCGTTACGCATGTCGGGTCGGACGGGCCGTCAATCTCAAGCTGCTGTATCAGTGTTGAATGGTTTGGGGTTTTGGGGTTTAGGGTCTAGGATTTCTGCAGACTAACGACAGACAAAAGGAATAATGAATTAGTTGGGTCGAGCGGGTGTATGAAGTATTTCGATGGCAGAAATTTGACCGTTTAGGGTTTCGGGTATAGGGTTCAGGGTGTACTAGCATACACGGACATCTAGAGCTCGGCAGCACCGGTGCAACGTTCAATCAACATGCGAATTATGCGCTTTGAGGTCGAGCTCCTCCAACCCCTTGAACCCTACCTCTAAATCAATTATAGTATAATGGGCCCCAAAGCCCTATTCCTATTATCAAGCCCCTTATATGAAGTCAAAATATACATGAGCCCCGAGCCTAAGCCCCGCATACGAGAAGACAACCTCAGGATCAGATTGCCAACCTGCGGAAAGAGGCCGGTCTTTGTCGGATAGATGGGGCTTTCTTAGGATCATATTCTAATTTGGGTATATATATATACACATGCTAAATTACTGAAGTCTCCTCTTGGCGGTGTTCGGGATAAAGGTTTTCGTGTTCAAGGTGTTAGAACTGAATGATATAGGAGCCGACTGAGACTTGTGTTTGCAAGGCTTACGACTTGGGGTCTGGAGATCGAAGTGTATGTGTACTATCCGCATCCATCAGCCATGATGCCTTATAACATAAATATGGTGTAATGTGGTACATCATGCGGTATTATGCTCAAAGATGATATGTTATATTTTATGAAAAATTTGCGAAAAGACAGTGACAGGTCAGGTCGTCTGGTAGGAGGAGAAGCGACAGGAGATGGCCACCTTCCCAGATCTAGAATCTAGACTTTGGCAGTGGCAGCAAGGCATGTCCCAGCGTGTCATTAGTAAGAACAAGAGATAATCATACTAACATACTAGTAATGAACATAATGGTAATACACCTTCAATCCTAAAGCGCACAACGCCCCCTTCGGTCCAGCTCAACGACGCTGCCGGTCGGCGCGTGGCTCATGATGGTGCGAGGCTCATTTGTTATCAGGAGGTCTGGGACGGAGGGAATGTATTTAGGATTTGCAGGTTCGTGGTTTTGTTGGATTTGCATTCGGAGCCGCGACAATAGGATCAGCAAGGTCTTTCGTCATGGAGCTTGCTAGCGGAGCAAGCCTGCGTTTTCCAGTCGCAAGCTTCGCGATTGACGCCGCAAACCTAAAAATCCAGCCGTGTGAAACATGTCAACCTTGAGCCCGAAAGATCCTGGGTCCTGAATCCAAACGAGCAATGAGGCGGAATGCAAGAGCAGCTGCGGCAGCTGGAGCTGCTTCGGCACCGAGAGCTGCAGCACCTGCGCTTGCAGGCGGCCTGTCGGCATACTCGACATGATGTTTACCTACAACACGGTCTGGCCCATATAGGATGCCTTCATTCCGCACGTTCACACCTTGCCCGACAGAAGCATCAGTTTTTGCCCGAAGTGTTGGGGATGCAGTGGCGGCAATCTACATGTTCATGTGCACCTCGAAACTCGAGTGCGCCCCTCCTCCGCTACTACTACTACTACTACTACTACTGCTACTGCTACTGCTACTGCTACTGCTACTGCTACTGCTACTGCTACTGCTACTGCTACTGCTACTGCTACTGCTACTGCTACTGCTACTGCTNCCGCCACCGCCACTGCCACTGCCACTGCCACTGCCACTACCACTACCACTACCACTACGGCTACTGCTACTGCTACTGCTACTGCTACTGCTACTGCTATGCAGCAGCAGCTACTGCTACTGCTACTACTGCTACTGTACTACTGCTACAACTGCCACTAACTGCCACAACTGCCACTACTGCTACAACTGCTACTACTGCTACTACTGCTACTGCGACTACTACGACTACTACGACTACTACGACTACTACGACTACTACGACTGCTACGACTACTACGACTACGAGCAGGAGGAGGTATCGGTAGCGGCAGCGGTAGTGGTAGGGGTAGTCGTAACAGTCGCAGTACCAGTAACTTTAGCAGTTGCAGCAGCAGGAGTAGTAGTGGTAGTGGTGGTGGTGGTGTAGTAGTAGTAGGCGGAGGAGGAGGACCCAAACCCGCTGAGGTGCCAGACCAGAAAATCTTCAGACAGCCCCACCCTAAAGTCCTAAAGCCCTTGAACCCCGAATTTAATGACCTCCAAACCCTTAAATAACCCCAAGACACCTCCCAAGCCCTAAACCCCCCAACCCCTACACTTGTAGAACACCCAACCCTCGCCAGGAGGAGCAACTCGAGTCCCTGCAGCATGGGGAGCATTGGGAGGCCGAGGGTCAGAGGGTTTCATCGTTGAAAGCCCCTTAACACCCCTCCCGGGCCCCTCCCTGCCACCTTTTCAAGCAAAAAGCTGCAAAGGCACCTAGGCCCGAAAAGCAACCGAGAGGTCTGGCCAGCTTTCTCCAAATACCAAAGCCTCGCATCACGGCCAGAAAAGCCCTACAAGCCCGAAAGGCTCCAGGCAGAAACGCATGACCCCCGCTGCGATATCCTAAAGCTATGTACACTCCCCAATGGCCTCATCCCTAAACCCCCCTAAACCCCAAACCCGTAAGCCCTGCACCATGCAAGCCCTACCTCATGTGAGTTTACAGATCCTGACGTAACTCCGGTTTCGGACTTGCAGACTGTTGACCCTACAGGCCCTACATGCACAGCAATCCTCAAGACATGCATGTAAAAAGCGCCCTAAATGTCACCCCCCCCTAAACCCTAAACCCTAAACCCCTAAACCTAAACCCTAAAACCCGAAAATACCTAAAACTTAGGAGCCCTGAAGGCCCCCAGGGATCTGTTTCAGCATGCGAAGGCTTGCTGCAACAAGCGCCCAAAATGTGATTCATCCTGAGTATAGCCTACTTGAGAGCTGGTAACTTACTTATGACTTATAACTTATAATCTACTTACTTCGTCCCCTGACCCTTGAATTAGGATTTTGGGGTTTGGGTTTCAGGATTCGGGCTTGCTTCGAGGATCGGGGGGCGTTCAGTCAAATGGGCCGATGTAGATGATACCACGGATTAAAAGAGTAGGGCCCTCAGGGAAAGTGGGTTTATCAATCAGGAGTCTGCCTGAACCTTCACATAACCCTTTCTGAACAGAGTAGGAAACCGTTGTAAAATCCCTGTTTACAACCACCTAGAAGCCATCCTTGTAGAACCCGTGCGGCACCCCTAGGACACCTTGGGTATGGAAGCCCTATAAAACCCCAGAGCCCTAGGAAACCCGGATCCCTGAGCCCTAAACCCAGAAGCCCTATAAGAGCCTTCGAAGCCCTAAATCCCTAAGCCTAAACCCCCTATAACGGCCTTCGAAACCTAGAAACCCTGATCCCAGAAGCCCTATAAGAGCCTTAGTAACCCCTGCTCCCTAAACCCTAAACCTAAACCCTCAACCCTGGAGCCCTAGAAACCCTGATCCCTAAACCCTAGAGCCCTAGAAACCCTGGTCTCATAAGTGGGGGCCAGCGACAGGAGCCCGTGATCTTCGCTACTTCCGATCCTCCGGCACGGCTGGCAACAGCCTCAGGGACCGGACCATGGGTATTCGGGTTTAGTGTTTTGGGTTTTTGGTTGAGTGATTCGGGTTTAGGAATTAGGGTTCGGGGTTAAGGTTTTAGGGATTACGGTTGAGGGTTTAGGGATTAGGGTTCAGGGTTTAGGGTTGAGGGACTTACAAAGCAGATTAGAAATCGGCATTGTCAGAAGCCGTATGAAACCCTTGTAATTCCTGTTAGGACACAAAACAGACCCCTCGAGACCTGTACCGATCTCAGGGTGCGTAAAAAGTTTCAATACGATCCTTGAAAGTGGATCCTCACGACAAATAAGCCGTTATTTAAAGCCTTCCAAAACTGTTGTCGCACCATTGCTAGACAGTTTCCCTCAAATACCCTGAAGGAGCTCAATACCCCCGGGTTTTCGGAATATGTTTCAAATTATAGGGGGCGTCTCATGATGATTCAGGATCTATTCCTTGGTTGGCTGAGTATGCACAAACGCTAAAACCTAAAACACCCTAACCTCTAAATCCTAAGCCAAAACAATCACAAAACCCCACAACTCAAACCCCTAAAACCTAAGCCACAGACCCTATAAGCCCTTTAGATACGAAGAGGAGGGTCCACCCCAGACCCTAAAGCCTTTGAATACAAAATAGAGGGTCCACAGAGCTGGCAAGGTGGATCCAGGTCTAATGGAGGGAAGTCCACCACAGAGGCCTGAGCTCAGGGCTTCCGGGGCCCCGGAGCTTAGGGCTGAAGGGGTTCAGAGCTTTGGGCTGAAAGGCTTAGGGGGCAGTACGGCTTAGGCGGGTGTGAGGGTTTTGGGGCCTAGGGCTTAGAGGATTTGTGGTTGGCTTGTGGAGTTTTCGCAGCTTTTGCGGTAAGGTTGTGGGAAGGGATTGCGGTCGGTGGTCACCCGGAACCTGCCTGAACGACGATATGAACTAAAAAGTTCCAGCAGTCGGCCGCAGGGGGAATTTGTGAGAAGATCCTGATCGTGTGAACCATTTCCAGCTCTGTTGTTGGTTTTGCTATTGCCGATGCTGCTGCAGCTGCTGCTGCTGCCGACTGTTACTGCCTTTGTAACCATAACAAAAGCCATCATAGTCGTTGTACTGAGAACAATAAGAAGAACTGGAAGAAAGGATACTAGTTAGAAGAACAATAAGAGTTGTAATGGCACGTGTATTCATCACCATCTTCATCGTCATCGTCACAGCACAATACGCCGACTGCCAGAGATCCTCATCTTTGATAATCGTACAAGCGTCCCAGACGCCTTGAACCCCTAAACCCTAAACCCTAAACCCTAACCCTAAGCCCTAAACCCTAAAACCTTGAGGAGCTATGGACCGGGACGCCGGTCTGATCTGCGCCAGGCCGGCACGGGTTTGAGCATCTTCAGCGCCTCTGAAGCGAGTTGCTGGCTTTTCCTGGAGGGGCGCCTGTAGGGCTCTTTACGTAGTTTTTGGTCTTTATGTTCTTTCCTTGGTCTAGGTTATGGTATCTTTGAGAGGGGTGTTAAGAGTCAGTTCTTGCTTATGCTTACTTTCCAACGGGAGTAGAGGCAGAGTTCAGGATTCCGGCTTTATGGCTCTTGATCTCTTGTGGCTACTTGGGTTGTCTGCACGGCTCGAAGGCCCCAATGAATCAAGCTTGAGCTGCTCGCCTCAACTTAAATGCCTAAATGAAACAGAAGAGTTATCCCCTGAAAACGAGCTGTAGCCCTGTAGCCCCCAATTTTCTGTGTGGCCCTGCACCAAGGCCCTAGAAGAGATGATATCCTGGTGACTCTTTGACCGAAGCCCTGAGTCAACGAGGGTCTCGGGAAGCCCGGGAGTTGTTATAAAGCAGTCATGTCATAGAAACCTTCCCGAAACCCACCCTAAAAGCCATGATACCGCCGCACCAAATCACATTCAACATCCTTTCCTATTCTCTTGGCCATATATAACCCGTGTAGAACCCCACAGAACGCCCCCTATTCTAATACTTCCTGCTTGAGGTCATGGCGCCATCCTCCTTGGTAGCCCACTGGCCGCGGGATCTGGAGGTGGCTACAGGGGGGTTCCCTCGTCCCACCCGACACCCCAAACCCTTAAAAGAAGCTGAACCTTAAAACCCGAAATAAGCCTGACCCGAAAGCCAAAACTTTAAGCCCCAAACCTGAAACCTTGAGCCTTAAAACCGACACCCTGAAGCACTCTATCACAGGCTTAACTGAAACATTTCAATTCCCATACTCCTCTAGATGTCCTCAAACCCTACGAGACTTGGCCAGGCAAGTGTGAGCTCTCAGTTCACGCAAGAAGATGGGAGCCACGGCAAGACATGAGGGTTTAGGGTTCAGGTTTAGGGGTTCAGGTTTAGGGGTTCGGGGTTTAGGGTTTAGGGGGGTTTAGGTTCAAGCATCGGCTTTTGATGCTTCTACGCATCGCAGTCCTTAACCTCGCAACCCCGAAGCCCTAAGCCGGTCAACTAGCTGGGTCCCTTTTTGTATTTTCAGATACACGCGCCGATGAAGAGGCTTTCAATTCAGTGGGTTGAACTTCGGCGTCGAACCATTCAACCCCGCTATGCATCTAGACTTGGCTCTCTTCGGTCGGCTCTTAGGACTTTAAACTGGTGCTGTCTACCCTACCCTACCCTACCCTACCCTCTGTTCTTCATTAGCTAGAAAAAGGAGGCTAGGTAGAGGCTTAGCCTTCAGCACGAACCTGCAAATGCCTCGTCGCCACCCCTAAACCCTAAACACAAAACCCGGAAGTGGTCCATGGACTCCATGCATATCAACATCGCCTTTCACCCAGGACACCGCAGATCAAAGATCTCGATCCTTCAGGCAGGGTAATTAGGGTGTTAGGGCCGCGTCAGGGTCTAGGGGTTTGGGATAGGAGTAGGGTAGAAGAGGTTAAGTCTCATTCCAGCCCTCATCACAGTCGGACTCGTCCCCGAAACCCTGCTCTGACAGCTCCTGTGTTGCATTGCACGGACCTTTGGCTTTAGGATTGTTTCGGGTTTCAGTCGTCTACGGTTCTATTTCGGGTTTTCGGCTGTGAAGGCGGAACAGCAAATCTCCCAGAATACTGTTGGCCTAACCCAACCCTGATCAACCCATGGTGTTACTACACAGCCTGGAGAAAAACACTGTAGAAAGCAGCCTTTAACCAAACAAGCCCCGACAAAGCCATGTCTGCAAATATGCCTGCAACAGGCGATGAGTCACCACCCCTGCCGGCCCGGTCGAGGTGGTCATGATTCACGTGGGCAGTTCTGAAAAGTAGGGTCCCTTTTAGGGACCAGAGGGGTAGTTTTCCAAAGTAGGGTCCCTTTTAGGGTCCTTTATTACAAGGGTGCCACCTTTTGGGTTCCGAAAAAGGCACCCCAGTTTGGAGAACTACCCAGGTATCCTTAGTCGCAGTTTCTTGTCGCTGGTGTCCAAGTGTAGCGTGCAATGCATCTGACACTCACTGTTGCAGGTGAGCAAGGATAAACTGAAGCCTATACCTAATCACAACACTGGTAGCATCAATTGCAATAGTTGCACTAGTAATGCTGATGATAGTCACGTCAGTGTAGATCAGAAATAGTGGAAGCATGTCAAGCAGTCCCCGCTCTGCATACGCAACACAGTGTGCACCACATAGCATTATCACATCGTTCGGGGAATCAGCATACCTCTAACTAATCAAACATAATCATATATAAACATGCTCAAGATCGTTTTAATCACAGTCCTCACAATCACAAGCCCCAGACTCTAAACGCAAACCCCTGATTGAGCCCCCAAACTCCCAAAACCCTAACTAAACCCTAAACCCCTAAACCCGAAGCCCTAAACCCTAAACCCGAAGCCTTCCTAAAACCTAAACCCCTTAACCCTTGAAGCCTAAACCGCCTAAACCCCTTAACCCTTAAACCCCAAACCCCGAAGCCTCCCCGCCCAGAGCCCTCCCGGTTTTGGTTCCAGGTTGTCCCTGCGGCCGCGGCTTCCGCGCGGGGAGTTTGAGGTGCCTCTGGTTTCTCCATCTTTAATGGTTTAGGGCTTCGGGTTTAGGAGATTTGCACTGTTCCAACTTGAACACGAAGTGGGGTTTTGGTTTTATGGTTTTCTGCAGTCTCTCATGCCGCCAGCAAACCTGAGCTCGAAAGCCTTCAGCCCTCCGCCCTCAGCCCTCTCTTCGGGCGTGCTGGAGAGGTGAGTAGGGTTTTGGGGTTTGGGGTACCCTAAACCCCTAGGCCCTAAACCCAACACCCTAAGCCTCGCATTTTGACTGCATGTCTCCAGCGAGAGTGCCTGAAGCCGGAGCTCCAAGAGCCGAGTTCTTCTTTTGGGGGCCTCAATAATTACCAATGCTATTCTGGGGGGTCCTTCCCCAACACCCATTAATCAGGCCCCTGTATTTCCCCAGACCTTCCAATACACCGTAATTTGAGGAATATGTTTGAAATCATGTTAGGGATCCCACTATAATCACTCTAATTTAGGGCGTTTTTCCCGGAAGGTGTACTCTAAGCCAATCCCTAAATCCCGTTTGGTAGCCCAAAGAACCCTTCACAGTCCTCTAAACTCCAAGCTCTCCGAAAGTGGTGCCACGAGGCTCGTATCTCGCGGCTCTCCGACTCTGTGGGCGCCTCGCTTCAGCGTCTTGCTGAGGCCAAAATTTCCGTTGTCGCGTCGGTGTTATGGTCAGGGCAACGGGCTGGGAAGGGTTAGGAAGAGTCTTGAACTGTGATGAAGCTTGCGGATTGTGTTGAGTTAAGTTTGTGTCCCAGCGGTTATGAAGTTTTCCATCTGCCGATTCGCGGTGCAACGCGGCAAAACGGAGCACGGTATGGTGCGTCCAGTCTAGTTGCAGAGCAGCACCTCGCTGGCGCCTTACAGGTTCCTTTTTTCAGTATAGCTGAGCAGTGAAGAGTAGTTCTCATAAAGCCCGAAACCTTACATTCCACCTACACGCCCCGAAACCCGAAACGAAATGGGAGCCGCATAGCGCAAGCGAAGGAGTAGCTTCAGAGGGAGAGAGGTCGAGAGCCGAGTAGAGACAAGTCAGGAAGAGATTACGGGCCTAAACCCCGAAACCGTCCTAAATCCTGACCTGGGGTTCATGCCCGCACCTCCGCGCAGGAAGATCTCCAAGGTTGAGAAGCGGCATTTGGGCACTACCGGACCCTTGGCTTCACCACACCTGGAGCCCGCGGCGCCCTAAACCCTAAGCCCAACCCCTGAAGCCAAAACCCTAAACCCTGCAAACCCTAACAAAAAGCCTTAAATAATGCCTACACCCTTAAGCTTGGCAGAGAAGGCGACTTGTCCTCATGCTCAGATGAGGGATCGACTTTTGGTTCGGGGATTCGGTCTTGGGGCTTTGGGGTTTGAGGTGTGGGTTTGGGGTTAGGGCTTTGGGGTGTAGGTTGTAGGTTTAGGGTTACTTATGGGGATTATAGTGGCGATTTAGTCGTTTAGAGTTGGTGTGATGTTGGGGATTCCTTGCTTAAGGCTTAAGCTTTTCCGAAACTCCCGATCTCACAGGTCGGGGCCGTGTCAGCTGATAGCAAACACTCGGCGTTTCCATAGCCTCAGCATCTGTTCATGTTGACTACTTTTGCTCACCGTACAAGAGAGTCCCCATTGAAGTTGCTGCGAAAGTCACTAGCCAAAACAGACAACCACGAAGCAAGATCTGTATCCGCCCTGGTACACCTGGAAGCCGACGGATGCTCGAGTTTGCCCTCTGGCCTTCGACACGGCCTAAAGTCTGTAGGAGGGGCGAGACTTGACAATATGGTTCTCGTCTAGCTGCCTACAGCCTACACCCACCTAAGCCAGTAATGCCCTGTATAGTTACTGAAACCCCAAAACCCAATTAATCACTTCTCATGAAAAGTCATGTTGCCAAACTCCAAGGAATCTGAGGTGGACCCCGTGGAGGGCCTCGCGAGTACGTAAGCGGGACTCCTTCACGGAGGAGTGCTGAGTGGCTTCGATGGAAGATGAGGCAAAGAAGCTGCCACTCTCGCCTTGCAGATGCTCAGTGAGCCCTTCCATGGTACGGAGAAGCTCAGTGCAGAGGCTCAGACTGCTACTGCTACACCTGGAGTCCGAGTTCTGGAAGACTGATGAAGACTGTGGACAGGACATCGAGGGTCCACCGACTCGGGCCATACAGTGAGCTGCCCTAGGAGAGAGCATCGGAGGTCGAAGTCCAGCGGTGGGTCTGTTTCCCTTGGCACATTGATCGGCGTCGGCCGACTCAGTGCCAGAGCGTCCCAGGACGAAAAGCCGTTGCCGCGAGCTGGTTGCAAAAGCATCCCGGACATGATCCGATTGGCGCTGAGTGCTTCCCCGTGCTAGTGCGAGAAGTGTGCCTGAAGTCAGAGTTCTGTCTTGCGCTCATGCTCGTGGATCGACGACTTGCCGATTGGCTCAATTCCTACAGCTTGAAGCACCAAAAGCTCGCGACCCCAAGGCGCCAGCATTAACCCAAAGCCTCTGACCTTGAACCCTGAACCCTAAACCTCGGCATGCTGGCCTCTTACCCTCACTGTATAGCTACATTGCAGCTACATGACAATACACCCCAAAAGCCCGGATAAACCAGCCGACCCCAACCACATACAAGCCTGAATGATTAGCAATACGTGCCTTCTTAGGACGATACTGCACGGTATCCTATTCTAATTGAAATCTTAAGTGCCTCTATACGAAGTTGCCCTCCAGCACATGGCTGGGCG
This sequence comes from Symbiodinium sp. clade A Y106, assembly GCA_003297005.1. Lineage (NCBI taxonomy): Eukaryota > Dinophyceae > Suessiales > Symbiodiniaceae > Symbiodinium > Symbiodinium sp. clade A. The sequence continues at coordinate 11,347 of BGNK01000548.1, read as the reverse complement.
AAGTCTTTCGCGCCGCGCACTGGCAGCGAATGCCGTGCTTGCTTGATTGATTTTGTTGTTTCACTTTGGGGTTTATAGGGTGTTGCGAGAGTCTTGTTAGGGTTGAGGAAATTTTACATGGCTTTGGTAGGATCTTTAGACCAGTTTGAGGGCGGGTTTCTTAAGTGGGGGTTGACAATCAGGATTCGATTCTTTCATAAGAGACTGCAACTAGGATTCCTTACCTTTTGCAGCTTTCGGGTTCAGGGTATGGGGTATAGGGTGTAGTAACCAGTGTAGTGCAGTGTTGAGGGTGGGTCGAAGCCCGAAAACACAGTGAAACCCTCAAGCTCATAGCCCTACTGTTGAAGCCAAGGTTAAGCCGTCCTGCCGAAAGCGGAAAACTTTTACTCAGCTCCTTTCAACCGCAAACCCAGAAATCCAAACAAAGTTCCAAGAATCTGTAGCCTTAAGCCCTCACTTCCTGAATGCCAGGTCTATATCTCTGAGGCTGGCGCTTCGGGAATGATTCGTTCAGGGATTAGGGTTCGAGCTGATAGGGGCCTTTGCCGCAGAGTGAAGGGTTGCATCTATGGCATTTGCGTGAGTATACAGTTTTTTTGTAAGTATGTATGGAGAGAGTCTTGCAAATCAGGCCATTGAGTTGTAGCATAAGGCATACGCGTGACCCAATGGACGCCTTCTAGAATGCGGAAACCCCAAACCCCGAAACCCCAAGCCCCAAACGCCAAACCCTATACCCCAAACCCTATACCCCAACAGTCAAACCCCACACCCCAGACCCCAAATCCCAAATCCCACGCTCGAAATCCCTAAATCCTAGAGGGTCTTGGTCGCGGGCCTTCTCGGGCCTTCTCAGGCCTTGGGGCTGCCGGTCTGGCAATCCTGTTTAGGGACTTAGGGGTAGGGTTTAGGGTTTAGGGTCCTACTGTAGCGGAAGTAGACTAGAGAACTAGAAGAGGGTTTGGGGATATACTTTAAGTATAAGTGAGTTGAGCTCATTAGGTGTATTTCGAATCTTGCTAATGGCTTATAGATGAGCCCATCAGTCGTGGCTGATTGTTGCCTGAACAACTAGTATCGTGGCCTTACTACTTAGAAGAGAGTTTTGAGGCATATCTCAATTCGACAATCACATGGAACCTTACGGCCTTAAGGAATAGTATCAGTATTTATTCATGCCTCTATCTTAGTCTGCGGAGTACAAAGCCAGCAAATGCGCAGGGACGAGACCGTGCTACCATCGCCAAGATCGTGGCAGCAGGCGTTGCTGTTAAGAAGTCTACAGTTTTTGGGGTGTGCTCTCCCTTATGCAAACTTGCGATGGGATGTCTGTACCACGTACTTCGGGCTTGTAACCTCCATATTTCTTCAGTGTGGCCCCTTACGAAGAATTCCTACTGTCACCCAACTAGCAGTCTCATGACTGCCTCGGAGCTCCTGGGTCCTTGGTCTTCCAGTCTCGGAATAGTCACATATGTTGTATATTACTGTTTTACCGTTTCATACTTTAGAGTATTGATAAGAGCCCTGAGATCCCTCCAGCCCCCACATCCGAAGCCCTCACAATAACTCTCTGGTATCAGTATAGAACCTTATATGAGCCTTTTTATGTATAACCCCAAGGCGAATTCGCGGCTCGATGAACTTTGACCTCGTTAACTCCAGTGGGACGTTCGTCTTGCAATTACGAATGCTCAGTGTTTAGCCGGGCTTTCACGGTTTAGGGTTTAAGGTTGTTACATGGTTTTGAGGTTTGGGTGTGGGCGCCATTGACATACCGGAGACCCCAGAACCCCAACGCCCAGCGGGAAGTCTCCAATATCACAGTTCCGAGCACTCCATAAACCCTATAGAATGCTCTTGGAATCCTTCAATTAAACCTCGATTCTGACGTTTTTCTTGCAGCCGGAGGTACGCAGCCCGGGGTGATCTTGGGTAACGAGTTCGTGGATCCGGTCTACAACCGGTCAGGCAGGAACCCTAGTATATGCAAGCGGGGTAGGGTGCTAAATGATTGCGATTGCAAAGGGTCACGTGGGCCGTGTTTCAATGTAACGCGTTGGATCAAGGAAATGATTGCAACGGGGGAGGGCTAAGCCTCCTGAGTGAGACCTGATATAGAAGCCCCAACAATTACCAACCTTACTTTTCAGGTTTCCTTGCAATACTTGTAGTATACTGGGCCCCCAAACACCATGAAATGTTTGCGGCCTCGAAATTACATGAACTGTTTGATCGGCGGTCTATGGGGTCTTATGGCGTGTCATCGGGGTTTCGTAGGGGCCTGGCCCTGAGTTTCAGCGTCTGAAGGGTTCCAGGGTTCAGGCAACACAGTGTTTTCTGACCTCGGGGCTCAGTGTGATTATTGTATGGTAGATGATCTCATTTCTTACTGCTACCATTAATATTCATTAGTATTAACATGATTATTAGTACCAGTCGTACTATTAGTAGTACCAAACGGGGGGTCTTCGAGACATAGGCTAACCGGATCTCTTGTCGCTGCTGTTATCCCGTTTGAGGCCCGGAAGCATGGAGCCTTGAAGCCTTCAACTTCTTCAACTCGAAACCCTCCACGTCAACGTCAGAAAGTCGAAACATCAAAGCTAGAGCCCCGAAAGCCCAAAGCATTAAGCACATTCTGAACCTCAGATTCTTCTGCTAGATTTCGCCCAATCAGATCTTAATCTATCCCACAGGCTTATTCTTTGTTTCATCACTCCATCCTCTGCAGGCATTAGGGCTGGGGACGGGGGAGGGAGGGCCTGCGTCATAAGCCTACTACCACTACTACTACTACTACTACTACTGCTACTCCTGCTGCTACTGCTACTGACTGCTACTGCTACTACCACGAGTACGACGACGACGATTACTACGACTACGACCACGACTACGACGACAACGACTACTAATGTATTTAACAACAATCAGAGCCACAAAAACCGTAGCAGTACTAATAAGATAAGTAACAACATCAACAACAAGCAAATTCCAATGATAATGAGAAGCCTACTAATAAGACTAACGGGGGTTAGTATCAACAAACACAATACTGCTAATTGCTGTAACAATAGTGATACTCCTGAACCCAAAACCCTATAGAGCCACTTCAGGTCTCACCTTGGCTTCTGCAGAAGCCTCGAAAGTGGAGGCGCTCTGAGACTGCAGGGTTTCCGGTCGTGTCCCGGGGGTGTGAGGCTCGGGCTAAAAATAATCATATGAGTGATAATCGTAGTAATTAGTAATTATAGTAGAACTAATCGTTGTAATAATAGTGGTAATAACCAATAGTAGCAATAATCGGCTATATTAGTGATAACAATAGCTGCAGAAAAGGCTTGTGGCTGGCATCGGGCTGTCAGAAGATTCCTTGTAGCTGCCCAAGCTGACGTGTCCAATGACCAATGCATCTTGGCCCTAAACCCTAAAGCCGAAGCCGTAAAATGCTTTTGACCTTAAGGCCGTGAGTGGACGCCGCTCCGACCTCCTCTGGCTCAGCGTTGGAACTCCGGGCAGGATCATAGCAATACGACAGAGAGCCGCCTTAGAGCGATATCTTCAATGGTCTCAAGCTCAAGACTGACCTAGCAAGTAGCTAAGTTGCAAGTTAGGAAAAACTTTGGGGCTGGCTATAGGTATCTTTTGGGGTCCCGAATCAGGGGCTGTAAGATCTGCACCTTCAGAAGCATAGAGAGTCGAGGGAGCTGGAATGCCATTCGCCGAGCCCCTCAGACACGACGCCTCTGCCAGCTCTTATGTAGTGCTGTAAGGTTTAGGGTTTAGGGTTTAGGGTCTGTAAGGGTGTAGACTTCAGGCTTGAGGGTTTTGGGTTCAGGGTCAAATAGAGTTTGATTTTTCAGCGACAAGCATTCGTGAATTCGCCCACGAAGCCGCTTCACTGGCCGATTTCGAGCCCAAACAAACCCTGAACCCTAGAGCTCCTAAACCCTAAACCCTGGAGCTCCCAACCCCACACCCTAAACCCTAAACCCTAAACCCTAAACCCTAAACCCTAATTACAACCCTACAGCCCCAAACCCTACAAGCCCCAAGCCCTAAAGCTTCATTTTCCCTCGCATCCTTGAGCTCGCGCTGGCCCCGCATCCATGAAGAGTTGAGGCCGGTCCTCAGGGTTCTGCAGACATATGGGGGGGTCTTTACAAGGGATCTATGGGGGTGTGTAAACGGATCTATAGGGGTCTTGAAAGGGATCTATAGGGGTCGTGAAAGGGATTTATAATTATGATGATTCTTTAAAGGGATCTATAATACTCTTTAAAGGGATCTATAATGATTCTTTAACGGGGTCTATAATAATCTTTAAAGGGATCTATCATAATGAGGGCTGATCCTACATGAGGGTTTGGGTTTAAAGGGTTTCAGGGAATTCAGGGAATGTAGGGGTTATGGCGCCGTTGTAGGTAAAATGAGGAGCTTTACAGCGATCTATAAGGGCTCTGTAAGAGTTCTACAGCTATTTGGGTCAGTACCACTCGAGATGGAAATAGGATTAGGCGTGTTATGGCTCCGGGTTTTATTTTGGGTTGTAGCGCTTTGGGGTTCTAGGTGGTGGTGTTTCAGGGAGGTAGGCTGGAGTTTTGCAGTTTTTGAGGAAGTTAGGTTGTTGTGTACGATGGCTTTTGGGCTTTGTGATTTTCGTGGTGATGTGACCATGGCCATGTCATATCACTAGCTTGGAACCAGGTGGTAGTTATCCCCAGGGAGGCGAGGCATGAGGCTTGAGTCATAGCAGAGCACCCACATCCCCATCATAATGCCCGGAATCCTATCCGAAACCCTTAACAGCCCCAAAGACCAAAATCCACAACCCTCAAACCCGCAAGCCCTAAACCAGACCTTTCTGGAATCCCATGCAAACCAATTTTCAATTCCTAGACCCTAAACCCCTAAACCCTAAACCCCTAAAAATCCTGAACCACCAAAAACACAAAAACCCTAAACCTAACCCCCCAAGCCCTAAATCCTAAGCAAAAATCCCTAAACCCTAAACCTTAAAACCTCTATTGCCTCTTTGCTGCTGCTTTCAGGTCCATGGCCTGGCCATGGGCTTGCATGAAAGGGCAAAACGAGCTCAGCAGGTAGGGCTGCTTTAGGGTTTCGGTGCTTTTTTTTTTTTTGTTTTTTTGGGCGGGGGGGGGGGGGGGGGGGGGGTTGGGGGTTTAGGGTTAAAATTTTTAGGTTTGGTTTCAGCCCGGGGGGGGGGTTCAGTGGNTTCGTTGTTGTGGTGGTTGTTTGGTCGCGTGGGCGTGGGGGGGGGTTGAGGAGAAGGGAAAACAGGGCCGGGGGGGGGGGTGGTTTTTGGGTTTTTGTTTTTTTTTTTTTTTTTTTTTTTTGGGGGGGGGGGGGGGGGATTGGGGTGGTTCAGGGTTTAAGGTTCAAACTTTTAGAGTTTGGTTCACAGCCTGGGGTGAGTTCAATGTGATGTGCCTGCAATCACATCACAGAACTCCTTGCCCTCAGCCCTTCTAAAATTTGTTGAACCCTCTTTTGATTCGACTTTTTGGGCCCATAGCTGATGGAATATAATATGTTCGTTCCAGGTGCATGGGTGGAGCAGGCTTCTAGGATTTCGTGTTGCGCAGCTTGGGGTCCGAAGGTGCAGGGTTGCGGGACCCTTCGAACCAATTCTTGATTGGGCTCCTTGTGATAGTCATTACAATAGTCATTACAATATACCCAAACCCCCTTTTCGAATCTTTCCGGCCCCTATATTTAGAGGATCTGAAAGGCCAAAACCCCGAAGCAGTGCAAGTTTCCTGGGTGCAGGGCGGAGTTGGACAAGAGCCTCAGCCGTCCCAAGCTCCTTGGCTGCAGGTGCCCAGAGGCTCATGTGAGTTCTTGTTAAGTAACTTGGTGGGGTTTGGAGTTTGGGGTTTAGGGTTGTTTAACTCAGTGTAAGCTACCATACTCGGGACATGTGTATGTGGAGGGGTTTCATATGCAGCCTTTATGTAGTCACTTACTTTGAGTTCCTGAACAGGAACCTGGTCATGGGCAGTCCTTCTAGTCTGATGATCGCCTCATTAGTCGGAAGCATGACGTTATACCATAATGCAGCACAGAACCATAGTCTAACTAGTAATGCCCATAATTCTCCTATACTAGTTAATCCCCGATAGCACCACTTATAGAACCCTTTAATATTCAGGGACCATTCAACAACCCTGTTCTAACTGTTGGAGCACTTGCACGCTGCTTGCTGTGTGACCAAGGCTGGATGCAACGTTGGTCCTCGACTCCTGCAAGGAGGCTCAAAACGGGAAACGCTTTATAAGGTGTGAACGGGGGTCTTCTGAGTTTTTGCGAAGAAAACCAGATGAGTTCAAGTTAGCATGATGGGGTATCCAGTACATAATGCTTTCCCTGTAAGGAAATCGAAATTATGCTCCCCAAGGCCCTATTGAGCCAGTAAGCAAAGCCCGTACGAAATCTTGATAACAACTTGACTATTGTATGACTATTGTATGTGTAGCTTGAACTATGTTCCTGAGCAATGGATGAAGTCATTCGACCCGGCTTCAGCTGTGGTGCAGAATGCGTCAACGATACAAAGGGAGTTTGCTGCCATATACTTGGTGTTGAGTTGGTTAGGATCATGGCTTAGAGGGTTCAGGTCCGAGGGGCGGGAGGTTTAGTACAACTAGGTTAGGTTTTAGGCTTCGAGTCGAAATGTGCTGGATACTAGACAGAGCTGCCACAACGAAGGTTTGTGGGTTGATGCACGAACATCGCAATCAATTGTCTTAGCAAGCACCATGCGCACAGACAAAGGGGACATGCTTGTATGCCCTTGCCTGGACTAAACCTTAAGCCCTGAGCCCTGAATCTCGTCAGGAGGAGACTCCGAAGAGACCGTCCGGCACTTGGCTGGCCATGGGATGTTCTTACCCTCTCAAAGCCTTACTTAAAGGATACGGAGACTGAGCACACAGGCTACAAGTAGGAATCAAAACACGAACGAGCCCCATTTAGTCAGGGTTCTGTGCATTCTACTTCGGACACCCTAAACCCTCAACCCTAAACCCTAAACCCTCACCCCAAACCCTACCCTCCCTGACGAGGGCCTACAGATCCCCAGATGAGTTGCCAGGCCCTGCCCAGCGTGGCTTGAGAGTATTCTGAATTCTGAAAGCTCCCATGAACAGCCTGTTTTTATGTGTAATTTGTAAAATCCACCAAATTCTAGTCTACTCGAATATTGCTCCTTTGACGCAGTTATAGTATACAAGCGCCTTTTCCCGCAATAAGCAGAGCTAGTCTAGGTCTTTGGGCTTCCAGACTTCGTAGCAAGACCCTTCCTGGGCTTTCCTTAGACCTAGCTTTGGTTAGTAGGGAATGGAAGAATGGTAGTAATAGTAGTTACAATTGTACCCCATTCCTCCATCCCCTAACCCTCCTAAACTCGAAACTCTATAAACCCTAAACCCTCAAAGTCTCAAAGCCCCCTTAAACCCCAAAGGCCCTAACCGATCTCTTCTTCCCTCAAGGCACACGCTCTTTGCCCTCGCCTCCCTGAACTCGAAGTCCGGGATCCTGGTGTTTAGTTTTCCTCCCTGGTGCTTAGTAGGGAATGGGGGGAATGGATTATGGAGACTATTATTGGGGATTATGTAGGGAGTACTATAGGGATCTATTCCCCCATTCCCCTACTAAGAACCAGACAGTTTCAGGGGTTTAAGGGTGTTTAGGCGGCTTAGTGGTCTTTAGGGGGCCCAGTGGTTGAGAGCTTTAGATTGTTTTTGTCTGTTTCAAGGGTTCCTTTGAGGTGTTCTTCAAGGGTTCCTTTGAGGGGTTGTCTAAGGGTTCTATATGGATTCTGTACGGGTTTAGGGCCTTAGGGGTTTGGGAGTGTTCAGGGGGCTTCGGGGGTTTGGGGACTAAAGTTTGGGTTTTCGTGGTTTAGGAGTTTGGGGGGGGGGGGGGGGGGGGGTTTGGGGGGCAAAGGGGGTTTTGGGCCCGGGCTTTTGGGGCCCGGGGGGGGGGTTGGGGGTTTTGGGGGTTCAGGACGGTTTAGGATCCGGGCTTTAGGGTTCAGGGGTAGGGATTGGGGTCTGGAGTTTAAAGGTTTAGGGTGTAGGATTTACCGTTCAAGGCTCGCGGCTTGGGTCTCACTCTTTTAATTCTGATGCTGCTGGTGGTGTCGATGATCAGAATGATTTTGGTCATAGTACTTCGTTGTTGACATTGTTATGTCTGCTCCTAGTTATCGGAGTGTGCTTCCTGAACCCTAAACCCTAAACCCTAAAAACCCTAAACCCTGAAGTTATGTTGGGATGATGACTGAGGTCTGGAAGAACCAGAGGTTTGGTCAGAGCTAAAGATGGTGCGACGGGGCAAAAACCTTGGGGAGACGGGTTGAACCCTTTATAGTCAGACTAGGGCCGAAAGGTTTTGAAGTTCATTTCAGTATGACCATAAATAGGGCAATCAGGAACCCTAGGAGAGAATATAGTTTCGACTTTAGGGTGAGCCTCGCTCTTGCCCGAGGACAGCGGCGAGTGCCGAGGTGCTTCGACTGCGCATAAGTCCGGGCTGGGTGGGTGGGGGTGGTTTATGCGTCTATGTTGGTGTTTAGAGTTTAGAGGGATCTAGGGATGAAGGGCTTGAGGCTCTGAAATCTTGAGGTTTAAGAGGTTGGGGTGGTAGTCAGGTGAGAGTTGTTCGAAGCCATTTCATGTTCTTCGCTTCGAAACCTTTCTGCATGGAGCCTTGGTTTGGAGCAGCTCCACATGCAGTAGAGCTCGGTTGCTTGTGTTGAAGCATTGTTGAGGAATGGAACAGAGACAGTATGGATGAATCCAGAAGCCGAAGACCCCAAGCAACTAGCACCGGAAGTCCAGAATCAGCAACGTTTTGCAGGTCCCCTGGTCGCAGCTTCTGGCACTGAGCCTCAAGCATAGGGCCAAGAGATGTTGCCCTTCGCAAGAGGCTTTGGTGCTTATGGGTTTTGAGCGGGGTTTAGTGCTTAGGGGTTTTAGGGTTCAGGGGTTTGCAGGCGGGCTTCGGGCTTGCAATTGTTTGTTCAAGTTGTTCAATCCCAGCCCCAAACCCTAAACGTAAACCTTGAACCCCAAGGCCTACACCCTAATTAGGCCGTAAACCAGAAGCGTTTGTAAAGCCTAAACCCGGTCTGAAGGCCAGACGTCGAGCCCGTTCTGTCTGTTGGGCGGCACAAGGTGGGTCTGAAACACACGCAGGGTTCAGGGTTCAGAGTCTGTGAGGTTTACGGGCGTAGATTTGTTTGCTTTTGGGCTATGCGGGATAGGGGTTTTCGGGTCTGGCGAGCGGATGCAAGTCTGCTATTCTGAAGAGGCACTTGTCGTACATGGAAAGACGGCCCTATCTTAATCCATACAAGCGTAGGATGCCTTTGGTGTTTGTAGATCCTTCAAATGTTCCGGGAAAGGGTTCGACCGGGTTCGACGGTAAATTGAGCGTTGAACATGTTGGACCTGGAAGGCTCTAAAATAAACCGGAGCACGTGGGCCCCGGAGTATCGAATATAGGGCATACTATTCCTTCGAGCTCCCTGCTAAATCACAGTACAACAAATTGTACCAAAACCCTATTCTGCTTGGTAAGGTCCCCATTATAGTATTTCCGGAGATCGATATTTGCATTTAGCATCGAGCCTGAATCATGTAGGAATCTGTCTGGATCTGATCGTTTTGGGGCTTAGAAGCACAAGTTTAGGCTTCGAAGACGCCACTGCGCGAAGCCAAGTAAACGCCCGCTTTGCGCTTCTGCCAGGACTGCCACGTGCAGGTCAACGACCAGCGGGTATCCGTCGTACATTTTGACGTCGTGGCGCGACGGGCGGGGCAGGCCGGCAAGCTTTCAAAGACACGCAGCAATCATACATATAAAAAACATACACAAATCGGTACATGTGAATAGAGTGCTAACCTTTTCAGGCGCAAACTGGGAAAATCAGGCAACCATGGGTCAGGAAACTGGGAGAGGAATTTCGAGAAGATACGAGGGCAATTTTCAGACACATTTTTGGCAAAATTCAAGAATAAGGAACCGCGTTTTTCAGAAACATCATCTGCGCGTTGCATTTGGGTGTGGCTGCTGGTTGTTGTTTGTCGGCTTCAATACATATTGCCATATGCGTTTAGACGGCGCGTAGAAATGCATGGGGGAGTTGGCAGCATGGCTTGGCTTGGCTTGGCTTCCGCGGGGGTGGGGGGTTGAGGGGGACAGATACAGGTGACCGTGTTGCCATGTTCATTTAGAAGGCGCGTAGAAATGCTTGGCTTGGCTTCCGCAGGGGTGGGGGGTTGAGGGGGACAGATACAGGTGACCGTATGCATTTAGATGGCATCTAGAAATGCATGGCGATCCTGTGGGGAGCTTGGCAACATGGCTTGGCTTGGCTTGGCTTCGGTGGGGCTGGGGTGTTGGGGGGAGGGGGCGGCTGGCCCCCTCCCCGCCATGCAGACCTCCCGATGTATGTAAGTGTGGCAGTATGTAGTGTGTGCGTCTGTACATGTGGTTGCTTTTTGTCTACTTCAATACATGTTGCCATGTGCATTTAGAAGGCGCGTAGAAATGCATGATGATTTTACGGAAGTTTTACGGAGGGAGTTGGCAGCATGGCTTGGCTTGGCTTGGCTTCCGGGGGGTGGGGGGTTGAGGGGAACAGATACAGGTGACCGTATGCAATTAGATGGCATCTAGAAATGCATGGCGATCCTGCGGGGGGAGCTTGGCAGCATGGCTTGGCTTGGCTTGCCTTCATCAGACCATGTCGCTAATATTGTGCATATATAAGTATACACTGGAGTATTCAATTCTCCGTACTCACACACACACAAACACACACACACACACAAACACACACCACACAGACACAGACACAGACACAGAGACACAGAGACACAGAGACACAGAGACACAGAGACACAGAGACACAGAGACACAGAGACACAGAGACACACAGACACACAGACACACAGACACACAGACACACAGACACA
>BGNK01000547.1:214775-230231 GCA_003297005.1 Symbiodinium sp. clade A Y106 | reverse complement strand
GGCGACTCGCCCATAACGGCCCGTGCCCTGAACGAAACCATGTCCCTAGACCTAAGCCACGCCCCTGACACGCGAAGTTTTTCAGGGGTCGGCGGCACTGGCGGCAGCCATTAAATAAGACTAATAGGCATTATCAAACTGAGCTGCTGGTGCTACAGCTCAAGTCCTGAACCCTAAACCCCTAAATCCTTAGACCTTTCACCCTTAAACCCTAAACTCTTCACCATCCGAAACCCGGAACTCTTGAACCCTAGACCTTGAACCTTTAGACCCTCCACATCTTCATCCCTTCCCTTAAGACTTAAACCTTCAACCCTCAATTGACTCCGAAACCCTAAACCCTAAACTCTGAAACCTGAACCCCAAGCACCTCTTTTCCTTCTTTTCCTTCTTGGCCGCCTTCTTAGCAGCCTTGGAAGCCGCCTTCTTGGCCTTCTGCGTGGCTTTAGGGCGGTCTAGTGGAGGGAGGTCTAGGGTTTAGGGGTTTTGGCTTTGGGGTCCTAGGGTTTAGGGTTTAGGATCCTAGGGTCTTAGGGATCCCAAGCCCTGGCAACCTAAGGGGGGGCCTAAATCATTAGCTATACTATTGTAGGGGGCTCCTTAAGTAAAACTTTAGTACTATTTTGGTGATTCCTTAAGTAAAACTTTAGTACTATTTTAGGGGTTCTGGTGGTTCCTCAGTAAAGCTATAGTCTAAGGAAGCCCCAAAACCCTGTTCTAATTATGAAGGCCTTTACATTAACCCTAAACCCTCAATCCCAGAAACCGAAGCCTGACACCCGAAGGGCTCGAGGTCGACCGTGTCTATTTGGGATCCGAAAGTTGGGGGGGTGTACCTTATTTTGGGGTCCTTATAAGAAGGATCCTACTATTTAGGGTACTATATTAGGGTCCCCCATTATCGGAAACTCCCAGAAAAGCCTCTGATGACAATCCGAAAAGCCAAAAACCTGAGGCAAGGGCGCGCTTCGCTTCCGCTTTCTTTAAAACCTCTCGCTTTCCAGGAATTGTTCGGGGTGTCGAAGCTTTTGGGCACAGGCTTCACATTGCCAAGAGTCTTGGGTTTAGAGAGCTCAGGGCTTAGATTCCCGTCTCTTCCCGTTCATGCGTGATGCCTGGGGCCCGGAACAAAAATCTATGGCTGTCTACGGAACAGGCCACCCCAATAACTGTACCAGGATTGTGGTAAGCCTAGAACCCATGACCCAGAGCCTGGAACTTTCAGCCTAATAGCCCCAATCCCAAAGACAGAAACCCTACTTGGAGGTTCAAGTGGGGCGACAAGTAGGGTACGTAACAATACTTATAAATCATATTAGGGGGCTTACAAACCCCACTTATAACTACCCACGGACCTCAAAGTACACCCCTCTCTCCCCTAAACCCTAAACCCCAAAACCCTAACAAACCCTAAACCCTAACACTAAACCCTAATGAACCCTAAACCCTGAACCGACCCGACCCTACAGTCAAGCCTGAACCCCACGTCCACAAGGCCTCGGCGTGGCTAACTGTGAAGCTCTGGAGCTCCGCCACATTGGGTTCAAAGCCACGGCCGATCTCAGGTGGAGTTGAGTTTAGGGTTTAGGGGTTTAGGGTTCAGGGGTGCAGGGTTTGGGGGTTTAGGGGTGTAGGGTTTAGGGTTTTAGGGGTTTAGGATTTTAGGGGGTTAAGGGTTTTTGGTTTAGGGGTTTATGATTTAGGGGTTTGGGGTTAAGGGTGTAGGGCATATCGGGAAAACCTTGTGTAGGTTTTAGCTCCAGTGTTTTAGGCTAGTTACTGCTTCAGGTTCTCAAGTCGTAGACTCAGGAATGCTGCTGTTTTGGATCAAGTACAGTATAAGGTTTAAGGTTTAGTTACGGTTTACGTACAGCTTAATTATGGCTTGGAAGCTACGCGGTGAGCAGCGTCTGGATCATGAGAATTACCTTCCGCGTGGTGGATGTTCGCAAGTCTGGCCAAGAAATCACACACCCGACCACTACACAATTCAGCGCTGACCCAACAATCAGATGCCTGGCTAATCTCAGGATGCCGGGGGTATTTTGCTCGGATTGAGATGTTGGGCAGAAAGTCTTGAGTAGGTATTGGGCTGCAAGCTTGGGGTTCGAGTCCCTGGGTGAGGCGGCTAGGCGATGCCAGCAGCCAGATGAGCCCAGTCAGATCCAACTAAGCCCAAACGTTAAACCTAAACAAACCCTTCTGCAAAACCCGGGCAACCCTAAAGCTAAAAGCTTAACCGCTAATTTAATAATAAATAAGCCTTAAAACTAAACCCAAAACAACCTATGAACCTTATAAGCCCCAAACCCCGGCGTCTCAGATTGTTGGGAGCAAATAGGTCCCAGCCTCGCGCTTCGCCGCAGCCTGTCGCTGTTTCTCGAAGCCTCGGTTCGAAGTGCAGACCAATGCAGGGCAATTTAGGGGTTTAGGGTTTAGGGTAATGGTAAGTTAGGGTTTAGGGGTTTAGGGTTTAGGGGAATGGTAAGTTAGGGTTGAGGGAATTTAATTAAGGGTTTCCTTGCAAGGGTTCCTGCAAGGGTTCTGATCCATCCTTAGGGATCAAAGTTTAGGGACTCGGCGAAGCCCAAAGGATCAGAGGCCTTATATGCACAATATAGGCGCCTTCATAATTGGAATAGGGTTTTGGGGCCCAGTATACTATACTTATGAGAAGGAATCCCCAAAATAGCATTAATAATTATTCAGACCCTTTGGTCTATTATAAATATTATAGTCGGGGCAGTATCCAAACCATAGGGGTGTGTGACCGGTTCTGTTTTAAAGTGTCGGGTCTTGACTCGTTAAGCCGGCACAGCCAAAACCAAGGTTGGGGATAGGACTGATATAGGGGCCTTACTACTTCCAATAGGGTTTGGGGACTATATTATGCTGTACAAGAACTATATTTGGTAGAATAAGTGGCTACTATCTCCAATTATTCTTACCGTGTAAGAACTGAGGAAGCTCAGTGGATGATGGCAGTCTGAGTATTGGCTATGCTGGCCTACTTGTTTCACCGCCTCCGTCATGTGTCATGCGCAGGTGAAACGCTGTGAGTAAACATCGTAAAGCAGACTCATGCAGATTTCGAGCCGGCATAAGCCTGAATACCAATGTAAATGCTGGTTAACTCAACAATAAATAATCACCATCATTCTCGAATAAAGTGTCTGTAAACAATTGAATCGGGTTTGGGGGGTATGTTATCATGGAAATATTAAGGGAATATGAGTGGACACTATTGGTAAGTATTGTTTCCTGAACCCTAAGATTTAACCCCCATACCTCAACCCTCCACCCTCAAATCCTAAAGACCCGAACCGTAAACCCAGACCCAAAACCCTAACTTCTATAATTTAAAGCTTAAACCCTCCCCAAACCCCTACACCTTACTTGGAGGTTAATGGGTAGCTATAAGTGGGGTTACTTTCAGGGTAACAAATACTATGCATCATAACTCTTATTCGGTGACTTATAACCCACCTTATAACAAGCCTCCAAGTACACCCTAAACCCTAAACCTAACCTAAAACCCAAACCTAGACCCTAAACCCGAAACCATCTCATCCTCAATCGCCCGAGGCCGAGCCCCTTGCAGCTGGCAATCGCTTTGGACTCCAACTGCCCACTTCGAAGAAGCTCCTGGTTCCCAGAGACTCCAATACCCCTTAATAACTAGGGAACATACCTTAAATTATAGTAAGACCCCTAATACGATTTAAGGTATAGTACTTGATTAAGGGGTATTGGAGTCTCTAGGTTCTTTCGGGTTTTGAGCTTTAGAGCTGTGGGACGTTAGGGCTTTTTGGGTTGTTAGGTTTCTAGACAGTTTTGGCGTTGGGGGCGGACGGAACTCATCAGCTGCAAGCATCCCCAAACCCGAGACTTGGAGTAATTCGGGTTTGGGCCATACTATGCCATTTCTTACACTCAGCCACCCTAAAGACTACGATTGGTAGTTACTCAGGCTTCTGTGTTGGGCTGCTTAGCGACTATAGTGTCTGGATGAGGGGACTGGATGGTTTCGGACCATGATGTCGGACCATGTCGGGTATAACCAGGGGCAGTGGTTTCGCGGAGAAAGCCTGACATAGCAGGGCCGTAAAAGGTAATTGAACACTAGTGTCTGGTTCTTAGTAGGGAATGGGGGAATGGATCCCTATAGTAGCCCCTATATAATCCCCAATAATAGTCCCCATAACCCATTCCCTACTAAGAACCAGACCTGCCGAAACTCTTCATGTTGGCCTTTCTCGCCCCTTTGCCTACACCCCCACTTCGCCGACTTCGTCGACTTAAATTTCTTGTGGGCTTCAAGGTTTAGGGATGCTATTGCTTCAGTTTTCGGTCTCGGTGATTGTATCTGCCAATGTCTTTTAGACGAACCGATGCCACAGGAGGAACCGGGCGGAACCCAGGGGCAACTCCCAAGACATAAGGCTGACTTAAGGCCCAACTAGCAAACCGGGATTTTAGCGCGTAGGGTGTAGGATTTGGGGATTACGGTTCAAGGCTTTATGCAAATGGGGCTTTATCTGAAGCATCCCAAGAAAGACATGCCAAACACATGCTCACCAACCTCCCAAGTATGAAGCCTACCGAGCGTATGCAGAGCATTGCTACTCATGGAAGCCCAATACGATAGGAAACCTCTGAACAAGCCTGCAAAACCTTACTGAGCTCGAATTTTTTAAGTTTCCGACCAACAAATTCCGAACCCAAAACTTAACTAATCCCGCAACACTAAACCTCGAATCCTTCAGGCCTTTTTTTCGACCCTATATCCCAAACCCGCGCCCCTGAACCTTTTCATGCAAAGGCTGGGTGACTGTAAGGGTGCTCGTAATGGTCAACTAGGTGTCGATTTCAACAGTCTCCAAACTTATTTTTGAGGAGGGCTCTATATTAAACAACAAGGGAACTTTGAAATAATCCCAAATCGGTACCTAGTTAAGGGTTCCCTCAGAGGCACCTCCCCCGGCCACTCGGTCTTCAGCCAGCTTTCCAAATCCTCGGGGCCCTGGAGTCCTGGTCTTCGCGGCTGTTAGGGCTTTAGGGCTTCAGGGTTTTGGGGTTTCGGGTTTATGGGGCCCTAGGGTTGGTGAACTTCAAAGTTCAAGGTCTGTCAAACGGGAAAATCGGGTTGTTCAGCGCTTGGCGGGTCTGCGGCTTTTGGACGGAGGATTTTGCAGGGCTTCTTTTGGCAATATCTTTGCTCCTGCCAGGCGTGGCTAGTCGGAAAGTCAGATGTGGCTGAAGCTGAGCGAGGACGGCAAGACTACCGCCGACAAGTGCATGCCGCCTTTTCCTCAGTACGTAATTCTAGATGTGGCCACTTAGTATAGTACTGGGTGGCATTTTACTAGAATTGCCACAAGAACCCTAAGGAATAATACTGTTAATTATTCTGGCTTGAAGCTTCTATATTGCCATGAAAGTTCCTGGCAGCTCCTTTACTTCGGTCCATTTTTGTTTGGTGCCGGAGATGCGTCTGCAATTGTTCTGCTAGGCGGTGATCCTCGAAGCACCGTCTACCAACGTTGTCGGTCGTTTTGGCCACTGCTGTACGTTCAACAGAGCAGAACTGCAGTCAATGCCTATTGCTATCCGCACAAACGGTGATGGCCCCGATTCAACCTGTCATGAATCCCCAACAGAAAACTGTTACACATTGTCATTGTTTGCGACTCGCACAATGCGGCGACGATCATCACCACCACAGGTTTACCTGCTAGCATGGTTGATACGGTTGGAGAACATGTGTCTCCAATACTTGTTGTGACTGTCTAACATTGGCACTGCTTGTTGCTGCTCTTATTCTTACTCTTGCAAGCAGACGCTAGAGGGCGCGCGGACATGGAAAGGCTTGCTTAAGGACAGCCTGGAATTCTTTAGGAACTTCGGGTTGCTGAGATTTGAAGTGTGGTTTCCGCGTAGGCTCGGGATCTCTTGGGGTGGAGGCTTAAAGACAACTCCACCCCGACACAACTGACAGTCCTAACATGCGCGCTGCACGCTCCGCGGCCACCTTAGGGCTCGCGCACTCGCACGGACACATACTTCAGGGTCTAGGGTTTGCTCTGCATAGCGTTGCGGATTTGGGATCGGATGGAGACTGGCTAAAGCCAAAATGTGGAAAGACGCCTGACGGGAATTCCAGTGCTTCCTGCACCGCTTCTGCCACTGGCAGTAGCTGTCGTAGTGATCACAATGATTACAAAGATTGGTATGATGGCACCTTTCGTCGCACGTACTAGTTACTAGCGAAGGTGATCGCCAACAGTTTTACGCAAGCTTCCCCTGAAAGCCATTAAAAGTGCACAAACCTCTACTAAGACCTCTAAGGCACACGCGAAGATAGCTGGGCGCAGCACCCCTTGGGGAAAGGCTTTCGCCAAAATCTCGAGGCTGCGCAGACGCACCTAATGCCGCTTCTGAATCACAGCAGCAGCAGCAGCAGCGGCAACAGAACTTCATCATCTCTATAACTACAAAGAATAGCAGTGCTAACCAGCATAAACTATGTGTATACTGTATACTGGTTGTAGGAATACCGCGATCACTCTCACCACCGAGGCGACCGCGACGACGAAGACGATTATGCCGTCGACTTGACTAGCACTAGCATTCCCGATACCACTGATACGACGATGACTACTGCTACGACAACTACGACTGCTGTACCATTGCGACTACGACTGCAACTTAGTACTACGACGACTACGACTTCTGTGGAAACGATTTGCGACTATGACCTGCTACTGCTACTGCCACTCCTACGGCCGCGTTTGCCTCGCTCGTAGTAACAACGTTGACGTTGATTCGAAAAAAAGTCATGGTGACTACTGGTTACTCTTCGAAGACACTAGCAATGACCAAAACCTTCCCCAGTATCAACCATCATCATGACTAGCACTACTCACCACAACGAACACCGCCACCATCTGGGGGTCGGGCTGGTGCTGCAACAGTCCAGGCAAGCCTTTCATTTCAGTGCAGAGAATCCAACAAGCAGTGAGTCGACGTAGCCTACCACTTCCTACCCAAGGACAGAAAAAAATAAGCGAGGTTTTAGACGAAAGGCAACAGGGTTAGAGAAACCACTCTGCCCCTCTCTCGCTCTGCTTGGGGGCCTCCGTTCGGAATCTACCATGCTCCTGTTTGTTTGGTCAAAGGCCACAGGCCGAGGAAACAAAAGACCCAAATGGCAAGCCTCTGCTGAATTACGATGCCAGCCTGTAGACCTCCCCTGCCATAGTCCTCCATCAAATGCCGTGGTAATCAAGGGTCAAAAGAACATGCAGCTCAGTGTAGCCTTTCAAAAACGAGCTCCTGTGGTCGAATTTCTGCTACACGTTGAATGTGGGCGCAAATGTCGCGCGCTCAAAGTGGGGCCACCTTCATGTCAACTGATCACAGAATCCGCGAAAGGAAGCTGGCACAACTCGACCTTCTTTGTGCGTGACCCGGCCTGCTTTCTGTATGAGCCTATGAAGAGCAATTCGAGTGAAACTATATGGCAGTTCATACGATGTCTTCAACACAGACCTCTTGCTGAAAACATGGCTATCCCCTATCCAGCTGGGGACCAGAAGCGGGCTACGTGTGCCATAGATCCGAAGCAGAACAACTTGGTTAGTGCCAGACACAGTTTCATAATCTCGCAGTACATTCAGAAAATCGATTCCTCGAGCCCAACTGGCCGCTGCATCTCTTGTGCCCAGAGTCCCTAGCCTTCACGCTGCCAGCCTCTCAAACGCGAATGTCTCATGCCGACGGTTACACAGCTTAGACCTCACCTCTGAAAGAACGGAGAGTCTCTTGCTGTCTGAAGACGAACACCCAAAAGAAAGGACTCTCCAGGCAGCGGAGGATCCGTGTGAAATTCTCTGTGTCAACAACTATGCGCTGCACTTGACTCACAGTCACATACTCCAACCAGTGGGTTTTGTATGGCCTGGACCAGATCCTGGACCCTACATTTCTGTAACCCGATTTTAACGCCTCAACCCAAGACTGTGCTTCAGAACCGGTCTGAATGCACGCCATGCACACATCAACCGCTGCTGCGGAGCCTGCCACAGTCGTCTCGAGATGACTCGCCGAAGCCCTTACCCGCTTGAGGTCCTGGCTTCTAGGCGCTGCGGTCGTGACGGAAGTCATCACTGCGAAGCACTCGTGTCGCGGGGAGGTGTCTGGTGCACCGAACGACAGGTTCTGAGCTGTGAACCCTCGGTTGAACATCGATTTACGTGGAGTCACAAAACCATCGAGACTCGACACATTCCTGTCTGGGTACTTCGGAAGAAAGCTTTACAATGGCTGTTGTTGCATATCCGAGAGCAGATATATGCGGAGATCAAATAGAGAAAATGCTGACACAAAGCGGTAAAAACGATGCAAGCTTTAAGCAATCGGGGCTTCTTCAAATAAGGCGTCCCACGTTGGGGCTCCAAAGAGAATTCTACTATGAAGGCCTACATTGACCCTCATAAATACAGAACCCGAAACAAGGACCCCCAGATGGCGTATGCTAATTGTCTGAAACTCCCATTTAGGGCTCCCTTCCTGCAGCTTGCGCCGATCTCAGTCAACCCGTACATCATGTGTATCTCAACGGGTTTAAGGCTTAGGCCTTCCATCCAGGTTCACAGCAGCCCAAAAACATCGCAGCTTGCAAAGATCTGGTGGTCCTTCCGTCGCGAGGCCCAAGTGCCTGCTCGCGCACGAAGCAGGAAAACTTCCAGTGCTCTCCATCAGGGCCCTCTGTATGGCTCCGCCCACATGTTTGCATCTTTATGAAGAAACTACTGCGACATATTTCTTCGAGGGGACTGCCCTGTGGCCCGGGACAGTCAGCTCTCCAAACGTACTGCTCACTGTTGCATCCATCCCCTTGCATCCTTCTCGCAAAAACTGACTATTGTCAATGGGAACACAAGCACCACTCGTTCTGCACAATCACGATGTTGCATTATGGGCTGAAACCATGTCGGTTTCATTGAATATTCAATGCACACAATCGTTCGTGCCGCGTAACTTTCTGCTGAACATTCGGGGTATGCAACATTCCGTCTTGTCGTGGCTAGGTCCCTAGAACCTTGACCCCAATATTCTCAAACCCAAGCCCTCAATCCCAGACTCCATTTTAACCTTGTAAGCCCTAAACCCTAAGCCCTAGACCCAAATTGCTCCTGCCTGCACCAGTTTCCGGATGCTCTCGCACGGTGGAGCTGCACGGCATAGCGTAGGCAGGGCCCTGTCGTGCACGCAGTCAGAAGTCTTGTAGAGCAATCGACAGACAGTAGTGTAGGCGGGCCCGACTAATCAACATAGGGTTTAGGGTTTAGGGTAGTCGTGCAGGGGCCCTACTAATCAAAACAGGGTTTTCTCATTCTGTTGAGTATATTTTAAACTAGTAGTTTAGAGGCCGTACTAAGTAGAACAAGGTCTTGAGGTCTGTTTGTAGTGTACGAAAAACGAATATAGTGACTGCAAAGGGCTACTATGATACAGTTTTCGGACTCTATATTGGTGCCCCCTGCTGCGACTGCCCAGTCTACATTGGAGCAGGATAGAAACTTAAGAACAGGCGAGTGGCGAGTGGGAAGGCACCATCAACCCGAATGCCGAAGACCCTTTTGTCCTCCGTTGCTTAAGAACGACAGCACAACAGCACGGGGATGTACCGGAAGCGTACTTCGGGTTCGTTGAGTTGTGCTTCATGTGGCTTGGCCCCTGCAAGCGCCACCATCAGCATCATCGCTGTACGTTTCACCGGTGGATTCCTAAATGCTCGTAAAACTTCCAACTCCTACTTATACATCGGAGCTTCTTACGAATGCTGTACCTTGTGTCAGGGCCTCTACAACAAGGGTCTATGTTAGGGTCCTTGTTTTTCTGACACAACTACATTCTCCCGGCCTGCACCCCGCTTGCGATCTTTGCGCTGGCCAAGGTGCTCCTGTTTCGCGGAGCGATCATGGAATCTTTGTTCTCAGGTCTTTTGGGTTTAGGGTGTCTGCTTTGGTAGCTTGGCTCAGCAATGAAACGGTGCTGTGTATGGAATGGCTTTCGGTTGACAAAGCTTTCTTGTGAAAGGGTACCCCAGTCTTGAAACGTTTTTGTGAGCTAGAGACTGGTCTTTTCCACCTGCCGGCTATCATCGGATAAAAATGGTGTCCAGAAGGTTGTACCCAAAATGCTAAGCCTTAAACCCTACACCCCAAAACCTGAAACACAAAACTCCATAATACTACTACTACTACTACTACTACTACTACTACTACTACTACTGCTACTGCTACTGCTACTGCTACTGCTACTGCTACTGCTACTACTACGACTACTAGGACTACTACGACGACGTCTACTACTACCACTACTACTACGACGACGACTACAAAATAGTCATGGGCATACGACCTTGCTGAGAGCACACTGACTAGTGGACTAGTGCAACTGCAAAAATCACACGACAAAACGAAACAACACTGATCACTGCACAGATGAGTGTGTGCAGTCTTCGCCTCAATAAGATGGGACAAGCAGCGTGCGATGACTTCTCTACAAAATCTACTCTGATCAGATTCCGCGTGGTAACTTAAGACCGAGTGTTATTCTCTGGGAAATTTCCGACGCGTGGTTGCGAGTTCCTGAACATGGATTTTATATGCAAGCCCTAATAATTGGAATATGGTCTCGGGGGGTTTGCCGCAAAATGTTTATAGTGAGGAACCCTAAGGAGTTGTATTTCTATATACTTCTAACTATCATTCAGGCCCTGTTTAGGGGATTGGCTTTGACATTGCAATGATCAATGCCTGCAGGAATTCCGCGAGCTCTGGGGACAGCCGCCCCGGCTCCCCGAGGAGACCGCCATGAGTAAGGTAAATGAGCCCTGGCTGCATGTAGCGGCTGCACTAATTGAATCGGGCTTGGGGGGGTAGTCTTTTAACGAATCAGAAAGGAGACTATTGGTCAGTACTTCGTGCTGAAAGTCGTCGGGGTGTCTGTATTGGTCCCAACAGTTGTACTTTTCTTCTACAGGAACCGCATCTTTCGATATCTCTCAGCAGCTTGCCCGTTGAACGCGTAGCAAACGGGACATGTCACGCACAGCCAGATGACAAGCCCTGAACAACAGGAAGATGATGGGCATCACCATCTTCATCATCATCGCCAGTGCAAAACAGCGTAAACAACAAAAAACAGTCATGATAACCGGAGAAGCAGTGGTTGATTCTTGTGAGCGATGCAGGTTCAGGCTGAAGATAAGGCTCCATAGTGCTAGGCAGAAGCATCTCACTACAACGCCGAATCGTACCGAGAAGCAAGGCCCAAAATAAATCAAGAGATGACGTAGGCCCCTCGAACCAACAAAAACCTAAAGTCTCTCAAAGCGATGGTTCAGGGCTGAGGGATTCTATAACATTTTATACGAAGCTATGCTATACTTTAATATACAACATGGAAGAATGGAGCGCGGCTTTTACTGCCTGCTCCCTGGGTCTTAAGCAAGCTGGGATAACGGAATCCGGCCACTTCGTCCCTCCTCTGCGCGGACCATGCCCGAACCTAGAAAACGGCCATACCAAAGACGGAAGGTGGCGCTTGGGTTCAGGGCGTCGTGGTTTCTCTACACCTTGCGGAGAACCCTGAGAACCCTGCCCTAAACCATAAATCATGAACTGACTATTGATTCGACACTGGTTCTGAGGACGCTACAAGCTTTTGATATCTTCTTGTGGATTCAGCCTGCATCTCAACTGATAATGCAAGCTAACGGTTGAAAATTGGAGCCCATTAGGGTTCAGGGTTTAAGGTACAGGTTCGCTGTGGGGCTTTTGCACACTGTAGACAACCACATCTTCAACGCAACTGTGCTGCATGTGACAAGAATATTGCCGGGTTCTTCTCCTCTCGCTTACCCGCAACGACGGCAACAACTGCAAGAAAAGCAACAGAACCAAACAAAAGAACATGTGAACGAATCACATCACACTCGAAACAGAATCAGCAACAAGGACAAAACTGTCAATAGCACCACCGACACAAGATTTATCTGCACAAAACAAACACTGACACTCATCTTTACCACAGCAAAAACAAAAACAAAGCAACAACAGCTGACACCGTGATCCATCACCCATCACAATCAACATCTGCATCGTCAACACCAACATCGGTAG
The DNA here is from genome assembly GCA_003297005.1 of Symbiodinium sp. clade A Y106. Classification (NCBI taxonomy): domain Eukaryota; class Dinophyceae; order Suessiales; family Symbiodiniaceae; genus Symbiodinium; species Symbiodinium sp. clade A. The sequence goes on along the minus strand of BGNK01000547.1, from coordinate 218,037 downwards.
TAACAATGATAATAACAACAGTAATGGATCGTAGTAAGCATAGCAAAAACACTAAAAAGAGTAGATGTTGGCACAATTAGGACCAACATCGGCCGCTTCTGTCTGGGCTCCCATGCACGAGCTGCGCAGGGTGCCGTGGGGCCAAGCAGCGCTGCTAGGCTCCGATGCCTGGGTTTACAGGGTTTAGGGTTTATGTTAGGGTTTATAGGGTTTAGGGCTTACAGGGTTTAGGGTTTAGGGCTTAGAGAGTTTAGGGTTTACAGGGTTCAGGGTTTAAAGAGTTTAGGGTTTACAGGGTTTATGGTTTATACGGTTTAGGGTTTTTAGGGTGAAGGCGAATGCGCAGCTGCTGCTCGAGCCTCACTGTATGGGATGAAAACGATCCATAATAAATGCTTGCTCCGCATCCCTACATGCGCATGAGCAACCGCATGGCCCTTCGCCACAAGTAACACAGAAAGCAAAGCCCTGCAGCAGCTGTGGTTTCAGACCTTCTGCAACAAGGTTCTCGAAAACAGTAACCGGCATCTCTGAGAACTACAGCGGAGTTGATGGTGATGAAGCAAATGGTGCAAGACTCCCTGACTCCCATCTTTCACATGTCCTCATAAGCCTGTTGATCAGGAGCTGTGCACCTTCCGGTGCTCCGATCCCCCTTCGAGTGAATCTTTACCATCACATCGAACGAGGGAATCGACTGTACAAGCAATTCCCTATCTTCGCAGGGGGTCTGGGCCCGCTGTACAGAATGCCCACTCTTCNGATCCCCCTTCGAGTGAATCTTTACCATCACATCGAACGAGGGAATCGACTGTACAAGCAATTCCCTATCTTCGCAGGGGGTCTGGGCCCGCTGTACAGAATGCCCACTCTTCACGAAACTGAAACTGCTGCCAGCACCTGCACGAACTAAACGAGCACAGAGCCCAACCTCCTCTGACTCATCTGCATCACGCCGCGGCACATTCCTACCGGACCCTTGCCCTCGAACTGCCAGTGCGTCCAGCTGGCAATGGAATGGAAGTTGAAGTAATACTTCGAAGGATTGGAAGCAATGTCTTTCAACCGGGATCCCAACGTGAAGCCAGCATTCTGCCCGTCAACGAAGTTGCCCGTCATGGACATCACGGCAGCACGGTTCTTATAGTGAGCACAAGGAGACCTGCCAGTAGCCGGGAAATTTTGGTTGACGCNCAACGTGAAGCCAGCATTCTGCCCGTCAACGAAGTTGCCCGTCATGGACATCACGGCAGCACGGTTCTTATAGTGAGCACAAGGAGACCTGCCAGTAGCCGGGAAATTTTGGTTGACGCCAGCATGGGTGCGCAGACCTAGCCTTGCTCCTACTACTCGATTTTTAAACATAGATCCCAAAATGAAAAGGGCAAAAGGGTACTACTGGGAGACCTAGTGTCTTGTAGGGGCTGCCATCAGCAATCATTCCAGGACCGTTGTCCCCGCAGAAGTTGATCACTGGAGGGCCTGAACCATTCTCACCATCTCCGTCGGAGGCCAGGTGAATGTGTGATGCAACGAGCTGAGNGCCGTGCACTGCATGCCACTACGGCTGCAGAGCTTGCAGTCGACGTAAGCTTTGGCTTCACTGTCAGGATTATGCGGAAAAGACTGGACCAGGGTATTGAAGCTGAGCTCGCTGAACATGTGATAGCACTCATCGTCAACCATCTCGGAAGCGGCTAGAGAAACAGGTTGTGTCTGCTCTGGAATGGACCCCTTCGGCACACAATGGGAATACCAGGAGTTCATCTGGGAACAGCTGAAGCCAGAGTCGCAGCATGTCGGGCCCGTCCATCCGGTGCCGCCGCATTGGACCCAAGCTGTCGCACAGGTCTCGGGTGCTTCAGACGCTTCAGCCGGCAAGGTCACTGCCAGCATNTCCGGTGCCGCCGCATTGGACCCAAGCTGTCGCACAGGTCTCGGGTGCTTCAGACGCTTCAGCCGGCAAGGTCACTGCCAGCATCGACAGAAGCAACAGCCGGGCCATGTCTGAGCGTCTGAGAATCGAGATCCTAACGGCAAGATGGCAGTGCGGCCTTCCACTTCGAGCCATCGACATGCGAGCGCGAACAGACAGACAATGNCGGGCCATGTCTGAGCGTCTGAGAATCGAGATCCTAACGGCAAGATGGCAGTGCGGCCTTCCACTTCGAGCCATCGACATGCGAGCGCGAACAGACAGACAATGATTACACCAAGGGCGGCCGTTGCCGATCCAAATCCAGAAAGCACAGGCACAGAACAGCGGAAACTTGCAAGACTCCCTGACCCCCATCTTTCACATGTCCTCATAAGCCTGTTGATCAGGAGCTGTGCACCTTCCGGTGCTCTGATCCCCCTTCGAGTGAATCTTTACCATCACATCGAACGAGGGAATCGACTGTACAAGCAATTCCCTATCTTCGCAGGGGGTCTGGGCCCGCTGTACAGAATGCCCACTCTTCACGAAANCTGAAGCCAGAGTCGCAGCATGTCGGGCCCGTCCATCCGGTGCCGCCGCATTGGACCCAAGCTGTCGCACAGGTCTCGGGTGCTTCAGACGCTTCAGCCGGCAAGGTCACTGCCAGCATTGACAGAAGCAACAGCCGGGCCATGTCTGAGCGTCTGAGAATCGAGATCCTAACGGCAAGATGGCAGTGCGGCCTTCCACTTCGAGCCATCGACATGCGAGCGCGAACAGACAGACAATGATTACACCAAGGGCGACCGTTGCCGATCCAAATCCAGAAAGCACAGAACAGCAAGCCACTTTATGTCGCACATGTGACGAAAAACGGAAACTTGCAAGCCTCCCTGACCCCCATCTTTCACATGTCCTTTCATAATCCTGTTGATCAGGAGCTATGCACCTTCCTGCTCCGATCCCCCTTCGAGTGAATCTTTACCATCACATCGAACGAGGGAATCGACTNCAACGTGAAGCCAGCATTCTGCCCGTCAACGAAGTTGCCCGTCATGGACATCACGGCAGCACGGTTCTTATAGTGAGCACAAGGAGACCTGCCAGTAGCCGGGAAATTTTGGTTGACGCGAGCATGGGTGCGCAGACCTAGCCTTGCTCCTACTACTCGATTTTTAAACATAGACCCCAAAGTGAAAAGGGCAAAAGGGTACTACTGGGAGAGCTAGTGTCTTGTAGCGGCTGCCATCAGCAATCATTCCAGGACCGTTGTCCCCGCAGAAGTTGATCACTGGAGGGCCTGAACCATTCTCACCATCTCCGTCGGAGGCCAGGTGAATGTGT
>BGNK01000547.1:9964-214260 GCA_003297005.1 Symbiodinium sp. clade A Y106 | reverse complement strand
TCCGGTGCCGCCGCATTGGACCCAAGCTGTCGCACAGGTCTCGGGTGCTTCAGACGCTTCAGCCGGCAAGGTCACTGCCAGCATCGACAGAAGCAACAGCCGGGCCATGTCTGAGCGTCCGAGAATCGAGATCCTAACGGCAAGATGGCAGTGCGGCCTTCCACTTCGAGCCATCGACATGCGAGCGCGAACAGACAGCCAATGATTACACCAAGGGCGATCCTTGCCGATCCAAATCCAGAAAGCACAGAACAGCAAGCCACTTTATGTCGCACATGTGACGAAAAACGGAAACTTGCAAGCCTCCCTGACCTCCATCTTTGATCAAGAGGTGCTGCTCTTAGAGCAAGCGCTCCTGCTCTTGAAATGCTACCTGCGGCCGCTGCTGCGGCTACGACTAACACTGCGACGACGACGACGACTGCTTCGCCTGCGAAGACTTGGTCTTCTGATTCGGAAGTCTGTATTGTTTCCTGCTGTCGCCAAAGGCTTTTCTGAGGGTCGAGCATTTCACCGACATCACGGGCACGGATGGCCAGGCGAGCACCTTCCAAAGCCACCTGCACGCAAGGCATCGCAAGTCCACACAAATTAGACTGGGGCATGCTCCCACACGTCCATTTCAACACACACTTGTCCAGCACGCTTTTTCACCGTCTTTTTCGATGCCGCGCGCATCTTGGCGGCTTCACGCCAGATCTGCTTAAACGACCTCGGTACTCACGAGATACTCTACAGTGTCCGCAAGCGGATGTCTTGAAATCGACACCATGGAGAATTCGCGAAATCCCAGAACCTACCCCGCTACAGCCCCCAACCCAAAAACTCAAGTTGTCGTTTCCAGGCCAAGGGACCTTTCTTTGCCCTGGCGCAAGCCAAGGAAGATCTCCTGGGAGTACAGGTCCCGTGGACATGGGGTTCAGGCTTTACTGTAGGGTCGGTTTGGGTTTTTTGTGCTTTTGGGCTTTAGGCTTTAGGGTTTTTGGGCTTTGGGGTTTAGAGTTGTTGGGGTTTAGGGTTTAGGGCTCTAGGGGCTTCGAGAGCTTTTGGTGTTTTTTTGTGGAGGGTCAGGTGTTTTGGAGTTGGGGTTTACATGTGTTAACGTCCGACGCCATCTTATTGCTTTCGGGTTTATAAGGCTTTTCGGTTGTCGCGATTCATGCTTTCAGCCAGTACAACCTTCGCACGGCAAGCTACATCCTTGGGTCAAAGGTGTGTGAACTGTAGGACAGTAGCCATGCATTCAGCTTACCTCGGGCGCGTGTAGCCCATCGTGACTTGCTCTCCGCCGAGCTCTGCTCGCGCTGGCTTCCAAACGAACCTTATGACGCCTCATTCAAAGCCACTATACCACATAAACTCGTACGACGACCCTAGCTGAAGCAACCTCTCGCCGCTTACAGAGGAGCCGCCTCAGACACAGGTGCCCTGACATTTCTCAAATCTCTCCGGGGCACGAAATTCCGCAGCAGCAGCGTGGCCTCCTCTAGTCGGCAGGGAGTGAAGCCATCGGGAGGGTCGCCCTGAGACGAGGCTTAGCGGTTGGGGTTTGCGGTTTCGCGGTTTAGGGGCTTGGGATTTACGTTTTTAGGTTTAGGCCTCTTCGGGCCTGACTTGGGGCTGAGACTTCGACTTCAGGGCTTTGCACTCGCTCAACGCTTAGAGAAACCTGCATAGGTTTTCAGATTAGGAACTCGTCTTTTCTACTCCAGACTTAGACTTGAGGGTTTCATAAGCAAGCGCTCTTGCAGGATTAGGGGCCCCTCTGTGGAGGCCACTGAGACTCTTCATCTCTGCAGCATTCACGCCGGCCTTGGAGTTTGGGGCTTCTGGGTTCCGGGGTTGAAGGTTTGGGGTTTAGGGAGGGTTCTGGGTATTCGGCCAAGGAAGCTTCCAGAATTGATGCCAAGCTCCTGCGGAGTTGCAGTGTTCTGCAGTCGGGGCTATAGTGCACATGGCGACTGCACCAGGCTACATCCGGAAGACAAGGATGACTGCCCAATGGGTCGTCGGAACTCGGCAACGAAACACTAATTTTAGGGGGCGCTTCTAAGTCTCTGCCCTGCGCAATGGATGACTTACTTAGGAAAATTCAAACCTCACTTGGCTCTCCTTAAACCCAAGTCCACAAACCCTGAATCCCCAAACCAATCCCTAGAACTCTAAACCCCAAACCCTAAACCCTAATCCCTAAACCCTAAACCCTAATCCCTAAACCCCAATCCCCAAACCTATCCGTAGACCCCTACTAGCTACTCCCCCGTCGAGCCTTCGAGAGACGCTTGAGGAACCTGGGCACTGGAGGTTTCCTACCCTCTAAAGGCTCATCCGTGTACATGTATAAACAGTATACACTACACGTATAATATATTATAATATCATACTATATTATATTATATATATATGCATGATCCCTTCCCCCATTCATGAAATGCCCCCCCTGATAGTCAAAACACTTTCCGGGAAATCCATCTGAAATCGTGATCGCCTTTCAAACAAAACGAATTCGGGAGGTTCGGGAGCAAGCGCAGGCCCTACCGCAAGAGCAGGAGCACGAGCAAGAGGAGGAGCAAGAATAGGAGAAACACCCTCAACCCTAAACCCAAGAGAGGAGCAAGAGCCACAGCAAGAGCGGCAACAGCAAGAGCCAGATCAGGAGCAAGACTCCCCCAAAGTGACGGTAGATCAGTAGAGATACACCCCCCTCATAGTGACACCACTTTCCGAGTTGTTATTGGGTGTCCCCCCTTTAATATTAGTGGAAGGGATAACATGCATACACGCCAGGCATGCACAATTACATACATAGGTACGTACGTACATGCATGCATGCATACACACCTATCTTGTAATGTAGGGGCCTTAATAATTAGAATAGGGTATTGGGGTCCGTTGTACTATAATTATAACAAGGAAACCCCCCCAAATAGTATACGTATATAATTGTTAAGGCCCCTGTATTAGTTGCGCAGGCCCGGGCTGCTAGCTGCCATCAAAGGGCTCGTAGCGACCAGTGCGCTTTGCAGGATCTGCGGCCTCCTAGCAGGGAAACAATCCGTGCGGTCAGGGTTTCGGGGTATACGGCTTAGGGTTAAGATTTTAGGGCTTGTAGGATTCAGGGTTGAAGGTTTAGATCATAAAGGCCAGCAGAACTGTATAAGCTCATGAAACGGCGGTCGTGGCTCCAATACTGCTGCTGGGACTACGATGTGCAACGCATTTTCTGCAATAATCTCCCTCTGGTAAGCCCGTAACTCTCAATCGCGAACCCTTGTAGCACTAGGGCCAGGACTAATGACTCGCTTTCTGTAGCTGTAGCTGTCTGCTGCGGGAAAGGACATGAAGCCACCACGGACAGTGAATGCACAAAGTGCGCAAGATGGCGGAGAGCCTTCTCTCGAAGAAACCGCTTCAGTAAATGTCCGAGATGAAGCGGGAGCTGCGCCCATGGCTGATCCGGACCTCAGGATGCTGCGATTGACTTCTTTTGGCTTCTCCGAGAGATGATAGAGGTGCAACATGTGCACGAAGCTTCAAAAGCCCTGCACGCTATAACCCTATAACGAAGGGGATTCCCTAACATCGTAATCTTGTACCTCATGTGTATGCCTTTTCCTTCAGTAGAAGCTTGCATTTGTACTGTGAGTGTCCACTTTGCGATAGCAGCCTTACAGTGCTGTCCATGTAAACGGAGTACGTGGAGTCCAGGAAGTCACGAATACCCTCGTGTGGATTGTTCCGGGCGGATGACCTGTGCGGGACTCTTCTTCTTCGGGAGAGTGGGGTCAAAGACAGGAGCCATGTCAACATGCAGCGTGACGAGCTTTCGTCATGGCGCCATATACCCCGAAACCCGAGTCTACAGCTTAAGGCTTAAAGTCCCCATGTTACCTTACATGTAGCGCGAGCCAGAAGACAAGCACAGGTTATTGTACTGGTCATTCTGTGGATCGGAACAGAACCTGCGGGTACTTTAGCGGTCGTACTACTGCAAGTAGAATAGCTTGATGAGGGTGTTATCAAGGGTTTCTACTGGCTCTAGAACTTTTGGTACAACGGCCTCAATAACTGGAATAGGGTTTAGGTGTGTAGTGAACTATTATTGTGCCCTACTGACGCAAGGACTAATGTGCATGTTATTACCACGTTTGGACCCCTGTACTACTGCCATGAACAATATCTGAGGCGATCGTTACAAGAGACTGGGAAGGTGCTCATCCGTTTCCCTCTCCAGCGCCCGAATTCAGGACTATAACTACTATCCATCGGTGGCACGACGTTAAACGTGGATGCGCCAACCATCTTAAGCAGCGGACCATCCACTTCGTAGCAAAGATCCAAGTAGCCTTAGGCACGGCCAAACACAACAAAACGGTCGAACAGCCAACATCCTACAAAACTCCACTCCAGATCGCCAAAAGAGCACGATGTGCAGGGCAAGGCAGTTCTTCCGGGCTAGAGTGGCGACTACCAAAGCGTCTGGGAGCCAGGTGGCGGCGCGCGTGCTCGCAGGCGACTGCAACGGCGGAGCTCCCTGCAATTACCGCTTGGGAAATGCACTTAATATAGGGGCCTCAATAATTGGGACCCATTATGCTATACTTACGATAAGGAACCCCCCAAAAAATAGCATAAGTAAGTATTAAGGTGCCTTGTGTGACATCCGTGCGCAGGAGGCTGGGATCTGCCAGAAAGGCAGTGGCAATCCTCGGTCAGGCAAGGGCACTCTCGGGATGCTTTCAGATTTTGGGTGGGTTTTGGGACTTTCGGCTAGGGTTTAGGGTTTAGGGTTTAGGGTCTTGAAATACTACTCACGCAATACAACGGCAATCGGAAGCTATATAGACTGTGGACCTCGCGTGCAGCCAAAAGCCCGGGTTTCAATGCCCACTGACTGTACCTATGAGTATGGCTGTGATTATGGGCGACACTACACGCTGACCGAAAAAGTTGATTATCCAAAGGGGTGCCGCATCCAAGCAGTGCATACTGCATACCATCTACACCCTACATATGCTCTCGGCCAAAACCTGACGCTTGTGGCCCTCGAAACCGCACAGCTTTTCCGGCAAGACAAAACTAAGACTGATGGATTTGCGCGTTTTGCTCTACTGAGTTTGGGAATTGCTGTAAAGGAAAATTGTCGACATGAGCTCACTTTCCCTGCGGCTCAGTCTTGCAATGCAGCTATCAGATCATAGGGATGTGCGTATTGAGTCCGGAGACAAACTGATGGCGAATCTTAATTAAAACGACAACGGTCGTGGCTTGTATGATCTTGATACGGTTTCGACACAGATGTGACTACACAGTACAAGCTGAGTGTCATTGCTGCAGCACATCCGGTTTGCTGCAGCACCTAGGTTCAGAACGCTGCAGTCAGCAACAAGTCCTGAATATACGCGGGCGATCAGGTATGCACCTCTGAGATGCGCGCTGCATCGGCGTGCGATCCACACGTGATGCCTCCATTGACTAGCCTTGGCATCCAAGTGATGCCGTGGAGTCCAGGCAGGAGAAGCCACATATGTAGGCAGCGAGTTTCTGCGACAGGACAGGAAACAACTGCAGGCTACATAGGCCATCAACGAACTCACATGCTTAATGCTTAAGAACCCCTGCTTGTGAGCAAGGTGCACAGGAATATCCACCGCAGCTTGGACCTTCGCCCACAACGTGATGGCTTGTGTTGTGGGCGAGGTCTGACTTCAGCACAAACTCTGTTGGCGTGGAATGGCTCGGTCAAACAAGAAGTCCCCGCAATGCCCATACAATTCTCTTGCTTGAGAGACATAGCACTGCCCCCCTGGTTTATGAGCTCATCGATCTTCCCGTGAGCCTGACCTCCAACATTTGAGCATCTGACTCTAGCAATGCAGGTAGACCTAGCAATTCTGGGTAGAGCAATGACAGAAATACCTACCACAGGGACCACAGTTCATAATGTTGGGAGGATTGAAGAATACGGCGAACAGAAGAGGCACTTCACGTTAGTAGTAGCAGTACCGCGGCGTTCCATAAAGAGTATGGTAATCATGTTGTTGCAAAATGGTGCAAGTAAAGAGAGCTTCAGTGCAGAGATAGCAACGGCAATGACACCATGTAACCGTATGTAACCGCATTCCAAAGTTCTGGCTGGCCTCACGGATGGCCACGTAGTCCACGGGCCCATCGTTTTTTTGCGCCCGCGTCCGGCCGTGAATGGCCAGGAGGGTGCATCCTTACACTTCTGAAACGGTTTTAAGCGAATGCATGGGGTATTTCCCCTAACTTAAGTATCACAGACACAGCCGGAAGGCTGGCTCAGCTAGTCAAGAAGGCAGCTTCTTCAAGAACGCGAAGCCAAATTCATGGACGGCCAGTTCATAGCTGCACCCTGCTGACTGGGCGTGCCTGCAGCAGCCAGCTGCTGTGCGAGGGACACAGTCCTCACCTGAAATTGGCCAGCTGCCCAAGATGTGCGTGTGTACATATATATATATATATGTACATATGTATATAAGTAGGTATGCAAATATGTATGTATGTATGTATGACAAAATGGAATTAAATATGTGTGTACATATATATATATATAGGATGCTACACCAGGAGGTGCCTTGCCTTAGTTGCTTCACTTTCTGCTTGGACCTTCGTCGTCATGGTCATTGCGTTTTTCGCCGTCGCATATCGCAATTGTGGTCGTCGTTCTTGCCTTAACTCTTCTAGTCTTGGCCTCCAACCTCGCTGCACCTTCTGATTTTGAGACTGAGCCGATAGGTTTAAGAGCGGTGCTGGTTGCGGCAGTGTCTGCGATTGTGTCTGCGATTGTTAGCTGCCCTCACGAATTCCGTGCTGTTCCTCAGAGTTTTTTCCCGGGCAAGCCACGCCTGCCGCTCTTGCGCGGTCTCCCCGTCCAGCAAAAGAATCCTCAGCTACGGTAACCCTAAACCCTAAACCCCTAAATCCTGAACCCTAAACCCTAAACCCTGAACCCTAAACCCCTAAACCCTAAACCCCTAAACCCCTAAACCTTAAACGATTGAGCTGCTTTCTAGCTTGCGACCTTTTCAGCGAAGCTCGAAGTGCACGTGCAGCACTTGCAACCCGTCGATATAGGGGCTTTAATAATTAGAATAGGCTTCCTTTATAAAGGGGTCTATAAGGGATACTATAAGGGTACTATAATATAGGGGCCTTAATAATTAGAACAGGGTTTTGGGGCCCATTGTACTGTAGTTATAACAAGGAGCCCTCAAAATAGTATTGGTAATTATTCAGGCGCCTACACTAAATCCTTATAGTCGCCTTGATAGTAGCCCTTATAGACCCCTTTGAAGGAACCCTATTCTAATTATTAAGGCCCCTCTATAAAGTACCCTTATAGTATCCCTTGTAGGCCCCTTTAAAGGGACCCTATTCTAATTATTGAGGCCCCCAAAAGTATGTGTTGGAGCCTTGGCCTTTCTGGCCGAGCCGCTTGCAGCAAACGGCTTTCCTCGGATATCCCCAGCATCGAAAAATCGCGCTTGTACTAGAATATAGGGTCGTTAATGATTAGATAAGGGATACTATAAGGGTACTATAATATAGGGTCCTTAATGATTAGAATAGGGTTTGGGTATATTACATTGGAATTAAAATTATTCGAATTATTAAGGCCCCTACATTTGCAACCAAAGCAGCACTCAGCTCTTCCGACAAATATAATTATAAACCACCAGGACCAGGATTCTCAAGAAAATGAAACCATGACGGCAGTGCAACACTTCGACGAAGATACGTACTATTCGGGGATATTATACTATAACTAGCAGAAGGAACCCCAAAATAGCATAGGTGATTATTTAGGCCCCTATATTAGAAAGGGCCTAGCAGAAGGGCTCGAGGGGCTCAGGGCTTGGAGCTTCACGCTCTCTGAACAAACGGCAAGCATACCAAAGCCGATTTCTACGCAGAAACTTTCCGGAAAGTGCCGATTTGAGAGCTGGAAGCCTGGCTTGCATATCTATCTATATATATATATACATGCACATAGGTAGATAGTTCCATAAAAAGCGTTTAGGGTTTAGGGGTCTAGGGGTTTAGGTGCTTGGGGTCCTCTTGGGGTGGACACTACTTGTGGGAACTGCCCATATAAGGTCTTTCACCCTCTAAGCTTTTGGACTCACTCAGCCCTAAAACCCTAAACCCTAGACTAAAGCCTATAAACCCTAAACTCCTATGTAATGCACCTCAAACCCGAAACCCTCAAGCCAAATGTGAAAGCCCAGCGGCTTTGCTCCTCCGAGAGCCCCGGCGAGGGCAGAGATGAGATCAGCGCAAAGGGCGGGCTGTGAGGCAGGGTCGAGGCTTGGAGCTTGGGTTTAGGATTTAGGAGTGTGTTTGTGTTTTGTTTTTTTTTAGGGGGGGGGGGGGGGGGCGGGTGTGATAATCTTTTGTGTTGGGTGTTTTGAGTTCTTGGTTGGGGGGGGTGGGGCATTAGGATGTTGGGGGGAAATATTTTTGGTNGGGGGGGTCGGCGTGAAGTTTAGACTTCTCGGATTTGGGATTTAAGGTTTTCGGGTTTGGGGATGGGGGCTTCTGAGCTTGTCGGGAATTAGTTTTGGAGGTTTAAGGTGTAAACCCGGAGCCATCAACCATAGGGCTTCGGCTGTTGAAAACCCTCCTTGATTCACTAAGACACGGCTTCAACAGCTCTCAAAGTCGTTTATCGCTAGGGTCCGATTCTAACCTGCACCCTAGGCCCTAAACCCAAAGCCCTGAACAACAAAAATAAAACTGACACCTGTCCAACGCAGTACCTACCTAGACCCAAAGTAACTTACTTGTTCAAACTTATACCGGAAATTCATTCCCAGAAAGATCGGTTCCATTGGTTTGATTGGGGACCAAGTAATTGCGCTTCAGGTGCATGTCTTCTGAACCCCAGAGCCGGGGAACGATAAAGGGGCCTGAATGAGAATTAGCAACCTTTTTCCTTCGGGTTCCTTATTTCAAGTTAACTGTAACATATATATATATATATATGGGCATATATGTATATATATATATGTATGTGTATATATATATATGTATGTATGTGTATATATATATATATATATCAATGTGTGTGTGTGTGTGTCATACCCCATCCTCGCTTTCACCCTCCCCGTCAGATGCGCTCCTTCTCCAACAGGAACGCACCCAGTTGGCAGCCTGGGCGGGTGGCTTCTGACTCCTTATCACTGAAAAACCCGACTTGCAGTGTCGTCTCTTTTGCAAACGCCTAAACTTAAACGCCTTGCAGAAGGACTCCGCCGGAAACATTTGCTCTTACCTATCTTATTCTTACTACTATTATTATTTATTAGTACTATTATTGTTGATACTATTATTTGGTAGACACGACCGTTCGTACAGTTTTCAACTTCCCCTTCGCGGCGAGGCACGCTCAGCGAACCACTGCGGACAGCCCAGATTCAGGCAAACTCCGTCGCCTCAGGCTGGGATGTTGGAGGCCCTTTAAAGCCCTAAACCCTGCAAGGGACGAATATAGGAGCCTTAATGATTAGAATAGGGTTCCCTTTTAAAGGGGTCTATAAGGGATACTAGAAGGGTACTATAATATAGGGGCCTTCATGGTTCGAATAGGGTTTTGGGTCCCATTATACTATACTTATAATAAGGAACTCCCATAGTATTGGTAATTATTTCGGCCCCTATAACCCATAGCACTTACCACAAGGCGTCGACCACACACCGTGGCTTAGTTCGCTGGATAAAACGCGCCGCTTCTCAAAACCTAGAACTCGTATCAAACCCGTTGCGAAGCTGATTGCAAAGCAAAAACCCCCAAACCCAAAATCCTAAACCCCAAACCCTAAAACCCTAAATCAAAGCGTATCATCTTTCTTCTCCCAAAAAAAGCAAATGGCCCTAGCCCTAGGCTTGAGGTCGGCGGGCAAAATGGCGCCACGATCCTCGCAGCAGCCGCCAGCTCATGTGGGCTGTTCGAGGCCAACTGAACGATTAGAGGCCGGTCCTGCAACAGGAGGGGTTTGGGGTTTAGGGCAACAGGAGGGGAAGGGTTTGGGCCTTCACTTTAGGGCTTCGGGTTGAGGATGATTTCGCTTTTAGGGCTTCGGGCTGAGAGGGGCAAGGGCAATGGGGAGGGATACGAGGTGCAAGAATGGCTACTTTGAACTCCAACCCCAAAACCCGAACGTTAAGTCCTACACCCGAAACCCTATGACCCTAAAGCCCTAAACCCTAGACCCTAAAGTCTGGCAAGTCCTCGAAACCCTAACGACGTGCTAAGTCACAAGGCTGAAGAGACCCTGCATTCCCCAAACACCCGGCGCCCTAAATAAAGCCCTGAGCCGCAACTAACCGCTCCTCAACTTACCCTAAAGTTGTAAGGCGAGATACAAACGGAACCCGTAGATGCCCAAAAGACAGATTGGATTTGAGCTTCAACTGGTCCTCGTCAGAGTCTGTGAGAAAGTGCTGCCAAAGTAGTCCATCCGCAGCATCCTGAAATTCGAACTTAAGCTGTGGGGGTCAATTTGTTGGTGATGCTTTGGGATGAAGGGTTCAAGCGTCCAATGCTCTGCTTATTGTTCCGGGTGCTGGCGCATGTAGGACCGTAGGAGATACGAGGGCGACTCTCGAATACCCAACGCGAGCCTGTCTGCAAAGCGTGTCTGCTTTCCAAGAGTGCCCATAATACAGTTGTGTAAAGAATGAGGGGCCCTAAAGAAAGTATTCCGGTCCTTGTTGCAAGGGCCCCTCAGTAAGGAACCCCACCGAGAAACACCCATCTGCTCGGATGTTGATGGGTAGTTATAAGTGAAGTTATGGGTAGGGTAAATATAAGTAGAACCTATTATAACCCATACCAGCGGACTTAAAACCCCACTTACAACTACCCATGACCCTCCATCTGTCAAGTTCGAAACAGCGCATCCCCTCGTTGGAGGGCGGTCCATATGGCAGAGATCACCAGGGTCTCTTGCAAGTCGCACTTCGCACAAGCTACCCCAAATGCAAATCTCGACTTACTTCCTGAGGGTTCCCTCTCATATTCAAAACCCTGTTCTAATTTATCAAGGCCCCTACAAAAAAGATTCCCTTATAGTATCCCTTATAGACCCCTTTAAAGGAACCCTATTAAGGCCCCTGTTTCTCATGATCGCCGGTCCAGCCTGCAGTACTTTGCTGCAGTACAACATTGGGGAATAGCATAGCCTGAGCTCGAGATTGCGAGTTGTGTCTATGTCAGTCCGACGCAGTTGTCAAGAATCGTCTGGGTTCAACAGATTCTGCCTGTATACATAATTACCGATCGCATCAGTCACCTGGCATGAATCTCCCCCACGTGAACTTGCCTCACATTATCTCACCTCCTTGACTCCCCCAACACAGACAGGCGACTGCACCGCACCCTGGTTCGCGCGCCGAACAAGCAGCCGGAAAGGCAACTCGGAGCCATTCACCTCAGTCGGACATCCTGAGGGTGCAAAACATGCATGGGTTGGTCTCGCTATCGGACGTTTTATCGTCTTCTGGCTCGATTTCGGCTCGTGAACTTGATTGAGTTCTTCGATCCGAGTAGCCATAGGCGCCAGCACATATCGGGCACCTCCCAACTGATGTCTCCAGATTAGCCAGCCGTGGGCGCAGCCACCCACCTCGTGAGGTTCAGGGTCTAATGAGAAGGCTATGTTCTTGGAATCCTTTGCACACCGGCAACCTCGATGCACATGATCATGTTGCTAATGATGATGATGATGATGATGATGATGATGATGATGATGATGATGATGATGATGATGATGATGATGATGATGATGAAGATTGATCATGAGGATGGTGATGACGCGGATGATGATGATGATGACGATGATGATAAAGCTGGCTCTGGTGCTGATGCGAATCAACATCATCATCATCATCAGAATCTTCATCATCATCGTTATCATTGTCTCCATCATCATCATCATCAGCAGCAGCAGCAGCATAATCCTCGCAAACATTTTCATCGCTGCCGTCACCATCATCAGCAGCATCATTGAGATGAAGCCGCCACCCACTTCTGCTAACAAGCACTTTCACTACCATCATCTTCTTCTTATTTATCATCATCCTCACTCATGCTCACAATGAGAGTATAGTCTGAAGCGATGCGTTGCAAGCACCCAAGCTGCCGGCTTTGTCAATCGGAGTCATCGAACTCTATGTCTCTCTATCACCGTGTGTACGTGTATGTTCACATATGTTTATTTATTCTTGGATTGTTTGTTGATTCTTTAGTGTACAGATACACGCAAGCATAATTAAGCGTCCAGGCGCACACACACACAGACAAACACACTGACTGAGACATGTGTTCAGCTGCTACATGGGCTGCCTTCGTTGTATTTTCAGATTGCTTCCAGCCTCGCCTTGATGCCGCGGGGTCCGTCGATGTCCAAAGTCTTTTGAGACGCAACAAACCTTCAGGGCTGTTGGGGCTTTGGTCTGCGGCGAGGGCCTGGGTTCTGGGCTTGGCGACGAAAGTCATTGTAGTAGCCATGGCAGTGGCAGCCAGGCCTATCCGAATCATCATTCGTGCACACAACAACAACCACTACAGCCCATCAGCAGCACCATTGCCAAGATGACGACTGTCATGGTATCCACAAGCATCATTGTTGTGTATTGTCACTATCCTCGCCTTCGTCATCAGCATCTCGATGTCAACAAACCCACCAAAGCCATCATTGCTTTCGCCGCCCAAGCAGCAACACCAACAACAAAAATGATAATGGCTAACGATAGTAATAACTGAAGCGCACGAGCTGCCTCCAAAAGGGCAACTTGGGCGACAGAAGCTGCTGGCTGTGCGCAGCAGGATGCTTCAGGAATGGAACCTGCTAGACCCAAGCCAATCAGGCCATGCTCTAGAAGGCCATCAATCAAAGCATTGATAGCATTGGTGTGGTCAGAACGGCAGTGATTGTGATGATGTTGGCGATGATCATGATAGTAATGGTGGCGATGATGGTGATGATGATGAGAATGATGATGATCATCTCATCATCGCCATCATCACCATCGATGGTGGCGGTGGTTGGCGAGGCTGTGGCAATTTTACTAGGTAGCCGCATGCTGCTGATACATGTTTCGAGGCTTCCTGGTTTCGGGACCCTCACCTCTGCTGGGTTGCTTTTGGAGCATCCGGTTCCGGGTTGCCTGTGACGAGTCCCTCTGCTTGCCTGGGCTGAGCTTCAAGCTGCAGTGAGCCACATATATATATAGAGAGAGAGAGAGAGGGAGAGGGAGAGAGAGAGAGAGTTTGTTTAGGTGGTAGGGGTCATAAGCTGCACTTCAACAGCCAGCTATTTCCATGAGCAGCGGGGGCCGCCTCGAAGCAACCAGGGGCAGCAACAGCAGTGCTGTCAAGAGGGCCAGGCACCCATACTCCCATTGCACGAGGATCTCTGAGATCATGGAGTAGACTGTATGAAGCCTAGACTCGAGACCGAAGCACCTGCACCGTAAACCCTAAGACCTGAGACTTAGAAACAATAAACGAAAATTACAAGTTGCGTCTTTCATCAGAGTTGGTTTCTATACTCTCGAGGTCAGAAACATCAGGATTCGTATCCTATTGTAACCCCTGTATAGTTACGCACGAGTAAAGTATACCTCAAAACCCTACTCTCATCATGAAGGCAATTTCCCCGACACCCAACAGAACTCTGTAGGAAACCCGGAAACACCTGGAAAGAACCCTACAGGAACCCTAAATCGTACTTAGCGATGTATTTTCGGTTTTCATCGCGGCTTTGGGCTAAGATACTGCGGCGTGCAGATTGAAGAAACTACCTTCCGAGTGCAATGCTAACGGCGTCAACGGAGTTTAGGGGTTTAGGGCTTCAAGGGTTTAGGCGTTTCGGGAATTAGGGACTAGGGTTTACCGGTTCGTTGCCCCTCCATTGATTGAAGCATCTGGATGCAAACGTGCATTTGTCGCACGGAAACATGTTGTGGCGGAGGGTCTCTGAGCGGGGTAGCCATGGAGTCTGCGAATGTTGATCGGCGCCTGCTGTGTGGATGCTGTGCATGTTGCCGTTAGACTTCAATTGCATGGGACTTCTAGCAACCGTCCGCAGGATCGCAGATTTCCTGACGCAAAAGTGTGCTTCGGAGAAGACCCTGTTCCAGGAGGAGCTTCAGGGTCTGAAGTGTGGATGGACAATGCAGCATCTTCTTCGCGAAATCGAGAACATAAGACCACTCCGGAGGCACGCTTGCAAGGGGATGCAACAGGCGCCAATATGGAGAAGGTCATATCGGCTACGAGGCAACTTCGAGTTGCTGTGAGCAAGATGGAGCAAGTCCGAAAAGAGAGATCGACGAGCTCCCGGAGGAGCAGCGGAACTTCTTCTTTGGAGGTTCATGGGTAGTTTTTTTTAGTGGGGTTCTAAGTCCCGTCAAATGGGTTATAGTTATAGCTATAGTTACCCAACTTCTAACTACCCATGAACCTCCAAGCAAGGACATGGTCATAAACTCGGCTACTTGAGCCTCTTGGAAGAGCTGCTTGCAGCATGAGCTTATCGCCCGGGGTCGGCTCATGTGTGCAGAGATGAAGACCAAGCTCACAACCATTTGGGTGGTTGTCAAAATTATTGCCCTTTTTTGGGTCCCTATAATAATGCGGCACCTATTATTTAGGGTACCCAAAAAGGGCCAATAATTTTGACAACTACCCATTTGTGAGTTGACGAAGAACTTGCACACCGAAAGGAAATCCTGGAAGCAGAACCTCGGCGAGAGCAGCTCATTGGATGTCATTAACCAGGAGGCCGTGAACATGGGGATCACCGGGCTTGATGCCGATGTGATCGATACGCACGTCGTTGTGGTGGAGAAGGCTCGGACGGTCTCTTCTGGATGTGGACTAGCATGGAGTGCTGCTAGCGGTGTTTTTGATAATAAGCATGCTTTAGGAAAACACATAACACAGAAGTGCGGTGCAGTATTGGTTTCTTGGTTGCACGCTGCGTGCGTTCGTCAGCCAGATGCTCCAGTCCAGTTGCTCTGGTGACCTATAAATGTGGACGACTTCCTTTGTTTCCGTGAAAGTTGTATAGGGCACAGAGCAAAGCTCGGTGTATAGCTTTCAAGTCGGTAGCAGCAAGCTGTCAATCTGTGAATGACGGGAAGCGGACCATCTGCACAACTTCGTCAGCAAGGTTGGTGCTTTGGCAAACTTGAAGCCTTTGGACAAGGACCTGCAAGCTGCTAGAGCCGAATACAAATCCACCACGATAGGCACCCGAGGCAATGAATTGAAAGATGCGGACACCTCGCAGCTCGAAGAGATCCCGTTCAAGAAGATTCATGAGGCAGACGTTCAGCCGTGCTTGCTTGCAAAGGCCCGCGAGCTCAAGGAGGCATAGAATGCTTCCACCGCTGCCGCTTCAACACCACCGAAAGCCACGAAGAATCCCAAGAAGAAGTGATGAGGACAGTGCCTGTCATATCCGAATCAGGTCCCTGTGCAGTCTGGGACCAGTACTAGTAGCATCCAGAAGCCTTCCGCACAGAATCTTTTCTTTTTGAAGGTCGTCTGCATGCTGTCTTCCTTTCTGTCAGCGCCTTGGCCTGAAACGTCGCAGTCTGCTTTAAGCAGCCGGCGGCGTACCAGCGCCGCGAATTGTTGCAGAACGAGATCTCTCCAAGGAGCCCTCAGGTCCCTGGCATCCCCATATAGATACACAATATAGGGGCCTTAATAATTAGAATAGGGTTTGGGGCTGGGGGCCCATTGTACTATAGCAGTACAGGTAATTATTTCGGCCCCTATAGTGTCCCTAGAAGCCTCTTAATAGTCTAAACCCCAAGGCCATGGATACGTGTCCATACAGCTGGTGTGAGTGCCCAGCTTGGTGTATGAGAGAACGTTTTCTGGCCGCGGACCTGCTCGCGATCTCATCGTACTCTTCGACTCAAACACAGACCCAACCGAAGCAGCTGCCGGAATAAAGGATATATCATCTACCCCGCCTCTGCAGGTCAGGGACAGACAAGCGCGGTTGGACGTGCTTTGAGCGATGACGTGCGCAGTTTTGCTTGCTTGGGCAAGAGGCCTAGCGAGAATCATCCTCGCACACGGGTTCGGGGTTTCGAGTTTAGGCCATAGGGGTTAAGGTGCAAAATTTAGGGGCCAAATTTAAGTATTGATGGTTGTTTTGCAAGCATGCTGTGCCTACCTTGCTCTATTCTATCGACCAGTCATTTTGCAAGCATGCTTTGCATACTGTTCTCTGGTCGCAGGCAGGCGAGGCATGCCCAAACTTCAGAGGTGCCATGCGAGCCTGCAACAGGAGCAGTAGTAGAAAAAGAAGTGCGGAGTAGTGTCTAGTATATATACATAGCACGGAGCAGCAGTAGTGTGTATATATATATAGTAGGAGTTGTGTAGCCCATATAGTAAAGTAGCATCAGCAGCAGCAGGAGTATAGTAGTAGTACTAGTAGTTCTAGAGGTACTAGTAATTCTAGTAGTACTAGTAGTACTAGGAGTACTAGTATAGTAGTAGTAGTAGTAGTAGTAGTAGTAGTAGTAAGAGTAGTAGTAGTAGTAGTAGTAATAGTCATAATAGTAGTCGTAGTAGTAGTGGGAGTGGTACTGGTAGTGGTAGTGGCAGTGGTAGCGCAAGTGGTAGTGCAAGTGGTAGTGGTAGTGGTAGTGGTGGTGGTGATGGTGGTGGTGGTAGCGGTAGTGCTAGTGGTAGTGGTAATGCAGGTAGTGGTAGTGGTATTGGTAGTGGTGGTGGCGGTGATAGTATACTAGCTACTATAGTGGTAGCAAGTCCCTGATCTCGCTGAACTTTAGGGATCTATAGGGTCTGAGGGTTTTATGGTTTTTTCCTCATCACACGTCTGAGCCGTTTGCGCCATGATGCGAATGCACCCATGTGCATGCACATGTGAATCTAAAGTATACACTCACCTCTGCTGCCGGTGTATGCATGTATATTCATAGCCTTGCTGCAGCGAGTCGCCGCTGGGGTGTGCAATTTAGGCCCAGGCGTCTTGGGGGTTACCTCAAGTACCCTCCACCTAATCCTCCTCCCTGCAGTCCTCCACCCCGAAACCCTAAAGCCTAAAGGCGTGGCTTTGGATCATGAACCCTAGCCCTAAACTTGAGATCCTAAGCCNAACTCATCATGTGTGCTGCGAACGCTCTGGCAGATACAAACCACGCTCGTGCGAGACGCCGCCTTTCCCTCTTCTGCTGGCCCTGTGAAGCCGAGGCGGGCGGCGTAGCGTTAAAATTAGTATACACTCACCAATACTGTCGGTTCATGCACAACTTGATTGCTATGTAAAATATGCACGTTGCAGGTGTGAAACCTCATGCTGCCATGATATGTTTGCCTGCATGATTTTCCTGTACACATGCATATTTTTCAGTACACATGCCTGCTACCTATGTTATGATGGCCACCTCCCAGGGAGGCTTATACAATTCCCAGGGAGGCATTTGGTCAGGGTTGGGCCACGTGCATGCCACAGCCCGCTGCGTGCAATGTAGGTATCCCCGACCCTCTGGGGCTGACCCTGAAGCCCCAAGCCGTACAAGCATGTTCGCCTTTTCCATTGTCAAAATCACAACGGCTCGCATCTTCCAGCCCATTCTCAAAGCTCTTTGCTTGCATCTCGAAAGCTGTGGCTCTGGGAGTTGTAGGCCCGAGAATGACGGTTTCAAAAGAATGAGCCAATGTGGGCCAATGTTTTACTCGCACGGTTACAATTACTAAAAGTCTATAAAGCTGAGGCAGTGTTTCTTGCATATGTCTTCAAGGCTGTCTTCATCCTCAGCCTATTTGCTGGGTGCAGCAGGCCCCCTTGAGGGGCCGAACATGGGAAACACAGGCCTTGCAACTTACTATGCGCGGATCCTGCGTGCACGATGAACGAACATAAATATAACAAGGAACGCTAACAGCAGCATCGGTAAGTACTTAAGCTTCCATATTGCAGCCATACTGGCTCTACAGCTGCCGCTGCTCCTCTTAATCCTCCTCCTTCTACTCGTCCTTCTAATCCTACTCCGTCTCCGACCACTGCTACCAGTATACTTCTACTCCGACGACAGCGCCGCTGCCTAGGACGACTGGAGCACTTAGAACGGGTTTTGGAAAGCACTAAATCGGATGACAGGCTTCTTGAGCTTTGTAATGGCTATCGAGGGGACGGTTAAATCATGTTGAGATCTTTTACGGGATGCAAACGTTACTAGGTTACTAGAACATCTCGAAGCCCGAAATCTCCGAATGTCCTTCGCCCCGAAAGGGCAAATCTTTAAATGCTGAACCCCAGGGACCGCCACATGCTGCCAACCCAAGCCCTCAACTCCCAACCCTAAACCCTAAACCCCTAAACCCTAAAACCCTAAACCCTCAACTCCCAAACCTCAAACCCTCGCGCCTCATTGCTCGCTAGCTGAGCCTCCGGACGACCCACTCCGGCCGGCGGAGTCGCCTCTGGACGGAGTTGAGGATCGGGAACAGCTCACATAGGATTATATAATGCTTCAAAACAATATAGTAACCATTATTATGAAAATTGTCAATATGACGAGTACTGTTATGACTATAAAGGGTGTCGAGTCTAGGGGTCAAGTGGTCAAGGGTTTCTGGGGCTTGCGATTTCTCGACTTTGCTCAGGCCACGAGCAGTTCTGTCCGTGACATGTGCTACGACCAGACATGACCATACCATGTCCCTCACAGGCAGCACGAGATCTTAAAGTCTACTCTACTTCTGCTCCTGGCTGAAGCCCCCTGCGCCTGTAACACCGGAGGCTCCCATGGAGGAGGCGGTGCCGCCCCCTTTCTTCTTTTTCTTGCCCGTGATGCTCTTCGTTGTCCGGATGATCCTGGCATGACAGGTCCTTCTGACCATGACACCGGCAACAACAACTGGGACGACGTTCGCGATGTTCATTGTCTTCACGACAGCTAATGAGTCATGGTACCGTTATGAAAGCACTATTGCAATGACATGATGCGTCTTTTTCGAGCCAACAACAATTGTTGCTGTTGGCGTTGGTGGCGGGGAAGTGGCACTGGCTGGTCGTAGCCGCAGAGGCATTTTACTAGCTACTAGTGGTAGTGGTCGTAGAAACTTGTAGTAGTTGTTTTGCTGGAAGCCCAAGTATTAGCACAAGCAGTAGTAGTAGTAGTAGTAGTAGTTGTAGTAGTAGTAGTAGCACTAGCAGTAGGAGTAGTAGTAGTAGTAATAGTAATAGTAATAGTAATAGTAATAGTAATAGTAATAGTAATAGAAATAGAAATAGAAATAGAAATAGAAATAGTAATAGTAATAGTAATAGTAGTAGCAGCCGCGGCAGTAGCAGCAGCAGCAGCAGCAGTGGTAGTAGCAGTAGTAGCAGTAGTAGTAGTAGTAGAAGTAGTAGTAGTAGTAGTAGTAGTAGGAGTAGGAGTAGGAGTGGGATGAGGAGGAGGAGGAAGAGGAGGAGCAGCAGTAAGAGTTGTAGTGATAGTACGAGTACTCGCACTGGTACTTCTCGCAGTAGTTGTAGTTGCTGGTGATGCTGCTGCTGGTGTCGATGTAGTTGCGGACGTTCATGCTAAAGCTGTTGTTGAGGCTCTCGTCTCGTGTCTTGCTTCTGCTCGCACGGTCGTCGTGGTCGAGGTTGCTCATTCATGTTGTTGCCGTTGTTCGTAGTCTCACTATTAACACTACTGTATGGCGATGCTGACGACAAGGATGGCGATAATAATGGAAATGTGGGTGATGGTGATGCTGCTGAAGAAGAATAAGACAATGATAGTCACAGTGAGAACGATGCGCGTGCAGGCGGAGGTGATGCTGTTATAGTCCATGGTAGACGACCTCGAGAATGTAGGTCCAGGCGGATGGGCCGCTCTGACGACAGGTCGACTGCCCCTATTCCCCAGTACTCACAAGGGCAGCATCCAGTTAAACCCTAAGCCCTATTACTAAAACCTGAACCTCTAAACCCTAAACCCCAAGACCTGAACCCTAGACCCTAAAACCTGAACCCTAAAGCCTAAACCCTAAAGCCTGAAACCTCAACCTTAAAACCTAAACCCTAAACCCTAAAAATCTGAACCCTAAAGCCTGAAGCTTCAAGTTTCAGAGTAATTTTAGGGAAGGGATGGCTCGAAGCTCCAAGCAACCCAAAACTGCTATAGGGGCCTTAAACGTTAGAACAGGGTTTAGGGGTTCAGGGCTTAGAGTTTAAGGGTATAATCTACTTCAATTGTATTAAGGAAGCCTCAGGAATAGTATTGGTATAGGCCCCGGAAAAACGCCGGAATGAACCCCTTTTGTCCGACCCACAAATACCCCTCAACGCTGAGCCCTAAACTCTAGAACCCTTAAACAGAACCCTATCATGGAACCTATATAATACCCGTAAAGGGAACCCTATCATAGAACCTATATAGTACCCGTACTGCAGAATCTTCGCCGAGTTTCAGCTTCTCCAGCCGATCGTAGCGATCCTCGAGCAGGTCTGCTTTAGGGTCTTTAGGGCTTAGGACTTACAGCTCTACGAGGGTTCGAGTCTTCAGAAACCCTCAGCCAGATGCCACTCCAAATCGCGGAAGTGCAAACGGCGGCCGAAGCACAAATTGGTGCAGAAAGTTGAGGCCTCCCTCAGGGAGATTGATGTTGCAATGCCAGCAAGCGTCCTCATCTGCATCCTCTTCTTCCTCTGGCCACGGCATCGTCGGCGATGTCGAGCCACCATAGCGCTTGATCCTATCGACCTCGGAGAGCAATTGCCAATGAGGCTGTTTCTGTTCCAAATTGTAAACTGCAAGCTATATGAAAAGTGTAACAACCAACTCTGTTCCAAATTGTAAACTGCAAGCTATATGAGAAGTGTAACAACCAACAACAACAAAACATAAACCAATTATGGAAGTAAAAACACTATAGTGTATCATTCATGCATGCATAATCATGCATACATACATGTATATATCTATGTAAATGTATATGTATCTGTGTGTATATATATGTATACATATATACATATATGTATGTATATGTATATGTATACGTATATGTATATGTATATGTATATGTATATGTACATATGTATGTATACAGAAGTATATGTGCATATGCATGCATAGATACATACAGCATTAATTTTGTCTATATATATATACATAGATATTTGGTATATGGATATATGGATATGTGTGTGTATAAATATATATATATATATATATATATATATGTATATATATATATATACATAATGTGCGACTGCATGTCCATGCTTTTTTGGTTGAAAAGGGCTTAGACTCTCTCGTTCAGACTATGTCGAAGCGTCTATCATACTTATGAAACAAATCTACCGGCATAACGCGGCCTGCTGACACGTCTGGGTTCTTCTTACCGACATGCCACAAAGCGAAACGATTCGGCTGGAGGGGGAACTGCGAAACCTGCATCCGTGTCCTCCGAACATTGCCAAGGCCAGAAATCATGATGCTCACGACGGAGTAGCAATGTCGGAACAAGTAAAGAAAGCACAAAAGCCCTCTAAATGTTGTTGACTGCTGCTTGTCAGGAGATGAAATGTCTATACCCCTTACCCCACTTGGGCGTATCAAGGCAGGTGCAAGCTCTAAAACGCCACATCATGTTTGGGCCCACGCTGTCGTCGGATTTGCCTTGGTGCAAAGTTCCAAAGATTGGTTGCAAGCAGCCACCCTGGCGAACGACAGTGCAATACCGGAGATCCACCGAGCGGCACCAATTGCGCATCTAGCCACATGCTGAGTCCGATGAAGGAAGCTGGCTATATACTTGCAAGCTATGCCAACCTGCCGTGACAGATCCTACCGTCAGTTAGCGTCGTCATGATACTCACCGGCCGGCACAGAAATCGCTGCGGCGGCCAATGAACAGTATGAAACTCTGAAAAGTGCTGCAGTATGCTACAGTATTGCTGCAACGGCATATTGGGTAGCTCACGTGAGCAACCGCTTGGCCATACAATGCCGAGAGACATTGGCAGGCTCCAAGATTTGAACGCCGCCTGCACCAGATGCAACATGTCAAATCGCTGAGGTGGTATGGAGTGGTTTGTAGAGTACTGGGCTTGGGTCCTCGGTCGGCTTTCTCTATGCGCAGTATGACTTTCAGAATAAGTGTTGGCCCTCTTGCCCCGCCTGGCCCTTGGCCCCTGGTCCCCCCTGGCCCCCTTTGGCCTCCACCGCCGCCTGGCCCCGGCCCGCCCCTTATCCTGCCTGCCCCGTCTGCTCGGTGTGGGAATTGAGGGCGCAAGCCCTAAACCCTAACAGGAAATGGTTTGGGTGGTTGCCTGTGGTTTCATCACAGCGGGCGGGTTTAAGAGAACTTCCGGTTTCACCGAGTTCTTTGGCACATGCAAGGAAGGTCGCTTTGCACGTAATATGCCGCCACCCACAAACCCTGGTGTGAGGTGGCGCCATCCTAGCATGGATTACCAGCTACTGCGCAAGAAGACGCCCTAAGCCTTAAACCTGAACCACTAAACCCCCCGCGCCTGCCATGCCGATGTCGCCCTCCTGGAACTCGAGGGGCTGCTCGAAGTTCAAGGACTTCAAAAACCGACTCCAACCTTGGGATCAGGGCTTCAGGGGTTTAATATAGGGTCCTTAACAATTAGAATAGGGTTTTGGGGCCCGTTATACTATAGTTATAATAAGGGACCCCCCAAAATAGTATTGGTAATTATTTAAGCCCCTATAGTAGGGATTTAGGGGTTTAGGGCTAGGGGTTTAGAGCTGTTTAGGGTTTAGGGCTTAGGGGTTTGGGCTTTAGGGCTTTAGGGGATGAAGGCTTAGGGTTTCGAGATCTCGGAAGTTGAGACATGTAGACTCTAGGTTTCAAGGGCCGACTCGGTTGAAGTCGAAGGAAGGAAACTGCTTGTAGGTTCATGGGCAATTATAAGTGGTGTTATAAGTCCCCTAACATGAGCTATATTTATATTTACCATAATTATCAGTTATCACTGTTATCACCCTACTTATAACGATCCACGAACCTCCAAATGGCGCTCAGCTTCATGTCATCCGGGCTATGACTCTCCTACTATTGGGGCCTGAACAATTAGAATAGGGTCTTGGGCTCCTTTATAGTATAGTTGTAACAAGGAACCCTAAGGAACAATATTGGTAAGCATTTAAGCTTCTATAGTATGCATTGGTCCGTATCTCTGCGGCTGACCCTCGAGGATCGCGGGCTTAGCGTTAAGGGGTTAATGATTCACCAGTCACATGGTGGTTTCCGAAAATCGGGGACCCTAATATAGTACCCTAAGTAGTAGGATCCTTAGTATAAGGACCCCAAAAACGGTGCCCTTATTTTCGCAAACTCACATGACTAAACAAGGCTCCGCCAACTCGTGCCAGACCCATTTTTGCCAGCTCATCTCTGAGCGCCGAGCGTTTTGAGCTGACCTCTTCTATTGTGGTCCTTGGGGGTCTGGCGTTTAGGCTTTATGGCTAAACCCTAAACCCTAAACCCTCTTAGGGTTTAGGGTCTCGGTCCTCGGTTTTCTTAGGGCGTGCGCTCTAGGGCCTCTTCAAATCCTTGCAAGTCAACCGGTCCTAGAAGACCGGTTGTCACTAATGCTATACTACAGTGTCACTACAGGCGGCTACAGGCGGTACGACCAGGCACACGGGAGATACGGTTGGCTTCGTATGGCTCGTGCCCCAAACACCTCAAACAGGCACCCAACTAAGTTAATAGAAGCATAAATCCTCTTGCCGCTGAACCAGCCCTGGTGAGTTTTGCAGGAAGCACGAGGAGTGTCAGCAGTGTGAATTATGCTTCGGTCCAGGCTTAGTTATCCGTCTCATTCGGATCTCGCCTAAATATCACTGTTTTTGATAAAGCTAGCAGTACGGTATGAGCTTGGTCAGAATGAACGGCCCCATTTCCTGATCGCTGGCATCTGCAATGCGGAGGTAAGCTGGCAATGACTTGCACTGGAAGAGCCGTATCCGGCGTTTCCAAAGAATGCTGCTGTCAAAGAATTACCTGTGCTTTCCTCGTGCATGCAAGGTGCATGCGAACCCGGATCTTTTACACTGAGAGCTGGGCACTATGACCGACGCGCGATTGAGGCCTGAACAGCTGCTGACGCGGACAGTCGGGAATGAAGGCCCCCAACGAAGATCGGCATCACGGACCGTGGAAAGTCTGAACCCGTCGTCGTGCAAGAACAGATTCTGGGACCCGGACGAGCAAAGCCTTGCATGTCCTCGTACACCGCCTGTGTTGTCGGCTGCTACTTGCCGTTGCTTCGAACATCGATGCTAATACTCTTCCCACTGTTGATTAATGATCGCATTCGTGATGTTTCTGGCCGACGTAGACCATGTATGGCGATGCTCTCCCCCCAACTCCCTGCCATCGGAGGTCCTGATAGGCTTGGTTCAGCTGTGCAATCAGAAGGTTCCTTGGGCCGAATGATTCTGAGGGTCCAGTTTGGGCTGCTGCTCCAAACTGTAACTCCAGACTCCAAACTAAGGCTAAGGATCCAAACCAATGGTCCGTTTAGGTACCCATACCCCTAAACCCGTAACCTTGAACCCATAGTATCATGACTAAGGACATCCAAAGTGAAGTGAGCGTATCCGGCCTTTCTGACACGACTCCGGTTCAACAGCCTAGTTCAGGAATAGGTACGCTTAGCAGCCGCATGCGTTTCGAGAGCAGTGCTCAGGGGTTCAAGTTGTGCATTCCTCGCATTCTGGACACAAGCTTTATGGCATGCAAGACATGAACGAATGCAACGGAGTGTCATCAGGAAGATCACGACGATGATGATGAACAGGCACACGGCTCCAAGCACCCAGCCCTCATCCTGCAGCAAGACTCTTGCTCGCAACTCGCAGCAGCTGCAACCAATGCACCAGACGTGCAAACATAGGGTCAGCAGACAAAGCAGGTCTTTTTCTAGAGGTCTTTTCAGGGGATATGGGAACGTGAGGTGGTAAACAAGCATGTCATCAGTCCTTGATCGCCACGTACCCGGACATTGGATACATGTTCAGGGCCATGCTCATGAGCGAGACCATGCCTGTGTCGATGCCTGCATGCCAAAAGCACTGCGGTCCAGCCTCTATTGGGGCTTGAAACAGGGGTCGCAACCAATAATGAAATCTAGAAGCAGGGCATTTCTTACAAAAGCTTCGCACTGCTATACCAAGACTCAGGTTTAAGGCTCGATGATGGAAATGGAATAATGAAAGAGCTGTACCCTGCAGTTCGTTTCAAGCTCATTCCAGGCGGTGGTAAAAATCAGAAAAGAGCTCAACCCTAGCGGTGGCCAGACCAGGTAAGCACGAGCATAGCTACGGCGTTTGGACGGGCCATAGGCCATAAGCTCATGGTGCCATCAGGTACCAGCCGTCAGGGTGTAGCCCCTTTGACACTAAGGCGGTTACCTCCCCACCCCCCAGCACGAAACTACAGAACAGTAGCCACAGCCTCTAAAAGCCAGGGAGCAGCAACAATAGTGGGGAAGCAGGCAAACCCATGCACAGTTCATTGCAGCTCTTTCGCCCTCATTTCCAGCTTCTGAAATGGTCTACCCCAATATCTTAAACCCTAAAACGGTTAAACGGTGGGAGTTCGCCTGCAAAATCGTCCAGCTGATGTCTCAGAGCGGCAACCGCCGTAGCAAAAGCGAGGATAAAGAAGGTTCCGGCCATCCTCAGCTCTTCCCGTTGGGGCAGTAGAACTTACCTTTGAAACATACCAGGGTAGTATTATGACAATTGCTACAAAGTCTACTATTTCATGAAAAACTAGAATCACTATTACTGTTTCGATGACTATTCATACTATTAGTACTATTGCTAGTTCTCGTATTCATACTGTTGCTATTGCTATTGCGGCTGCTATGGCTGCTACAATGACTAGGACTACAACTATTGCTGTTACCACCACCATCGAACTATCATTACCACAGCCATTTCCATTACGATTATGATTACGATTCTAGTCCTGTGATTCATTACGACTACCTTTGCTAGTGCTACTACTAGTACGACTTAGCATGATTTCGACTTCTTTTAGAATGAAATTCAGGTTACCATTACTTGATTCCTATGACTACGATTGGTTCTATCATTATTTTTGGCGGTAGTAGTAGTAGTAGTACATTTATCATTGCAGATGTTATTGGCATTCCAATATCTTTTATTTGTGTCATGGCTATTGCTATTACTTAAAAACTGTCTATAACTATCCTATCAGTTCCCTGTCATAATTACTATTACTATTGCCATCGCTATCGCTGTTGCTAGTGATACCATGATTGCTACCATATTCTTTTAACTAGTATCACGGTTTTTGCTGCGTGATGATTCTTAGAGGGTATAGTATAGGGACTCTTGCAGATAGTACTACCGCTTGCAGCGAAAGACAGTTTAAGTAATTGGGAACTCTGAATCTGTGCCCTCATATTCACAAGGAACCTACACCTCCTCGGGGTATCCTGTACATGCAAGGATGCTTTGTCAGCACCTGGACCATCTACTGCCTGTGTGCGGGATCCAACAAGGGGTGCCTTGTCAAGGGATCCTCATAGTAAAGATCGTGCTGGCTAGTTCGGGTTTGTGTTTCCGCTCTTCATTCGGGATCGAGCCGAACTTGCACCTGCAGCTGGCGGCAGCCTAGGAACAGGAACAAGCCGACTTCGACGAGGATGCGACCGCAAACCAGCACAAAGGCAGATATTCGCATCGAGAAAATCGTAAAGTCCATCAGCAAGGCCCAGTAGAGCAAGATGCCAATACCTGCAGAGCAAATTTGCTGCGCATGTTCATCCAGGATGCCCGGAAGCCGAATGAACAGGTGCCTGAGAAAAGCGAGTAGACCTCCTTCTTGTCCGCCGATTGCGGGCAGTAAGGTGTAAAAAGTGTCTCCCTTAGTCGCGGGAAAGGTCTGCATGTGCTTCTGGATGCTTCGTGCGGGCAGAAGGAGGCATCTGCATTGAATGAAGCCTAGCACCTCTGCGCAGCAGCCATCACTGAAGCTTGATGTTGAGCTGTATCACCCGAACCCTAAGAATTTGTACCCCGGAACCTAGCAAGATTCAGTCAAAGCAGAGAAGCTGGAACTCTGGCGTTCCAAAGCAGTAGAAGATCGGCTCTTGCGTGCACATCACGATCCTCAGAAGCAGGTTGGCCCCTTGAACTATGCTAAAGATCTTCGTGAACCAGGCTCCTTACAAACCCAAACAGGCAAAAGGAAGCCATGGGCTTGGGGCCTGGGGGTTTAGGATGTACTGTGTTCTGGGAAGAATTAATCCATGCGATGCTGAAGGTAAGGGTCAATCACGTCTGCTCCTGGCAACAGTCGGCTACCAACCGGATATAGCAAACTATGACGTCTCCATGGCCAATGTTTGCTATTAGTTGCCAAAGCATATCAGCGGCATGACTTTCAACGGTTGTGAAATTTCTTCCCGACAGGTCTCCATAAGTATTGGTTCCTGATGTGGTGTTGTGCCACCGTCACCAACATCGTCTCGTCATGATTACAGTTATTGTCATGCTCGTTGCTGTTGCCAACTTCAGTTATCATCATCATCGCGGCATCTTCGTCGTTGTTGCTGTTTCTGCCCTGTCCTCCGATGGTCCTTGTACATTGTCAGGTTGCGTGGGTCAAGTCTGACAAAAACCTCTGGGCCATGTTTCACCAGCGGCTTACGGCCGTCACGACGGTTTAAGCACTGCTGCGCAGAGTTTGAGCGAAAGTGCAGCTCCGAAATCTCCGCAACCGATAACAACAACGCCAACACCAAGCTCAAGAACCCTAAACGAATCAACCCTCAACCCTCTCAAGCCTAAAACCCTGAAACCCTAAACCCATCAGCCCTAAACCGTGCTGCCAGACGGCAGAGTCAGCGTCAGAGCTAGATTGCCTGTCTCTTGAAAACCTGGGAACGCAAGCTCGAGGTGTGAGGGCGTCTAGCGCTTCGGGTTTAGGGTTTATGGGTCGTAAGAAGCAGCTAGGTTCGGCTTGGAACCCTGAGCCCATGGCACGACACTCCGCAACCCTGAACTTAGGGCTTAGGGTTTATGGGGCTTCATGGGCTGAGAAGCTTTCGGCCTAGAGCCTCATCAGGTTCACAGTTGGGTTGCCGGCAGGGATGGAACCTTCAACCCCTTATAGAAGCCCCATAGTGACCTTATAGAACTTTCTCTTTGTGAATCCCTCAGAATGCAGTTCGAACATAGTCCGAAGGGAAAGTTGTTGCCTTAAGGAAGGCATGAATTGGCGAAAAGATCCTTATAGAGCGGAGATTCTGTAGGGCTTTTTGCAAGGCTTTATGGGGCCCTTATTGGCTTTTTCGTTGGAGGCTGAGGTAATGAAGGACTCCCCTGTAGATGATACATTACTTCGGAGTATTCCGTTCCATCTATGCGCAAAAGCCATCTCAGATAAGTTGATACTCCCGAGGCGCTCCCGAGCCCGATAGCCCCAGGCCCATTTCCAACAATGCGAACTCCGAATCCTAAACCCTCAACCCACAACCCTGAATCCTGAAACTCCGAAACCTGAACACGACTTAACCGGCCCAGAGACTGCAGAGGTAGGAGGGGATCGGTATGCACATGATCCTTCAACAGGGCTTCCGGAAAAGCACGGCTTTGGGGTTGAGGGTCAGGGATGTAGAGAGGTGCGTTGGAGAGATTCAGGTTTCGGAATTCCGCTTTTCGGCCCTTTAGGAATTGTCAGCTTGCAAGGCTTTGAACAGCGGCAGGCCATGCAGGATCGGCTTCGGAGGGCCTTCGCATGCACATTGCGGATGGCCCGCCACAGAACAGGGCCCTCAATTAACTTCTTAACCCTCATGGTTGAGTGCGCGTTCAGGCTTCATGATTCTTCTCGCCGACATCCTTGAAATTCAGGGGGGTTTCGGCCTCGTGAAGTTTTTGGCTCTGCAGTCCGCGCACAGCAACCGGATCTGGCCTTGAAGGGTTTAGGGCTTTTGGGTTCAGGGATCTAGGGTTCAGGAGTTTAGGGGTTGGGCTTAGGGCTTTAGGGTTTAGGATGTAGGGGGGGTTTGGCTTTGCAGGTTTGGAGCTTTGGGGGTCTTGGGATGAGGTCGACTTCCGCGAGACTCCAAACAAAGCCATTGGGGGCTACTGTCTTGATACGATCCCTCTTCTCCGAATGGTGCAAGGGTTGGGATGTATATGGAGGTTACCTATCTTGCCCATGTATATGTGTATACAATAGGTACATATACACATAGACATACATATAGATATACATACAAACAAGCAGATACATACGCATGTGCAGATGCATATACATAAAGTAGCATGCACATGCATGTGTGTGTGTGTGCGTGGGTGCGTGTGTGTGTGTGTGTGCGTGTGCGTGCACGTGCCTTTCTGTACACGTTTACATATACGCACTCGCATGTTGCCCAACTTGCTGCATATCTCGATAGGTAGGCGGATAGGCGGATAGGTGTTTGTGGAGCATCTTGTCGCTCATGGTTTGGGGTGTAGGGCCTTCAAAACTTGATAGCAGGCTTCGCTCCAAACAACAGAGGAGCCCTAACCCTAAACCGTCCAATGCCTTTGTTTGGGCAACCGAAATTTGCGCAACCATCTGTGGATCGTTTCGACAGGGAGCACTGAACAGGAGTTGCAAAAGAGGAACCATGATTCTACTATTTATTTGAGGCTCCCCTGTGGGACTTGAGCCCTCTTTGACCTGTCGAGATTGGGAATCGAACCGGGTTACGTCCTCTGCACCACCTCCTTACGACACCGCGCAGACCAATGCAGCGATCAGAAACCCTGCACAGCTTCTCACTATTGATACTATAGTGTTAATGTTTATGAACTACTCTTATTTTTATTGCAATTAGTATTGTTTATTACTCTTCTTCTTTGCACAGCTTCCGCGAAGCCCGTCGGCTTCCTTGGAAGAGGCCCAAGTTCGACCAAGTGCTGTCAAGCGACTAACGAGCAGCTTGCACCTCGGTGTGCCATGTCCGAATTTGACACAGCTTCGGCAGAAACCAGACGTTTGCAGCAGGCGTAGTTACGGTTCGCCTGCCATGGCTGTCAGCATCTCATGTTCGATAAGATGGACAAGGCCACCTAACATGTTGGCGATTGTCCTGATTGTCTGGCGTGATTCGTAGCGAGCTCGGTCGTTTCGAGCGCACATGCCCCTAGACATATGCCGGTATAGTTGCACATGCTTGTTTATGCACTACATAAAGATACATACAGAATATGTACACAGAGATAATAGATAGGTTTTTGTTTGTTTATTTATGCACTCTGGTCGTAGCTTTCCCGTTGGCAACACATGAGGTTGCAGCCGGTAGAAGCATAAAGAGGGGCGGATCCAGATGAAGGAAAACTGTGCAGGCAATTCGGCAAATTCCAACCTGAATCATGGTAACAGTATTCAGCCGATAAGCCACGAATTGCAAACAAAAAAAGGCGGAGCACAAACGGTTGATGGGCAAGGCAAGATGTAGACCGTAGATGAAATGAGCCCGGGTACTGGCTTTGATGCTCCAGTTACATTGCAGTAATCGCACTGGCGCGTTTGAGCGAGATAGCGGCTGACGAAGCGGAGTTCAACCAGGAAAAGCCGATGCATCTGAACTCTTAGTTGCAGGGACAGGCGCATGGAGCCCAAGTAGATGAGCGTGCGGCACACAAACAGGACGATGTCCTGTTGATCAAACGTGACTTTGCAACGAGGCTCCTGGGCCTGTGAATGCGAGAGTAAACTTGAGCAAAAAGAGTCTGAGCTCGATAGCTTTATGAATTGAAACGCACGAGACTCTAAGGACAGCGACGTGTCATCTGGAATGAAGGGACAGACGGGTCACCTTATATCAGAAATACGTGCGAAAAAAGAAAGGTGCCCGAAAGACACGCCTCTTACGGCCATACCTATTACCTTCCTGATCTGACGATGATGATGATACATATATATGTATGTATATATATATATACACATACGTACATTTCTACATATATCTATCCATGTTGCTTAGCCCTCTCGTGTAGGTTCATATGCTTCTCTACCCTATGCACTGTTGACATCACCATCCAAGCTGAACTGCGACTCACTAAAGCACTAGCTGCAACAAAACGGTGAAGAAGCACCACAAGACGAACAGCAACGATGGTGCACTCTAAGACTCTAAGAATGAGCGTAATTTATACCAAAGAAGAGCGATTCAAGAGATTAAAGACTACCGACCCTTTTTACAAACTTCATCCCTAAATCCAAAGCTCCTACGCGTCCCAGCTCCCAACCGAGGAACCCCTCGACTCGTCAGACTTCCTCAATCCCACGACCCCAGATCCCACTTGGGGGATCATGGGACTTAGCAAGTAAGGTTATAAGTAGCTCGGGCTGTAAGCATTTACAAATATAAATACCTTATTTGTAACCCTAGTTACGATCCTTCTCAAGTTCTCCCAAAACTCAAATCCGTAGCCCCGTCCTCCTCCACAGTGGCCTTGCCACCCTCCTGCAGCCTTGGGATAATTGCCTGGCCTCGGCAGGTGTGGGATTCATCAAGGTCGGTTAAGAGTTTCGTTGTTGTTGCTCTTCTTCTCATTGCTACTAACTATTATTGTGATGGTTCTTATTGTTATTCCTGTTATTACTATTATCTTCTTGTTGGTGTTCTTGTTACAGGTCTTGTGCTGATGTTCTACGATGGTAAACGTTGTTGGTGTTGGTTTTGGTGTTGGTGTTGGTGGCGGCGTCGGTGCTGCTGCTGTCGCTGTTGCTGCTGTTGCTGCCGTCCCTGCCACCATCGTCGTCGTCGGCGGCTGAAGCTCGTGGTCAAAGCGTAAGTTACGGTGCGTAGTGAGGTGGCTAGTGGTTCTGCTACACGGGGGTGGCGATGGTGATGGTGTGTTGCTGCTCCGGCTGGCCTGGCAAAATCGAGGCTGTGCTGTACCGGTCCACACGGTCCTAGGTGAGGAGGTTGGATTAAGTCGTGCAGCTTGGTGCTGCAAATAAGCGTCCGTATCAATGGATCAACCAGCGAAGCCTTGCGTATCCGGGATAAGAACTCTTCCGTGCCGTCTCGGCACCATGGCAAGGACTACAAACCTTTCCAGCCACTCTGTCCATGTACGCGGCCCTTCTCAGACGTCGCAGGCATCACCCAACACCTGATACGTGAAGAAGAACTGAATCAAACCGCATCTTTCCGTCAAGAGGCTGGTGATGAAGAGACAAAGCATGACGAGGAAGTAGCATCTCCTTACAAGACGCTTCACGAGCAGGTGCAGTCGCTGAACGGCAAGCTCACTTGGTCTTGCAATAATAATAATAATAATATAACAGAGTGGAAATACCATGACCCGTTACGATGCGGCTTTCAGACGACGATCACTGAGCCGACATGTCTACTCAAGGCTCTCTGCGAAAAGCAAGCTGCGGGCTGTCTACGGTTCAGGGTATAGGGGGTTTAGTGTTTAGGGTTTTAGGGTCGGGTCTCTTTTTTTGGCCTCCTGCAATCAGTCGGAACGCCTTACAGGCTGAGGCAGTGGATACGGGACCGGCTCTCTGAGGGCATAACGGTTTTTTTTGGGGGGGATAACGGTTTAGGGTCTAGGGCCTTGGGTTTAGGGAAACTGCAACAAGTGTTGAAAAACCTCGTCAGGCCAGGCCACCCCATCATGAAGAGATAAATCGCTAGCCGGCTCCAGATGATGTCCGCGAACAACACCTTGGGGTGGCAGCAACAAACGCTTACGGCAGTGTGAGCGCATGTCTCGGATAGCTTCTGCGTCAATTTCCGTTCTCAGCCAATTCCATGGTACTCACAGTTTAGCTCAGCATTCATGAGTAGGCCCTCGTGCTGGAAGCCGAACGACCCTGCAACAACTAGTTGGTGCTGCCGTCTCGAAGATCACAGACGGTAAAAGCTGTCCCCAAGATGTGCCAGGCCAAGCCATGCCAGGCCAGAACCATTCGGAGAGCACTGTGTTTTTTGCGTGCATGTGTACGCCCATCTTTAACAACCACAGTAAGCGTTGCGTATATGTGCTTATACATACCGGATGTATTTGTACGCGACTCTGAAACCACACGTACACGGTACGATACAATGTGTATGAGCATGCACACATACATGTCGCAAGTGCTGCAAGAAACAGTATATGCACATACCAGCACATGCACTCGATTGTAATATGAAGAGATTAGAAGCCAAAGTATCGGTGCCATGTGCGATGTAATTTACTATGATATACTATGGTACACATGCATACACGACAATATATGACAAAATGATACAATCTACTATGATACATCATAATCTGTTATAACACACTACTTAAGTTGTACAAGAGCACGTGAGCCAAGCCCAAGTCGCCACCACGGAGTGGCAGATGATCTTGGGATCCTTGAAGTCAGCTAGCCATTCAAGCGCCTGCCGACAACGAAGACAAGTAGCATGTTGTACTATATTACAGTGTATTCTAGTGCATTGCGGTGCGTTATAGTGCATTATAGTAGGTTATATTGCATTATGGTACCTTATGGTATATTGTAGTTTATTGTATACCGTAGTATATCTTGGTTTATCATGGTATATTATGTTACATTATATTCTGGTTCAGACCCAAGAGAGCGTAGTAATCACACCTGTCACTGGCATCGCTCACAACCGTCAGCGATAACATGATTCAGAGTATCCATTTTTCCTCCGAAAGCACCAGCATCGTGACAGTGTTTTGATGTCACGATGAGCAAAAACAGTCGTGCTAAATCACAATAGCCGCACTACGAACAAATAGCCACCGTCAATATAGCAGCAGCTAAGTACAAGACCCTCATGCTCATGATGCTACATGCATACGTACGCACTCACATGCATGAAAACACGCATTCGTACATGAGTGCATGCTTGAGACATATATACACTGTCTGTATACATATACATACACACACATACACACTGAAACAACCGTAACGACAATAACACCATACTCCGAGACAAACACTCGGGAGGGCTTTCTTTAAGGTTTACAGGTTCGGGATTCTTCCAAGCTAGGCTTCAACATTCGCTTGGTCAGACAGGCGAGAAAAGTAGTAAAGCCTACAAGTCCGGCAATGAGACTGCACGAAGCGCTCAATATCTGAACACAACAATCCTTGCTTCGGGAGCTACCCTAACCAGAGTTCCCAGAACCTGCTCCCCCAAACCCACAAACCTGGTTGAAGAACCCAAAAACCCTAACCTCTCTCACCTCAAAAAAGCGAAAAGGTGCCGACGAACCTGGTTGAAGTAACCATCCTGATCCTGCACGAGGTGCCTCAGCAATACAGCGCCAGGCTCTGCAGGCAGAAGGTAAGTCTAGGAGTTAATATAGGGGCCGTAATAATTAGAACAGGGTTTTGGGGTATCTAATACTTGTTTGTAAAAAGGAACCCCCAAAATAGTACAGGTAATTCTTTGCGCCCCTATAGAGGCACGGGTGCGACCTCTACCCCTTGCGTCCGGCACACCTGCTTGACCACTGTCTCTCTCTCCCTCTCTCTGTCTCGCTCTGTCTACATGTCTTTTCCGCATGAAGCGCTCGCATCGTCGCCAAGCTGCTGAATGTAATAGTTGACTCGCCGTTGACCTGCCCGGGAAACTTAACGAAAACTGCCTCGCAACTGCTGCCGCTTTATCCTACTGTACTGTTGCCACCAGCACTGGCAAACTTCCAAATGAAGTCGCATGCTTTAACGATATGTGCATCGTTTTGAGGTGCATTCAGACCTGCGACCTCTGAACATCTTGTGAGTTACCACAACATTCGGCTTCGCACGACGCAGGCTCCGCAGTCAATGCTGCGGACCTGCTGAAGCATTTTCAATTTTTTAGACTGTAGATGTAGTTCAACTTTTTAGACTGTAGAACTAATTAGTTTCAATACACCCATATGAGTCCACTATATGAAGAGGACTTTACCACAATTATTCTGTGCTGATGTTCATTGCTTAAGTACTGCAGCTACTTCCATCATTATTGCTCGAACAAAGACCACATTCGTGTATTGGCATCCTTTTACAAATACCGAGGCAAATAAGCAGACGTGACTGAACATGCATGACTACACGAACTACTGCACGCTGTCGAACTTGCCGTGTGTATAGTGCATATGCATATATGCACATGTATCATGCATACATGAATGACGAATATGAATATATATATATATACATATGTAGATAGGCAGATAAAGGTGAATAGATAGAGGGATGGACACAGACTCTATTAAACAAGGTCAGACTAGTTTCATTTAGATCAGGTTAGATTAGATTAGAGCAGGTTATGTATGATGAAGACTCAGACTGCATAAGCATAGGAAGAGGTTCGATTGGGTAAGATGGGATTTCATTCGATGAGATTAGGTTGGGTTAGCTCAGATTAGACAGCCAGATACATGGACAGATAGGTAGATAGACAAATAGATAGCTAGATAGGCTGGTCGGCAGGTAGGTAGATAGGTAGATAGATAGGTAGATAGAGACATAGATAGGCCGATAGATAGCCAGACAGACAGACAGACAGATGATCGATATATACGTATAGGTACATGTATATGTCAAGTACAAAACTTGCCGTCCGTACATACTCTGGTTCCTGCCCCTATATGTCTGTTTTATCCTGTGGTCAAATCCTGTGCTGCACAGGCCTCCAGTCGAAATGCGGGAGCGCCAAACCATGCCATCTAATAACGTCGGCAACAAGGTTGGAGCATCGGCACCTGGTGACTCAGGAGTAACACGGATCTCTGGGCAAGGGCGTCAGGAGTGACCATTTTCTCCCTGGTTACTAAGAGGCCCTTGCCACCAGTTTGGGGCTTAAACCCAGAATGCTGAAGCAAGCCACACACTAAAGCCCCAACCCGAAACCCTAAGCCACTGAAACGGGTTCTGCAGGCAGTTCAGGCACATAAGCGATGAATGACTTCCGGATGTCGCTCGAACAAGGCATTGCATCCATAGTAGTAGTTGTCGCGATCGGCGCGAATCGTCAGGAGGTCCTCAAGCATAGCCTCCGGTCATGACAGGGCAGGGTTCAAACGAAAGGTTTAGGTTCTGGGATATTTAGGATTCAGGATACAATCAAGGTTGAACCAGCCTGGAGCATAAAGGCCGCTTGTATGTTGTGTACCTACCATTCGGGACCTGCACTAGACTTTCTGCAGCATCAGTAGTGCTGCCTCGGCATGATCCTGTGACACAAGACTGCCTACTGTACAAGGACCAGCAGCATGCTGAAAGATATTCCCACTGCTTGGGTCCTCTAGGCATAGCTGTCCAATCAACCGGAATGGCATCCAGGTACGTTGCCACAACTAGTTGAATCGCGGAACGGACTGTTGTGCATGAGTCGATCTTCAACTTCAGCGATCTCGCATGTGCAGATTGCACCTACTACTGCCGTCGCCTTGGCACAGTTGAGACTGCCACTCTCGATGGACCAGTACCTCAGATGGTCAGCCAAAGTCTCGGGTTGCATCAACTGTTATGTAGATGCATCTGTGACCACGGAACAGCCACGCGATCATTCGATAATATCAGTCCTACATTCAGCCTCAACCCCCCCCCCAATTAGTCACTAGCCACTGCAGGTGGGCGATTATTTTTCCCAGCCAACCAAAATAAACCCTTAAAGGCCCAGGGACAGCGGCGAGATCGACTGAGTTCCGACCTCACAGGCGCTACAGGTAGATGCCAAATTTTCGGGAGGTGGGATGCCAAAAATCGTGCAAACATAATTATTCGGGAAACATATTTTCCCCAACGTGCCTAGTGCAAGCCCCAAACCCTCAAGCTTTCCAGCAAAAGGCAGGAACATGGGCCATGAACATGCGCATAACACCATGACTCTATGGTCCCGACATGGTGACGGCTTGCAAAACTCCAAGCCTCTATATCCTTCCAACCGTGAGCCATATCAACCTTCCACAAGAAACCTGAAGTTAAAAACCCAGCTTGACCCTGTCGAAAAGAGCTTCGCAAAGTCACCAGCACTATCCTCATCACCGTCATCGTCAACATTGTGATGACCATCCGTGCTGCTACTATAACTGCGTTTCTTGCCTGTGCTACAAGGCTCGACAACCTAAGGCCGCAAAACCTGAAGGACTCTCTGCCTGCAATCGAAGAGCAGTAATGTTGAGCAGGTCTGTTGCACGACGCCCACGTGGCGCCACCGACACGGCTTTGCGCAAGGACTGCAAAAGCCCCAAATTGCACTGCTGGGGACAAAACAGAGATTGCCAATCAGAGTTGCAGGTCTTGACGAGGATTTGCACTGGGCTCCGTGCCCAAAATACATGCAAAAGAAATCCTTTTTGGGGAGCCTGTGTTTTTAATCACAGGAAAGCTTTCAAATTCGCTGGCTCGCATCCATCAACGGCCTTGCAGTTGTGGGGTTAAGAGTTCCTGGTTCTGTCATGCTTGGCCCGCACATAGCTGCGCGGGACCAACACTTTCTACACAAGTGAATTACAGGGTTCAGGATTTGTAACCCTGACTGAAAAAGACATACGACACAGAAAACCCCGGAAGACCCTGTAAAGCCCCATTGAAACATTAAACAAAGCTGCCAAAGACAAGAAACCCGGATCCTTTGTTCGGACGGTCTTACGGTTAAGGGTTAAGGTTTCAGGATTCAGGGGTCTTTTGGTGTACGGTTCTGGTAAAAGGGTGGAGGCGTTTCACTTGAGGTTGAGAGTTTTGGGGTTTGTGGGACTTGAGGTTTAGAACAAGGTCCACGGTTTTGAGGATACTCTGAAACGTCCGGAAGCCCGGAAATTATTGACCCAAGTCTGACTCAGTTTTGAGCCACCCAGCCTTCTCTGAGTTGGTGTTCACGGCTTTCATCACCACAGTTGAGCCTTCAAAAACGGTCTGCTCCACGCTTCAGTAAGCCCTCATGAAACCATGTCCTGGAAAAGCCTTGTCGCATGCTACATCAAGGCCCCTATACTTTCCGACACCCTGGACCCCGGACAAAGCCCTAAACCGCAAAAACACCCTAAACCTCCTTAGACCACCCCTAACCCCCAAACCCTCAACCCCTATAAACCCCTCAAACCCCCAACCCCTAAAAACCTAAACCCCTTTCGACCCCCAAAGCCCTAAACCCTTATAACTTCTAAACCCCTATAAACCATTGAAAACCCCTTATAAGAGCACCTTCCAGGATGGTCCGGACCAGGATCTTTGAGACCAAGGTCAGCGACCATCGGAAGGCCTCCTCGGCGTTGCCGTCCTCGGGCTTTTCAGAGGCCTTCGGGTTCCTTCAAGAGGGCTTCCTACCATGGTTCCTGCAAGGATTCCGCTGAGGTAACAACATAGGGGCCTAAAGAATTACCTATACTATTTCGGGGCTTCCATATTATAACTATAGTATAAAGGAGCCCAAAACCCTATTCTAATTCCTAAGGCCCCTACATTAGGGGCTTCTATAGGGGTTCGCGTAAGGATTCCTTTCAGGGTTCCGATAAGGATTTGTTCATGATAGCATCCTTCTCGGATTCTGTTGAAGTTTCGGCTCCTCTAAGGCTCGAAGGATTCCTATAAGGAGTCCGTCAAGGGATCCGCGAAGGGTTTGTTTAAGGGTTCCTGTGAGGCTTCCTTTAAAGGTTCTGATAAGGATTCCTTTGAGGGATACTATAAGGTGATTACAAGGGCAGCAATGGGGCTAGCTACTATACGGGTAAACAGTTTAGGATTAAGTTTGGTTTTTTGGCTTGAGGACGTTATTTCCAAGCAATGCGGTGTGGGCTTCAGGATTTCACGGCAAGCACAGCTTGCTTTATTTAAGGTTGGTGAGGTAATGTGCAAGATTTACTCGTCGGGAAACGAGGTCGAAAGGCGGCCCCAAGTTAAGCAAAGCGCAGCTGATTTCATTTGCACTGAAAAAGCTATGAAGGTTCTTCGCTTCGTTCTTTACGGTTTGGGCCTGGGATCCTGCAGCGCTTGTGGGCACAGACTTGGACGGTATGGCGCGGAGTCTACTACGGTGTCGTAACTGGCATGGTCCGCTATGATCCGTACCACTAACCGGCGGCGATTAAGATAGCCGCGCTGGACGAACCCCACATGCAGTCGGCTGAGTGCCGGTCTGTCGTCAAAAGTCGTACCACATCCACTGCACCGGACACGAAGGGGGAGAAGAGCTCGGTGGGAATGGCGTAGCCGACGTGGCCTCGGAACGTCTGGCTTGTCAGCGGTCGTTCTTCTGATTCGAATCGACATGCATGTATGTTCGTCTAAATGTACCTATACAAAATAACATGTACAGATACTGAGCGGGAGAATGTATGTATGTATGCACGTAAGTATACACAAAGACCACCAAACCAGTGTCTTTATGCATTTACGTGCATGTATATACAGATACATACACATATATATATACATATGTTTTACATGCACGTATTATCTTTCGTTAGCCATCTGTGAAGCCGGTTGCAGAGGTCTGCAATCGTTTTGAACCTACAGCGGAGCCCAAACGCCGGAAGTCCGAATATGTTGGGTGAATCGCTGACAGATGCAGACGGTCTCCACCCTTAACTTCCAACTCTATCCCCTAAAACCCTAAAGCCGCCGTGAACTTGAGGCCATGAAAACTCGACTCGCTTCTGGCTCTGCCGAGCTCCAAACGTAAACCCAAAGCCGAAATGTCCTCCACCATCCGCTTCGGCTGCTTGTACATCTCGACGGTCATTTCGATGATCCTAGGGCCGGCAGTTGGGAAGCTGCAAGAGGAAGGAAGAGCGGGGGTAATGTAGCGGTCTAAATGGTTCGAACAGCGTTTTGGGATGTACTTAGACTATAACTCTTACGAGGAACCCAAACTTCCCGAACCCTATCCTTTGCTTTAGCCCTTTCTGTAACCCTTGACAGAAGACTAGTGAACCCTAAACACCAAAACACGGGCGAGGCGCTTGTCAGCAATGAAGTGCAGCCTTGTCGTTGACTGTTTGAAGTGGTCTTGGCCAGCCGGGGCGAGCTGGAAGAACCTGTGGCGGGTTCCTAATTCCATTTCGGATTCTTTTAGGACACCATAAGGGTTACTGTTTTGAACCTGGTGAAGGGGCATTCATGATAAGAGTGGGGGGGTTAGAATTATGGTATAGTACCAACAAGGGGCCCGTAAGATCAATATTGGTATTTACACCCGCAAACCTTGTTGTTACTATACCATAATGTACCCTAAACCCCTGTTCTTCGTATTACGGCCCCATGCCCCAC
The DNA here is from genome assembly GCA_003297005.1 of Symbiodinium sp. clade A Y106. Lineage (NCBI taxonomy): Eukaryota > Dinophyceae > Suessiales > Symbiodiniaceae > Symbiodinium > Symbiodinium sp. clade A. Next base: position 173,951 of record BGNK01000547.1, on the reverse strand, counting down.
ACTAAGTTCTTGATACAGCGTTGAGTCCCGGAAGCCTCAAGCCGGCTATCGCGACCTCCCTAAAGTGCCCGAGCACTGAAAATCGGCACCCTAAGCACCATCTCAACCGGTGAAGCGCTGAGCAATGGATGCGTCTCTACTCATGTCATCTGATATGAGAAGCCCCTAAGCGCTATTCCAATCACAGTCCCTACGCTGATTCACTGATCAACAGACGAAGCTCCTATTGACGACTGATGTTATGCCTCCTAGCACTACTCTTACGGCTCTGACTATATACCTGATGATGATGGTGGTGGTGGTGACGACTCTCATTAGCAGATGATGCTATGACGCGCCTCTTGTAAACCTCGCGGCGGAGGAAGCCAATGGAATCCTCGGAGAGGCCGACGATGAAGCGCTCGATCGCCTTCTCGTGGACCTGTCAGGAGAAAGGGGTTTCGAGTTAAGGTTTCGGGGGGTTAGGCACTTTGGCCTCCTGGCGGATGCTTAAGGAATTGGACTTCAGGGCTTCAGGCGAGGTCTTTACGGTCGAGGGTTTAGCAAGGGCTTCCGGGCTTAGAGTTTCAACTTGTAAGGGTAAAGGTATCGTGGCCAGTGCTAGAGTGTCCCAGTGCTTGACTTGGAACACAGCTGTTTACTCGACCCAAGCGCGCTGCGGTGAATGCTTCTGTCATGGGAGCTTCCGGAGCACTATACACTATACAATGAAATGTTCACTCCGCTCTTGTTCCCGAAAAAAATGGCGTTACCCTGCACAGTCCGCGCACGGCCTCATTAGCCGGTTGCGTGTCGTGCGGATGTGCACACAGTTTCTGCTGCGGTGGTATGTCCTACCGGTCGCTACTGTGGCGTACAGCTCTTCAGGTGCTGCCACAGGAACTTGTAGCTGAGCCTGTAGACGATCGCGTTCGGCACGAAGATTTTGGTTGGCCACACCAGCGACCCGGGCCTGGTCCTCTGCGCGTTCAAGACGGCGCTGGAGTGTCTGCACCTGGTGCTCTGCGTCCATTAGCTGCTGTCCCAGAGCTATGCAAGAAGACTCGGATTCAGCAAGCTGTAACCGTAGGGACTGGTCGTCCAAATAGGCGTCGGTGGCCTGCATGTCCATGTGGGCCTCATCGACATCCATCGGAACGTTTTCCATGGGCTCGCTGAAGAATTTTTCCTTCTTCTCACGCAGAAGCCGGGCCTCGCGTTCGGCTTCGGACTCCCCGAAGTACTTGTTCCACCACAGTCGAAGGGTTTCGCACAGAGCTCTCTCAAGAGTCACCACGATCACCACCATCGTGATCATCCACTTCCAGCCGTCGTCTCCGCCCTCGGAGGTAGTAGATGAAGAAGTCGAGGATGCCGTAGACGCCGCTGCCGATGGCACAAGTAAGGCCATGCACATGAACCTCGGCTTAAAGAACACAGTGCATGCCGCAATGGTCGATAAAGGCTTAATAATCTCCTTGATTAGCTCCTTGTCCGTGAGGTCGTAGTAGCGCTCGTCGATGTAGTCCATCACAGGTAGGGCTCGAATCGTGTTCTGATGCTTCTCCTGGTTGTGGAACTCGACGGTGCCGGTGGTGAGGAGCTTCATCATGGGCACGGCGATCATCGCCTTCGTAAGGGCATCGGCAGTCATTGATTCGGTGGGGGTGAGCACCATCCACCTCACCTTCCCGGTCATTCTGGCTTCCCTGAAAGACAGCACATACAGCCTCTGGTTCTTGTCCTGAGGCGTGTTCTTGTCGCCAGATGCGAGCTCGTAGAAGTCGCGGCAATCGGTGTAGCTGTCAACGGGTAAGCCTTCGATACCCCGCTCTTGTTGTGCGATGAGGCTTTGCAAAGTCGGAGGTTGCGGTGAGTACAGCAGCTCGGCCAGTCGAACCGACACCAGAGTGGCTGACTCCAGTCCGCTCACTGCCGCCAGAGTCTCCGCATGAGACGTGGAGTAACTTATCCGCTTGGCCTTGGCCCCGTGTGCCCACAGAATGTGGCACCGTCCTCCGAGCGCTTTGCACTGCTGGTCGTCCAGGACGTGCTCATACTCTCGGTCGAACTGCTTCATGCGGTCCTCGCACAGCAAGACCAAGATGCCTTCTTGCGCATAGTTGCGAACACTGCCGGCCGCCGAGGAATCGTGCACACAAGCCAGTCTGAGAGGGCCCTGAAGTTTCTGGAAGTACAGGCCCATGCCTTGTCCGGCCTCTTGAATGGCTTTCTTCACGAGGCCATTGGCTTGCCGCAGGTGGGTCACTTTGGCACGCGTGACCTGCGATTGAAGAACGCAGACCTCAGCTATCAAATCCAGTCTTGTCGCTGTCAACCATAGCAACCCGCCCAGGATAGACCGAAACATGGTGATCTCGGGGGCCGAGAGCAGTTCTTCATCATGACGATTGCTGGCGATGTCGGCGGGCTTGAGCTTGAAAGCAAAGCTGTCCTGGGACATCCGAAATCCGCCGGGGAGCCTTTCGTACCATACACCACAGTGGCTGAATGGAAGGGTTTGCCGAGTGACCTTCCCAAACTTAGCCTGCAACAGCTGAAGCTGTCTCGCCAGCCACTCCTTCTTCCCTCCGGCTCCACAGTCATCGACATGCGTCGTCACAACTGCCGTAGTCTTCCCAGTGTCCTCGCTTCGCCAGTAGAACATGTTCTCGTCAAGCTTCGACGCGACACCGCCCTGTGCTTCGAAATGTCCATGGAGACATAGTTGCCAGGCGAGAGGAGCATCGGACAGGCCATACACCGGCTTGACACAGATCAAGACGTAGTCGCTCAGTCGATCGAGGTCGACCTTGAACTTCTGGTCGAAGGTAGCCGGGTGTCTCCATACATTCGCTGGCGCCACGATGGCCACTCTCCGAACTGGTGAGGTCACCCCTTTCGCCCGTAGCAGTTCTCTCACCTTCTCGAATGTCAGGCCTTTGAGAAACGCGCCAGAAACATCCCAGCTTTCAACGTCCAAGTCCTCGTTGGCCGAGACTGACAAAACGGTCCTCTGGGAGAGCCTGGTCGCCGTAGTCGAGCGAGTCGTGAGGAGGTCCTTCTGCCTGTCGAAGCAGCCTCTGGCGCATAGTCTGGACTTCACCTTGCGAGAACCACCTGGCAGCTTCTTCCATTTTCGCACCCAGACACTGTCGACAATGACGGTGTCTGAAGTCAGAGAACTGGCGTGAGCCTTTTGGAAGCTGCTGGTGTCCACGAACTGCTTGACTTCCGATGCATCTGCCTCCTCAACTTGTGGCCATATATCGTAGCACTCGGACTCCGTAATATTGTCCGCTTCATCATCGACCTTGTAGATCTCACCGGTCATCAAGTGTGCGTAGAGCTCCTCAGAGTGCTTTGCGGGCCACGTGAACAGATATGGCTGTTGAGGATACTCAAGGCACACTCCAAAGTCGGAGGCTCTGGACATGAAAATGTCCCACTGGGCCAATTGGACGTTATTGTCATTACCCAACCAGACCATAGGAAAGTCCGTGGGAACGGATTGGCACCAGTGCATCGCCCAGTACAGATTCACCAGGTTGTGCTGCGCCTTGGTGAGCACGTGCTCGTCTCGCAGACTTTCAATCAGCAGGCCGAGGCGACCTTTCTTGTTTTCGGGGGCGATCACGACCGTCCGGGAATCCGGACCCTTCCTTTTCATGCCCGAGCTCTCTTCTCCAGATCCATCGCCGCTGTCGACTCCGGGGAGGTCGGTGATGCGATCGACATCGGTGACGCCGCTCCTGAAGACGGTGACAAAGGTGCCGTTTCCCGATCCTCCGCGTCCATGACCCCTTCCGACGGGATCACCCTCAGGGTTGTCTCTGGTCGGTACTCCACATTGACGAAGTAGTACACGTAGACGAGGCAGGTTTTGTCCGTGTGCTGGGCCGTGACCTTCTTGATGATGATCGGGCTGTCGTCGTTGTGCTCGTGACTGGCATGCTCAACGGATCCATGGGTCCAGAAGAGAAGAACTCCACATGAGCCTCGGGGTGGACTCAGATGTCGGATCCCTTGAGCCAGCATCACGCCTCCGACATTGTGCCGCGACAGCCCGAGGCTAGTCGAACAATCTTCGGCCACACATCGGCGTAGGCGAGGGAGGTCGTGGATGCCCTTCGCCACATGGTCATGTCTCCTTTCTTTTCGGGGATCCAACCGATGATTGTCACCTTGTACGGCGAGAGCTTCTCCGTCAGCTCTTTAATCTCCATCAGGTCTCCAATTTGGCTCTTGTCGAGGACCACGAAAACTCCGGCCTGATGGGGCCTGATGTGCCGCAGTGACACGAGGTAAGGGCGTCCCTGGTAGCTGAGGATCGCGGCGCCCTCGTCCTGGTTGATCTTGAGTACTTCCGCGGGTCCTCGCCATCCAACGTCTCCCTGAGTTTCTCGGTGAAAATCCACCCGCGTGACTCCAGGTACCATCTCACCAAGCTGGAGCTGATGCGTGCGGGTCCGATTGGCCCTAGCGATCCGGTCCTCGGCCACCGCCCTCTGCACCATCGACAGAGCCATTTGTCTGATACGGATGGCCTTAAGGGTGTGACATCGGTCTGCAGAGCGCCGACGACAGATGTCACTCCGGTGCCATCATCCTGGTAAAATGGCCGAGGAATCATTCCAAAAACGCACATGCTTGGAGTCGCACCGCCGTAGTTGAGACTGATGTTGTGTGACATCGCGGCCTCCTTGGCCAAGTCGTTGACGGTAATGGCGATGCCTTGCCGGTCCAACTCAGCTTCTAACTTCAGCATCGTAATTTCCATCAAACCAACATGCCGCTCAACAAGGCCAGTTCCGGTATGTTGTTGCCCGGCCGGTCCAGCGGTGGTTCCTTTTGGAACCCGTTCCACATTGAACCTTTCCATTTCCTTGCCGGCCTCATGGCCCATGAGACTCGTCTCTTGATCCATCACCAGCTGAGCAGGAGGCCCGAATACCGAAAACCAGGATTCGAACATGCGGTTGAGGAGCTCCTGGTGTTTACGGGACTTGACCGCAGTAGCTGTCTTGTACCGGGTCGCCTCGTCAATGTTGAGGAGTATCCAGGTCTCCTTGTGCATGAAGAGGTCGATCTGCACTCGATGGTTGAAGGACGAAGCTGCCGATCCAATCTTCACCTGTGGTCGGTTGGGCAGCCTCACATACTTCCGGCATATTGAGCAGCTCATAACCGCTTCTTCTGCCAAAGGTAGCACTTCCGAGGACAGCCCAGCCCGAATCAGCATATTCTTGAAGTCGGTGATGGGGCAGTGATAAAAACGCTCATGCAGGCCCAACAACAGTCGTTTGGCTGTCATGGGGTCCTTCTGCAAGATGTCACTCTGTAACCTCTTGTACACTTTCCTGAAATCAAACAGTGGCTTGAGTGTCTTCGGCTCCTCCTCAGCTTCCGGTCGAACTGCCTCAAATTCTTCTTCACCGGGATTATCGGCTGCAGGTGCTTGAGCAGGAGGTCGAACCGGTGGGTGGTCGGAAGAAGAAGAAGACGGTCCTTCCCCACCATTTTCTTTTTCGACCGAGACCCTCGCGGCAGGGCGCGAGGCAGCGGACGAGGAGCCAGGGATGGCTCGATCCACCTCCATATCGTCCTGACAGTAGCCGAACAAGTGCACGTGCCAGTCCGCTTCTTCAACGGCTGCATGCAGTTGGTTGTGCGACAGCACGCGCATGTCCTCCAGACCGTTGACCTTCCACGAGCGAATCTCGCCACTGATGAGCAGCCGCATGGGAGCACAGGCTGAACTCAGATACGGATCAGGCACTTTCCTCTTCCAAGGTCTGAGCGACACCATGACGCCCAAGACCTGTAGGATGTCCTGGAACACCTCCTGGAACACCCGCAGCAGAACCGGGTCCGCAAGCCAGCGGTCGTAGTCGCGGGAGGTCATGGCCTGAAAGAGCTCCATGCAGGACTCAATCAACTGCAGCATGGCGGCCTTCAGGTACAGCTGTGGCTCCACTGGAATGGTGAGCGATGGATGGACCTCCAGCTTGACTCTCGAGTAGTCGCCACTCCGGGCCAAAAACTTGAAGGGACCCGTAATATCCTCCAAGTCTGAGCGATCCAGGCGGGCAGCAGGTGTGTTTGTCGAATCAGAACCTGATGCCGGCGCCGCTGGGCCGGTGGTGGTCGTGGAGAAGCTAGTGGTGCCTCACGTCGTGCCCTAGCCTGTCGCAACGCAGGCTGACCATATCTGCATTCCCCTGGCACCATGGTGTGTTCGCATCCCGGTGGTGCAGCCCGTCCAAGTTGACACCGCTCACAATTGTAGTAGATGCCGTGTGACCAAAACAGACCTCGGGGCCACGTGGGGCAAGTCGAAGCCTTGGCCGCTCGAAGCATGGCCCACAGGTCCTGGCTCATCGCCTGAGTCATCCGCTTGGGATAGACTGCCGCCAATGCTGTCCTGCAGCATCCGCGAAAACGGCCCTGCAGTTCGCCGTGGGCAATGCCCTTGTGTCCACTGCATCGCTTCATGACTCTGCGCCAGCGTCTGTTGCTGAGAAATGCCGTGGCCTTCCGAACAGGGCGCTGTAGCTCATCCACTGCACCAAGCATGCACTGATCCAGTCGTTGTATGCGAATTCCGGCGTGATTCGCAAGCTTCGACACAGGACTATCGCGAAGCATGGCTGAGGAGTAAGGCTGTTCCAGAGTAAATCCTCGGTCCTGGTTGTGCTGGATGAGGGAGATGTCGTGCAGGAACTCCAGTGTCGGAAGCTCGGCCTTGCGATCCTCATCACGTTTCCACCTGTCCTTGCCAGAAGCCGCAATGGACCACGGAGCGCAGCTTGGAGAAGTATAAAGATGGTCCGGGGCGAAACTGGCATACACCTGTCGCAGCAAAGTCTGGTGAGGAGGATGGCCGAGGTCCCAGGAGTAACGAAAGTCGACTGGAAACCCCACGACCATATGAGCCAGCATCAGGCAGAGCGACAGTCGTCCTGAGCCCGAGCACCACTCCCAGAACTGGAATCGGAGGTTGCGGTCAGTCGCCCGCTTCATCCATGCCAACACATTTGCCGGTGTAATGGGACGACGTCCGCTCTTCGTGTAAAACTCCTCCGGAATGGCTCGGTAGTAATGCTGTGCCTCCTTCTTCCGCTCGTCGGGCCAGTGATCTGGAAACACATCCCCGCTGTAACTCGGAAACAACTCCGGGTCCAATCCACTGTCCTCTTGCACCGTAGCCATCGTAGTCGACAAGACAGAAGGCAGCGCAATCGGACCAAGGCGGAACTTGGTGACGCCAATCCAGAGGTTTCCGAGGTCGCAGTTGGGAGAAGTGGCTTTGGTCCAATCGTCCTCCAGGATCCGCGGAGCGGACTTCTTGGGAACGTAGGTGATCTCAGTGATCCTCTCACCGGTGAGTCGAGACACTTCCGCAGGACAGTCGAGAGCACAGTTCGGAGTGAAGAGAATCCTGCGAGCGATTTTGTGGTGTCTGATCACGTAGTCCCCATCTCGGGTCCAGTAGTCTTGAGGCATCCTGTGAAAGCCTGACGGACCATCGAGAAATGGCTTGAAAGAAGACCCCGATGCTGACGACTCATTGGCTTTCGCCGTGGACCCCGATGCTGACGACATATTGGCTTTCGCCGTGGACCCCGATGCTGACGACATATTGATGTCATTGTGGGACTCTGTGGTAGTGGAGAAAGTCTCTGGACTAGAGTCTGCATCTTCGGTTCCTGAAACCGTTGTCTCTGTGGACGTGGAGAAAGTCTTTGGACTAGAGTCTGCATCTTTGGTTCCTGAAACCGTGGTCTCTGTGGTAGTGGAGAAAGTCTTTGGACTCGAGTGTGCATCTTTGGTTCCTGCTTCTGCTGCTCCATCGTGACTCCGCTCATGTTCCCGACGTTGCTGTAGAAAGCAATGGCGCACATCACTCCATCGGGCTTGAACGGCCTCACACCATGTGAACATCTGCCTCTCTATCTGTTTCTGCGCTTCCATCTGCACAGGCTCTTCCGCATCCACTGGAAGCAGGTAGTGGCCTTTGTTTGCGCAAGGCGGGGTTGCTGAGGAGTGCAGGGCATAACGAGCCCTCGCCGCCGATCACTTCTGCCGAGAACAGCCCGTTCATCTCCGACATCTTGAGGGGAATCGAGATCTCCCCGAGTGTCTGCTCTGGCGTTCCGCTGATGCCACTGACGCTGTTCGAGCGATCATACCGCCATCGAACCTCCTGACCTTTATCGCCTGGTAGGCAGTGCTCCAGCAAATCGCGAAGTGTCTCGCTGCCCACCAGTCCGCTTGCAGCTCCAGGATCCACCAGCAAGCCTCTGCGTTTCTCTCCAAGCACCGTGTGATAGCTCAGAGAGTCGCTGTAGATGCCGGTGGCAAAGGTGAAGTCAAGGGTCTTAGCCATCGAGGAAGACGCTTGCTCTGTCTCCTCCTGAGAGGAAGGCTCCGTCGGCCTCTGTTTGACTCCGAGGGGCAGGACCGGAGAGTCGTCGTGGTCCAGCTTGAAGTGAATCACTCTGCCCCGAGGTGGGGTCACCGTCATCTTGCTTTCCCCGAAGCTTCCCACAAGCGTCTTCTCTGAGGCATAGCCGTAGTACCCCTTGCCGTAGCCTTTGCCTTTGCTCTTTGATGACCATTTTCCTTTACTCTTCCCTTTGCCTTTTCCAAAGCCCTTGCGAGGCTTGCCCTTCCAGCCTCCCGAGCCACCGTAGCCCTTGGGCTTGCCTTTGCCCTTCCAGGCTCCTTGGCCGGAACCAACTGGGCATGAGCTCGAGCTGTGCCACCTCGAGCCGCATATCGAACAGCCGGGTCCTTTGCTTCCTTTCCCTTTCACAGGGTAGTTCTCTGAGTCCCCGGCAGCCAGATTGGCGTCGGCGGTGGAGGCTTCCAGCTCGTCGTTGGCCAAGTCCCACTGTTCGGTCCATGGTTCTCCACCGTACCAGGCTTCATACTCCTCGTCATAAAAATCGCCATAGTCGTAGTAGGCGCCGTCGTACTCCGTCTCCTGCCAATAGTCTGTGTGGCTTGGGCTGGGTTCTTCAACCCACGACCAACCATCATCGGTCCACGAGTTGGTATCCCAGCCTTCATCGCCGTGGCTGCTGTTCTCATGTTCCTCATAGAACATCTCCCCTGAATCGTCCTTCTTGGTGACCAATCTCAGCGCCAGCACCCGTGCTTCCTGGTACCGGCGAAGATCTCCTTGGAGCTGCAGCTTTATGTCCTCCACGAACTTGTATGGCAGCCCGCTTCCCCTGAAGAACAGGTAGAACTTCGCCACATCGTTCAGATCCAGACCAGCACGGGTAACTGCTTCCTCGAGGCGAATGTCAAACTCAATCGCGTACTCCTGGAAGCTCATCTTCCCTCTCTTGAACTCGAAGAAGGCCTCGATGCTCTGGCTGACCATTTCCTGATCGCTGACCCCGAAGGCGTCCTTCAGGCTGTTACACAGGGCTTGGATGCCGCTGGGAATCGAGTGCTGGATGATCACATTCGGGTTGTTTGGGCATCGCTCCCCACATCAACACCACCGTCTGGGCGTGCCAACCTGAGCTGCATGCCCAGGCGCTGTGCTTTTCCCTGCAGCCTGCCCGCCACGAGCGGCCCCACCATGGTGTCATCTCCTTCGTAGATGCGATACCACAACTTCAGGCGCTCGAAATAGAGGCGGAGGCTGTAGTCGGGGATATTCGGAGCCCAGCCGGGAGGAACATCTCGACGGAACTCATGTAGTGGAATGCCCCCAGCTCCTGGGCCTGAACTGCCGCTGGCTTGTGAAGCCATCACTCCGTCCGGGCTTCCGCACAGGTAGTCCTTGCGAAGGTAGTAGCCCTCGTTCCGGATCAGGTAGTCCTCGCGAAGGTAGTAGCTCTCGTTCCGGATCAGGTAGAAGAGGGACAGGTCGGCGTTCAGGTTCAGGAAGGGCTCGTTGGTGCCCAGGAAGAGGTGTTGCTCGCCGCCGTCAGGGAGCTCGTAGTTCTCAACGCCTTTGAAAAGGAAAATTTTCCGACCGAGGTCGGAGGAGAAATGGCAGCTTCCCAGGCGGCTGCTCGCCTTGTCAGAGTCGCCCACACGAAGGGGCTCCCCTATCGAATTTGCGAGGCTGTTGGGCACAACGATGCCCGTCTTGATCAAAAACAGCCAGACTTCCACGAGGATCTCTAGGAGAATCGTGTTGTCGAGGTTGTCGAGGTCAGCTGCCTCCCAGGGAGGCGCAAGGACCACTTGGGTCCTTCGGCAGCCTACGGCGCGGGCACAAGCTCCGCTACCAAACTTGGAACACAGCTGTTTACTCGACCCAAGCGCGCTGCGGTGAATGCTTCTGTCATGGGAGCTTCCGGAGCACTATACACTATACAATGAAATGTTCACTGCTTGGGAGTTGGGGTTTTCGACATCTACAACCGACGCCGACGCCTCAAAATCCAGAAGCAAGAACACTGCGAGGACCCCTTGAAAAAAACGTGCTTCCTTCCTAGTAGGTGTTGGAGATACGAGGGTAGCTGACAGGCCTCAAGCACTTCTTTCCATCGACAGTTTTCAGACCCCTGCTGAGTCTCAACACCAGGCACTAAGCCCTTCGACCCAAAGCTTAAATTTAATCCCCGAAGCACGACAGTGACCGTCATACGGGTAGGTATGACCCTTGAAGATATCGCAGTCCAACAGGTACGAATGCAGGCCAAGCGCGGCCCCAGCTCTGCACAAATTTGAACGAGGTGCAACAACTCTGCCGAGCTGCTACGCCCAAGGCGTTCAAGTCTGGAACTCAAAACCCTAGGCCCTAAGCCCTAAACCCGGGCCTGCGGTTTGCCCATGTGGCTTCTCCTCAGCCAGAGGAAGTACAGTGGCTACAGAGCCAACACCTTAATAATTAGAATAGGCTTCCTTTAAAGGGATCCTTATAAGAGCTACTATAAGGGATACTATAAGTTGGGGCCTTAGTACTTTGAATAGGGTTTTGGGGTTCATGACATTATCAATATAATAAGGAACCCCCAAGATAGTATTGGTAGCTCTTTAGGCGCCTCTAGTACATAGCCTAGCCGGTTCTGACATTTGTGGCACAGCTCTCACTCTCGCTCGCCATGAAAACCTAAATGTCACTACTTTGTGTCACGCCCGAAATCTGAATCGCCAATGCCTCAGTCCTCAACGGGGTTGACTTATTCTCTTCAACTTGACAGTCGAACATGACCCATTTACCGTTGGTCCTCCTAACCGAACTCCAGTCGCAAGAAGAGTGTGCTCGAAGCTCCCCAAATAAAAATGTACGACGGAACACCAAACTGGTATGCCACATATCTAGTTCTACCTACGAGAAAGGAACGGTAGTGACAGCAATGATAATGAAGGGTTTAGACATGAACGCTGCACCTTGATGGGCCTTGAACCACCAAGCCCGCAAAAACTTACAACAACCATTCCTGCTTAACCGCGCTTATAGCAAGGCAATAGGCACTTCACAGTCACAAAGATCCAGAAAGCTCACAACCCTTTGACCCGCCAAACCCTGGACACAACGTCAAACCTCAGAACAAACTTCGTCTATCCAGGCGTCAGCATGCGCTCCACGTTCTCCCATAGCCAATTCCAGGCCACCTCATGCTCAGAGTCCCAGTCCTGCAACTGGATTTGTATTCAGGGTTCGGAGTTCACTGCTTGCTTCGGGGGTTAGGGCTGAGGGCTTGGTGTTTGGGGTTCCACATTAAAAGTAGCACTGACTTGAGGGTTCAGGTTTGTTGGCAAGCGTCCATCGTACTGAACAATGCCACAGTCTCGAACAGAATAACCCAACATGCAATAAGATGTAGGTCTACCGAATACCACCGGTGAAGCAACATAGGCAGTGCTTGTCTCGGTTGTCTCCCCCAGTGCTCCTTGAAGTTTAAGCCTTGAACTTCTAGTCCTCGATCCGAAACAACTGCCCCAGAGGTTAAGACCTTGTAACCGTTCAATGTGTTGACCTGGTGAGGCCATTTATTCTCGTGCGTGTTAAGGTGTGGTGCTTCCAAAATGGTCAGTATCACTCCCACATTGTACACGGTTGCGCTCACGGCTCATATGTGCTACGTTCCAGTTTATGCTACTCGCACAGACTTTTGTCAGTCGTAAGAACCATATCATGTCGAAGGCAGCTATACAAGGTGTTGATGAACATGACAAAACTGATGGATGATGACGACGATGATGATGGTGATGATGGGAGTGGTGCCTGTGGTGACATTGTCCGTGGTAGTAAGATGACGCTGGACCAACTTTTCGCCGTGGTTCTGGCCACCATCCGTAAACAAGGACATGGCGTTGCCGCTGTTGTTACTTGCGGTCTTGATTGATTCTAGATGGCATCTGAAGGCACGACAGGTTGAACAGGAATGTTAATCTCAGTGTCACACGGCACCCCAGAGTGGCAACGAAATTGGCAACAAAGGTACGACACTGAATGCTAAGCCCCACGTACACACAGTTTATTTACCACCGAACCTAAAGCTTCAAACCTCTTAAGCACGAAAGTTTACGGCCCAAAAGGTTTCAGTCCTGTTAAACTTAAACCCGAAAGTTTACTACCCCAAGCTCCGAAACTATTGAACGCGAAAATTGGGGTAAACCTGTCAGGCCCGAAAGTTCACTACCCCAAGATTTCAAGCCTGTAAAGCCCGACGACATGTTATGCCGATGACGTAATCAGTCCTAACTACTGCCGTGGCGTGGGCTTCTGAACTCTCTGAACCTACTTCTGGGAACACAGCTCAAAAACAAACTCACCTGTCTGATAAGGCAGACTGCACTGTAGCACCAGCCTCAAGCACCCACTGGCCCATCGCGGTAGGGGGAATCATAAGTGTGTTTCTCAAGGTTCCAGCTGTATCCTGCACCCATAGACCGTGTGCATGCACCCAGCTCCTTCGGGACCAGCGAGCGGAGAGAAGCCAGCATGACGGCCTTGAACCTGTTACGAGTACGATGGGCAAACGTTTGGGATTGTAAAACAGCTTCATATTCAAGACTATCGGTAATATATTATCATATACTGTTACATACTAGAGTATAGCTTACCGTATACTGTTACATGCTAGAACATAGCAGACTATAATAGATAAGGTCTATCCACGAGCAGCAAATTCGGCTCGCTTGCAAAGTTTCGTTGCCCTGGCCAGAAGCGGAAATGACAACTTCGTGGGCCACGACGATCAAACTCAGGTTGTGTTTATAGATATATATATACATATATATAATCTGAGGAACCCTGTGTATACCATAGTACATCGTGGCAGCGTTGTGATGAGGAACTCCAGCTAGATCAAAAAATGCAGTTGGAGTGCCACAAGCAGTGGCATGAACAACACGAGCTTTAAGGACTTGCAAGAAGAGCCACCTGCCTCGACCCTAAAGTGACCATACACCCCATACAAGAAGCATGCGTGCACAAACAGGACAACTCCTGGGGCCCAATGGCCATGCGATGATAGAGCCTTGGAAAAAAGTGAAGTTTAGTACCCTTAATAGTAGGACCCTTATTATAAGGACCCCAAAATAGTAGGATCCGTCGGATCCTTATTATAAGGACCTCAAAATAGTAGAACCCTTGTTATAAGGATCCCCAAATAAGGTACCCCCACGAAGTTCGAAATTGAAGCTCCATTGGCCTTGGCGAGAAAGAAAGAAGGTTAGGCGGTATGCACAGCAAATTATGCAAGAGTACCAGGGACAGCAAACTCGTCAAGCCTCCTCCACCCCAAACCCCCAAACCCCCAAACCCTAAGCCTCTAGAAACCTAAAAACCTGCACCCCAAAACCCTGAATCATGTACCCTAAACTTGCTGAAGACCTCACCCCACCCTACTGGGGTTCCATGCTCCGGCAAGCCGATGTGACCTCCCTGGTACCTTGGAAGCAGAGCCATGGCCGTGGAGCGCTGCCCTTTAGCCACTGTAATGTAGGGGCCTGTATAATTAGAACAGGGTTCCTTTAAGGGTTGTTATGAGGGTTCCTATAAGGGTTTAGTATAGGGTCCTTAACAATTAAAATGGGCTTGAGGGTATATTCTACCACTGTAAGTATGTTCGGCAACCCTAAGAAATAGTGTTTGTAAGCTTAAGGCCCTGGAGTGGGAAGTGGAACCGTTGGAGTGCGTTGGAGCTTGCTTTTGGTCAACAGTGTGATGCAACCATTGCGACCTCTTGGTGCATCAAGATGCTCTACGGTGTTTATCTCATGATGAATGCTGCCGCTATTGACCTTGCTGATGTCAGTACTACGATAACCACACAAGTAACAACTACACCTCTTGTCAGCACTACTCCTACCACTGCTGCCACTACGACTTCTACTTACCACTACTCCCACTACGACGACAATCAGACCCACACCCACTACGACTCTCACTATTTTTTCATGTGAAGCATCATCCGCTTCGCCAGGATGCTTGGACAGGACCAGAGAAAGCACATCGCACTCCTCTTGAAGACGGTAGGAATTCGCGACGTTCGTCACAATAGCATCGAACTGCTCCAAGACCAAGTTCATCCATCCGCCTTGCTGGTGGAAGAATATCAACATTCAGCCAAGAACATGAATTTCCTACAAAGTGATCTTCGAATAGACGTTTCAGTTGCAATATCGTGCTTCCACTTCCTCTGACACGGACAGTGTCAAGTCTAAGTGCATATGGTCCACAACGACCAAGAATTGATTCGGTAAGGAAGCCAAAACATCACGGCGAGTCTCTCTCAGCAAATCCCATCACCGCAGCATTGAAGAGGAACATCTCGTTGAAGGTCGTGGGGACCTTCATCGGTGGACGAATGCTGAAGCTGAGAGTATAGCATGGGGAAAAGGGTTTCGAGGCAAAGTATAAAACAAGTATGTTCGGGAATCCTCAGGAATAGTAACGTTCATATTCAGGCTTCTACATCACTAGACAATGGGTCCTTCATAGTATGTGATAGTTTGCTGTGACTCCCGGCACCCAGCTTCATGGCTCCACGCCTCTATGAACCACATCAGCTCACCACGGTAGCAACTTAGGGGCTGAGTGCCCCAGCCCAAAGAAGGTTAACCTTTTCAATTATGCTGGGATTATGTAGAACCCAAAAGGCTAAAGGTTACCTACGCAGCTACTATGGCAACCCTAAACCCTAAACCCCTAAACCCTGAACCCTAAACCCTAAACCCTAAATCCTAAACCCTAAACCCTAAACATAGTAGCAAGGTGGAAGCGGCCTTCATGTTGCTTCCCTTCAGCTTCCCCTGCGCTTCCATTGAGCTGCGGAGCGCCGACATCGTGGCATTGTTGCCTGCGTCATTAAAAACCCCCAGAATCTATGGATATAGACGTATATTTTATGTATTTATTTATGGATATATGTGTGTATACATATTTATTTATGTATTTATAAATATAAATATATATATATATATTCATTTAATTATTTTAATATACATGTGTATATATATATATATGGCAGAGAACCTTGCAGCAGAGCCAGTTCCACACAACAAGAAACACGCCATCGCCAGGAAGCTCACAGGAAATTCTACACGAGCTCATCCGCTGCATGTCTTGCCTGTGGCCGCATTGGCAGCCATGCCGTTGTCGGCGACGTTGTCCGCACCTGGCATTAAGGGCGACTGCTGGTAGACGCAAAAAGGCTTGGCGCCAACACACCTGAGAATGCTTATCGGCTTGCTCTGGAAGGTGCACACCTAAAGAGCTTTTATCAGCATGCCGAACAGCAGAAGTATTTCTCATGGCAACCCTGAAAAGCAAATGCAAATACCCCGGCCTTTCGTCTCAGCCTTTCCTCCAGCTTGCTCCTCCTTGTCCTTGTCGTGCTGGTGCTCAATGAGTCCTTCCTTCTGCTCGAACTCGTCTTCTTCCGTCTGTCGCAGTCAAGGGTTAAGGGGCGGTGTCATGATGATGGCGATGCTGATGATGGTGATGATGATGGCATGAAACCTAAGTGTCGTTGGAAGTACGTAATATTCAATTCCTCATTGCCGTGGACGGCAAGTGCTGTCATTTGTACTGCTACTACACAAGCACTGCAAAACCTACAAAGGCCATCCCATAACCGTTGTCGCTGCTGCTGCTACTGCTACAGCTATCACTACGACTACCACTGCGACATCGCCGCCGCCGACGACAACACAACTGCCGCTGCGACTGTGATGGCGACTGCGACCGACCACCACGACGACGAAGAAGACGACGACGACGACTGCAATGGCGCGGTTACCTGCTCGCTCAGCACTACCTTCAAGATGGCTGATTGTTGCTGCATCTGTCACACTGTGCTGGCAGCAATATTGTCATTACAAGTCCATTTTTGCTGGCAATGGCAGGCTATTCTTACCATGCTTGCTATTCTCGCTATGTGCCTAGTGACTAGTCATATTATGGCCGGCACAGGGGCTTTTCGTAAGCAGCCTGCAGCACAACCAGCATTTCCTTCTGCAGCATCCTCTAAACTTTGTCGGTGCATTTAGGCAAGCTTTTCATTTACCAAACCCAAAGCCCAAGAATAATAACAACTATCTCGATGAGATGTTTGACAATGGACATGCTTTTGGTCAGCGGCTGTGCCTTGTTATTGGCAGTCGCCCAGCTTCTCTGAATGATTCTGATACGACCCGCGTACTCGCGGCCTCACCAAGGCATCTAAAATCTATAGCTGACCGACAGAGATCGCAGCTGCATCCAGACATCCGAGTGCATGGCGGATGTAGATGTACGCTCCACCAACATAGTTGAGGATGACCTCGGCTACTTCTCTGCGGTGGCCAGCCAGAAACCCTAAACCTAGCCCCCAAGCCCCCCAAGACTCCTAAACCCAAAAGCAAAAGGCAGCCTCGTCGCTGCCGCCAGGTCTCTGCCCCGCTGCTACCAGACGCGTGCCTAATAATACTACTATTCCCACAATCCCCACTACTATTACTACGACTACGATTGTTAAGACATATCGCTATCATTACTGTTCTTGCGACTATTCACTCCGATTATTACTCTATTGTTAATACTGTAACTATTATTATTGTGACTATGGCCCGCAAAACCCTAAACCCTTACCTAAAGGTTCATGGCTACAAGACTAAGCCGAGGGGCTCCCAAGCCGACACGTCCTTTCGAGCTGAAACGTGGTCCCAGCTCCTGCGAGAAGGTAGATTACCAAACAAAAAAGCAGGGCTGAGCTTCGGGTTTAGGGTTTAGGGAGGGTTTTACCATTACCGAAACGGAGCAAGGGTCTAGGGGTTAAGGTGTGAGGATCTTGATGATTTGCGAGGCTTTTATAATCACTTCCTACGTCGGTCACCATATGCCCTCATCCCAGACTTCAATATGCCGAATTTCACTCGGGCACAAAGGGTATCACGACATCATCTTCGTGCCCTCAATGAGCATCATGATCACCATATCTATCGAATCTATCGCTACCATCTTCACGAGCACCCCCTATATCATCATAACCATCGTCCCCATCGTCAGCATGAGCATGGCCACACTTCTGATTCTTGCTCTGTGCATCTTCATCATGGCGGCCGTCGGGACCATGAACAAGAGCATCGAAAATCCTGCCGACCATTCTCATACTGTCACGGACATTGAAACCGGAACGATATTAACATGATTGTCGTCAGTTCGACTATCACTGTTGTCATCACTATTATCATCATAGTCGTCGTCACTCTCTTCTTTGCAATCGTCATGACCAGCACCGCCATCATCATCGTGACCGTCCCTAGTGCCCCAGGCGGAGGGTCCATTTCGAGCAGTTCCAGAATCGCTTCACGGAAGATGTCCACGCGCGGAGCTGTGACTTCCTCCGAAAACTACAATCTTCTCTGTCAAAACTGCTGAGTGCAGGTGTCCAGTGATTCCCACAGCATGCCTACAGAAACAGAGATTCAACAGGTGCAGACCACTTCTGAAGCCAGTGAAGGCCCAAGCAGTGAGATTTGCACACTGAGGCTGGAGCCAGGTCCAGATGCTGAAAGCCGAGCGTCTCTACCTGCCCAATTTCTTGCTCCCTGGACATGCGCGACACCATCATCCATCCCGTGCCTTTCAGTCTCTGGACACCGGACTAACTCTGGGATCCTCAATCAGCTAAGAAAGGTTTCCCTTTTCGGTACTGGGTAGCCTTTTACAGAACCTACGACCACAAAAAAGGGAAAACGGGCCCACAGGAAGACCCGGAATTAGACTCCTTAGACCTAGGTCCTAGGTTTCCAAGCCGCGGAAGCCTGCATCTTCAACGACTGCGGGTGGTCGCTGACAGAGATGATGTTGTTGATTCCTGAGATCATCATCTTTTCGGTCCGGGGTTTATGGTTTAGGGTTTTGTCTCCATCTTTTGCAGAGGAGACAAGAGTTCGAGAATTCAGAATACTGATACAAGGGGTCGTGCAACAACAACGGGAGATATACAACGATCATCAACGATCCGCAATGGCATGACGTGGTAGCGAAAGTAAGCTATAAGTGGGAGGGCAGTGAAACCCAGAATAGATTTCCAAACCCTAAACTACAATTTCCCTACAACCTAGCACACGTGGAATCCAAGAAGCCCGAAATGCAAGCAGCCTAAAACTCCATACGCCCCTGCAGCAATCGTCATGTGGCCATTTCTCTGGGCCGCCGGCCATTCATGAAGCGCAGTGCCATGACCGACCTCCACGCACCACCATCTCATTCTTGCTTGCAGTATTGTCAATGTGCTTACCATTGTTCTTAAACTTAATGTGGTGCCGGGATTAACTAGGTGACCCTCAAAAGTGTATTTTTCCCTTGGCCTGTTGAGGATTTAACAGATTTTAGGACCGCCCTCGAACATGCGCCAACAATTCGCCCGGTGGTGTTGTTTTGTGATTCCCCTTTCTGCAAATCTTCACCGAGTAGAGTATAACAAGAGGAGGCTTGAATAGGCCCTAAATGGCCCTAAACCCTAAACTCCAAACCCTAAACCGGCTTGATGTTCGGAGGATTTCTGAGGATGTTCATGAGCCTCAGGCCCGGGCTCCGGGTGATATGGGGGGCCTTAATAATTAGAAAAGGGTTTTAAGACGTATAGTATACTAGAATTATAATAAGGAGCCCCCAAAATAGTATAGGTAATATTATGGCCTCCATATTATTCACCTGAGGTTTAGAGTTTGCTCCGCACAGCAACCTTGATGTATTGGCCGCCGCCGCCATTACTGTACTACTGCTGTGCTACTGTACTATGGTACCAGCAAATTATTGCACCGTTGTTACTGTCGTACCACCATTGCACCACCGTACCATTGTACTGTTGTGCTATTGTACCACCGTACTATTGCGGCCACTACACATCTTCAATGACTAGTTTTTGTACAACTGTACTACTTGGAGGTCCAGGAGTAGTTGTAAGTGGGGTTGTAAATCCCCTAATATGGGTTATTATAGTTACCCTACTTATAACCCCACTTATAACTACCCATGAACCTCCAAGTACTGTACTTTTGTACCTGGGACGGGTTGGCTGGGGAGCACGGGGACCCGGGATGGCCGTGCGGAAATGGTTGGGGGGGGATGAGCAGGACGGGGGGAAATAAAACCGTCACAACAGGAACAGCGCTGTACCTGCGTATGCCACGAGTAGTAAACTATTTTGAACAGCGTCCTCATCAGTATGGCTAGGACCGCGTCGCAGTTAAAATCTTGGAACATCTCTTATTATGCTCTGTCATGTTCACTATGTACGTAAAACATATATGCTCATGTCGTATCTGTTTGTCTACAGTCTACAGATTTGCAAATACACAAGTTTTGCATATCGTACTTGTACGTATTCAGGGCTGTCGAGGTTCAGGTTTGGGGTTTGGGGCTTTCGGGGGTTGAGGATTTAGGGCTGCGGGGTCGGGGGCAGGCGCAGGTGAAGGGTTGGAGCAAGTCAGGGATAGCAACTGCAACTTCGAATATCATCCCTCTCCACCAACTGTTGTTGTACTATACCGTGTTTAAACGATCTTGAATGGCATCTCCGGCGGTGCATGTGAACACCTGCCTCGCAGTCTTGAAGAGGCTCTGAAGGCTGGGTGCGGCATCGAAGAGGGCCGCATAGATGGCTTCACCTGCCATTGGTCACATGATGCCATCGGGAACGACGACGACGTCAAGGATGAGGATGAGGATAATCGTGAGAGCTTTGGTGACCATCATCATCACTATCATCGTTAATGGCTATGATCAAGAATCAATAATCAATGAGAATGGAGAAGAGTTCAAGAGTCGCACCATATGTTCTTCTCTAGCAGCGAATGAATTTACTCTATTTCAAGCGTTCTGTGAAGGCTGGTGCTTTGCCAGCCATATCCTCCCCTTTCTTTTCCGACTGACTGTGGCTGTTGTCTGATGCCTCTTCTTCCTGAGCCTGCCAGCTATGTTCGTCTGCAACATACTTTCTCATTTCTAATGGGGCACATATCATTGCAGTCATCATTTATGTACTGATATGCATGACCGCTACTGCGTCTAGCACAGGGCAGCGCTGGTCACCGAAGGTGTCGTGCGGTTAATGCAAGCAAGCATGCACACTGAGCTACCATTGAGACATTAGAAACCACAACGATGTGGTGCGGTTGAGGAGTCAGGGGTGAGGGTCTGGCGCCTGTGTGGTTTGCGCCACAAGGGTAAATCGCTCGTCTCCATCAAGCATACTGCCAAGCCCCATAGTGACTGGAAATCATTCCGTCCTACTGCAACTACTGTGACCTCTGTGATGATGCACAACCTTGGTAGCGGTAGCAGCAGTAGAAATTGTCAAATTGTCGTCGTCAACTCGGCAGCAGCAGCAGTAGCATCAACAGTGACAGCATACATCACCAGAAGCAGCAGTAGTAGCAATAGTAGCAATAGCAAGAGCAGTAGCAGCAGTAGGAGTAGGAGTAGGACTGTAGGACTGTAGGACTGTAGGACTGTAGTACTGTAGTACTGTAGTACTGTAGTACTGTCGTACTGTCGTACTGTCGTACTGTGGTACTGTAGTACTGTGGTACTGTGGTACTGCGGTACTGTGGTACTGTGGTACTTTGGTACTGTAGTAGTGCAGTAGTGTAGTAGTGTAGTAGTGTAGTAGTGTAGTAGTGTAGTAGGGTAGTAGGGTAGTAGTGTAGTAGTATAGTAGCAGCACGAGTGGCGTGACGGTGGCAGCGGCAGTAGTACAACTACTGCTACTCTACTACTTCTTCTACTGCTGTTACTACCACCACCACCACCACCACCACCGCTACCCCTTCTGCTAATTCTACTGGGACTCCAGATCCCCAGTGCTACCTCTAGCTCTAGCTGTCACCCCTAATCCTCCAAAGCTTAAGATCTGAGAATCTTAGACGCAGCTTCGGCTTCACTCGCCTGCTGCTTCTCGAGAGCTGGCCGTGCCGATGAATGTTTGCCAAGCCTGGCGAGCGAAAGGAAGAGAACTTAGCTGAGACAGCGATGATCCTCTGAGGCTCCTCTTCTGTTCAGTAACTCAGTATGAACTCGAGTTTCGGCGGAAGCTTGTAGGTCTCAGGCTAGAATAAAGACTCCTGTGGTATCCTGTGGTTATGGTGTTCCATGCATGCCGGGGACGCACAGCTGCCACTGCGGAGCAAGCAGATCATGATGTGGGCTTATAGGAATTCGCGTTGCGCTGGCGGCCAGGCGTGGTTAGTCAAGATCAACGACGAGTTCATCACCCTAAAAGCAGACCGATGTGAGTTTTGAGCTTTTTCACTCAAGCATCCTTCGGCATGGGTACCCTTCAAGACATCCTGTACGAGTCCGTTAACCCTACCACTGCTGTTCTATACGAAGTTGAACACCTTTTGGGTCCAGCTTTATGGCCTGAAGGGCTCGCAAGCAGTTCCGAACTCCCTCAACTGTCACAATTGGTGCAAGACTACTGGCGATGGCATTTTTTTGCCGCGATGGTTTGGTATGTGAACAACCGACAAAAGCCTTCATGCGTAACTTCTTGATTTCTGCATTGAAGGGTGAAGGTTGCCATAGCACATGTTGGTCGTCGCAAACTCTTGGTCCCTGGGAGGAGCCCTCTTACGATCTAGGCTAATATAGGGGCCTGAATAATTGGAATAGGGTTTGGGGAACCTTCTGGTATGGTTAGAATAGTTATAATAGATGATAACAAGGACAACTAGGGAATAAGATTGGAAACTAACTAATTATATAGGCCCTAAACCCTAAACCCTCTCTTCCTCACCCCAAATCCCCATGCGGCCGGCCGTTTGGACTTCCGACGAGACATCCGGGGGCAGATGGAGCTCCTCGAAGACGCTCTCTTGCACGGTCTGGCAGTGAGAGGAGGATGTAGGAATGTAGGGGTCTGAGGAATTAGAATAGGGTTCCTTTGAAGGGCTCCTTATAAGAGCTACGGGATACCATAAGGGTTTAGTATCGGGGTCTTACTAATTTGAATAGGTTTTGGGGCTCCCTCATAGTATTATAAGAAGGATCCCTAAGGAATAAGATTATGGGTATTTAGTATGCAGGCTTCTATAGTACCCGCATCGGAAAGAGGAGGGAACAGCAAATCAGGATGGTGCGAACCCATACATATACCTTGCTGACGAAGACTTCGACTCATGTCTTCGAAATGACACCCAGGGCTTGGTAAAAGAGCCCCAGAACCCTTCATTCGTATGTTGGGCTGAGATCTCTTGGGGCTTGCTCGTCTGCAGAACCATGTTCATCATCGCCAGCCTCACACTATTGAGATCTTCACTATCGTCATCATAACCGTCATCAGCCCGAGCAGATCATGACACAAGATCCTGCTCGTGATGACGATTATGAACATCTTTGTAAACATTCCCACCATAGTCACACTCAACTTCAGCCTCATCATTGTCATCGTAATAGCACAAGGGGCATCGCATCATAGTCTTTTCTTCGGCATAGACCTCAATCACTGGCACCCCATCCGCACAGACTGTCTTATGTCATACTTGTTCTCATCCAACATCATGTTGGGCTATCCTTCTCGTCATCACAAAACCAGCACGCAAAATGTCCGAGCCTGGTACTTGTCAACACCTTGTGCAGGGACTGATCGGAACTAACTGAATGGATGCACATAAGCCGCAGGCGTTCGGGTTCAGAGTTACCTACAATGACGGTGATGGTGATGATGATGATAACGGTCATGATGCTGCTGGTGGTGATGGTGATGGTGAAAATGATTGTGATGGCGACGGGGCTGTTGATGATGACGATGTTGATGATGTTAGTGATGTTGATGATGATGATGATGATGATGATGATGATGAAGATGATGCTGTTGATGGTGATGTTGATGTTGATGATGATGCTGACGATAATGATAATGATGATGATGATGATGATGATGATGATGGGTGCTGCCGGTGCTGCTGCCATGGTTTTGTCGGTGCTGGTGGTGCCCGGCGGTGCTGATCGTGCTGGTGGTGGCACTGCAGGCATTGCTGGGGGCTGGTGCTCGGGCCTAAGCCAAGATGTTGTCGATGATGCTGCTGCGTTGTTGTTGTTGTTGCTGCTGTTGCTGTTGTTGCTGTTGTTGCTGTTGTTGTGCTAGCTTTTGCTTTGCTGTCGCTGTCGTTGCCGCTGTTGCTGCTGTTATGTGTTTGATGCTGTTGTTGTTGTTGCTGCTGCTGCTGCTGAAGCTGAACTTGATCCAACAGCTTCAACCACAAGCTATGTGCGACAATGCTTGAAGCGCAACATGAGGAATCCCGTACATGCAACCCTTCCGGCAGCTTGGCCTGCACCGAGATCGACAACTTCGTCCTGCACGAGACGCTGGACTCCGAAAGCTTAGGGATCATGCCCTGCGGTTCACTGCTGCAGGAGTTGGGGCCTTGGGCAAGAAGCCTAAACTAACCGAAAACCTCAAAACCTGAACCGCCTCCAACGAGAAAGAAGGAGCGCGCCAAGAGGCAAGCTATGGAACGGATAACATATCCACAGCAAAAGCCCGATCTTCTGCGAGGCCCTGAACTCTAAACCAAGAGCCCTTCACCCTAAACACCCTGAAACCAAGCCCTAAAACGCCTTATATAGAGTTTCGGGCTCCACTATAGTTGTAATAAGGAGCCCCCCAAAATAATATAGGTAGTTCTTAAGGCCCCTATATTGAACTAAACGACGGACGGGCCTGAGTCGGAGGCTGCTTGATACCCTCTCCAGCGGTTTCCTCCGGGATTTCATTGTCCTGGTCTTCCTGGCAGGCCAAGCGTGTTCTTTTTGGGTTCAGGGTTTAAGGGGTTAAGGGGTTTAGGGTTTTAGGGCTTTAGGGGTTTATAGGGTTTAGGTTTCACGGGTTAGGTTCAGGCGATACCCAAACCCGTCGCGAGCAATCTGACTGCACTACAGTTGAGATGAAGTCACAGAGGTAGGTGCCCAGCTCTCATGCAAACATACTGCAACCGCAACAGTTCCAGGTAAAAGCATCACAGCGCATGAATGTAGCTGGCGGTGGACTTTCATGACCAACAGTGACCATGCTCGGAGGCTGGAGCCAAGCACTTCTCTTCAGCTGATGCCTGAAGTCAACGATACTCGCACTGTTTCTTTTGTCACAAACGACCACGAACTGAGACTTCCCTATAACCCTAAGCCCTGGGCCATCGGGAGAACTGTCAGCCCCAGCCCCGAAGTCTGAACCCTGCAAGGCCCGAAAAGCCTTAACCACAAGGATCTCTTCGTTCCTTTCCTTTTCTCCCTGGCCCTCGGTGCCTCACTGACGAGCTCGGTCGGGCCCTGCCAAGCACCGCGGTTTTCGGCAGTCTACACCCAAGAGAGAAAGGGCTCAGGGCTTGAGGCCTTGGGGCTCAGAGATTAGGGCTTTGTGGGTGTTAAAGCTTCGGATTTAGGGTGCAAGTGTTGAGGCTTTGGGTGCAGGGTCTGAGGCTTACGAACAGACATGAACCGTGCTGCTGTGACGGATGAAACTACCTGGTGATATGCAGCCAAGCATTATTCTGATCGCGCATGCTCCCAGTCGAACCCTAAGATGAGAAGGCCCTGAACCTGAAGCCAGATTCTTTTCGCAGCTGTCAGACTTGTCCGCACTATGGCCACTGTATTTCTCGAGTGGCCGTTCATAACAATCACAACGGCCGTGGTGCTAATCATTGCTACTCCGCCTAGCACTAAAGTAAAGTTTCAAACTTGCGGCATCAAAGCCAAGAAAGCCCTACAAGGACCTACACTACAGCCACCCCCACACCTGGGTACCGAAAATGCCCGCACCTCATGGTCGTCCGACATGCCACCAGGCGGCTCTATCGAGCCCTGCGTGCCAGGCAGCTCCAAGGGCTGGAAGGCTCAGGCTTCTTAAAATTAGGGCTTAGGGTTTAGGGGTTTAGAGTTTAGGGGTTTAGGGTTTAGGGGTTTGGGGTTTAGAGGTTTAGGGGTTTAGGGTTTAGGGGTTTGGGGTTTAGAGGTTTAGGGGTTTAGAGGTTCAGGGGTTTAGGGAATAAGGTTTAGGGTCGGGGATGTTACAATCAGGATCCTGTGGGTTATTGGAGGTCGGTAGGTACGGGTGTGTAGGATCAAAACCGATCATAAGCTGAATAAGAGCTCAGAGCGGCAAGAAGCAGACGAGTCGTAGGAAAATAACGCGCTGAACCCTAGCCTAGACCACAAAAGGCCCGTTCATACTGTGGATAAACATCAAGACTGGCATCTACCTAAACCCCAAACCCCCCTAAACCCTAAACCCTACCTGAACCCTTCATAGTTTAGCTTTGTGGTTTCGGGAGCTACGGTTGAGGGAACTCGATGTTGATTCCGTCTAACCTAGAGGCCTCAGTGACTCCAACCAGCGGTCTAGGTGTGCATTAGATATTCAGGAACCCCAGGGTAGTATTGGTAAATATTACCTAGGCCCCCATATTATATACCGCTCATCATCCGTAAACCAGAAACAGAAGGGCTTGGATGGAAAATCCGAGGAGCACTCAGGGAAAAATCACCAAACACAACGATACTGGTGCTATTGTCGGCGTGGCGGATTCTGAAGCAATAGGAACACGCTTCGTATTACGAAGACGATTTGGTTCCGTGATGGTTCTTGGGTCCCCTGTCGCTTCGTCAGGCCTCTTGAAACCGGTACATGTGGGGTCCACAGCCCTTCTCAGCGGGGTCCAAGGAACATCGATGTGCGGGGATGAGGTGTTCTCCGACACTGAACACCGATGCAGGTTCTCCCATCTCACGGCTTACGGTTAGGGTGACGAGAACAAAAGCGGGCTAGTTGACACAGGTCGGGGTTGGGGCTCGGGGCTTCAGCCGCAGAGGCTGGCCTTGTGGAGTCGTACTCCAGTCGCCCGCAGAAGACTCACACTCTAGGGTTTGAGCCTCGTTCATCTACGAGCATCAGACTTGCGAGAGGTGTGCTCGTTGGCTGCAGCTGCACATGACAACCAATCTGGCTGCGTGTAGACAAAGATGTCCGAAGTTGCTTTTGTGGCAATGCAGTTCAGAGTAAATTTTGAATCAGGGTCAGAATCCTCCTTACCATCATCTCCTCTGATTCCTATGAGTTAAGTGCATGTACGGGGACTCTGTTTTAGGGCAATGATCTGTGAAGCTGTTCTCTTGCCTCCCTCCCCTGCAGGACTGAGGACCAACACAAACCCAAACATAACCTAAGCTCCCAGGCACGGGGCGAATTGCAGAGACACGCGACACTCATTTTCACCGGCAGAAACTCGTGGGTTTGCGCTCCTCAAGAATGATACCTCAACCATGACCTTTACACCGCAAACCGCCATCCTGCATGGGTTTTTCGCTACAAATGTTTCGTATACTCCGGCTCGCAGTAAGTGTGTACCTTCCTGAGCCCAAGAACTACCTCATGCTGAACACATTTCTGGTTCACGGTCTTCGGTTTAGGATTTAGACCGTCTGTTTGTTTTTCTTGGGTTTAGGGTAGTACGCCCTTCTCGCTTCCTCAAAAACAAGCGATGCCCAGCCGAAAAGACCCAGCCGCGAAATCTTGAATCCCAAATCTGAACCCTGGAACCTGAAGACCCTGATAATCAACTATAGTTACTATAGAGTACGATAGTATGCTCTGAATTACTAGAGCTACCAAAAAAAGCGCTATAACTATAACGGTAGCAAGTATGTGGCAGTCTAACCATTGTCACAGCCAAATCTGAGGACCTCCCAACATGCTTGAGGACGCCGGAGGGCAAACGGCAGACAGGCTTCCATCCTGAAATGCCTGCAGGTCCTGAGAAGTGCCAAAACAGCAAGCATCATGCCATGACCATAGCGATCAGACTGATGCTAAACGATGAATAGCCATAGCGCTAATGTTCATGCTAAAGCCAACAGTACTCTACTCTTGATGCTAATGAGCTATGATATTAAAACTATTCAGCGTAACAGCGGTGGCTTGCAAAAACACTGACAACCGCGGAAGCGATAGGAATTCTTAACTATGAGCCCTAAACCCTAAAAGCCCCAAATGTCCCCCAGTCAAAAACCACAAAGCCACAGAGAACCCGAAGCCAAACACAAGTATAGGGCTTGGGGCGAGGTTGGAGCTACGGTCGAGTGGTGGTGGAGAAGACATGGGACACTTTGTGACCAGCGAACAAGCATGGCTAGGAAAAAGCATGGCTAAAAAAACTGTTGAGGGTTGTACAAGTGACAAAAGGTGCAAGCATGGAAGTTGTCGTGACTTCGACATCCTAAGAAGGGAAGATCTCAGCATCTTCAAGCCCAGAGTTCTCAGAAGATTCTGAGGAGTCGAGAGTCGAATAGCTCTTGTAGAAGATCGCTTTCGAAAGAAACACTACCGCAGTTATTTAGGCCTTCTCCACGCCGCCTTCGGCGGCAAAGGACTTTCAATTCAAAGCTATGTCGCACGCACAGGAGGAGTTGAGAAATAAGGATGCTCCACCATCGGTGTTTTGCTAGATGTTCCACGATCGTCATGCGAAGAAAGCGGTAGGCACGGATCATCTCTCTTGCGAGCGTTTCCCAGCAGATGTCATGATCACATGACCTGTTGCTGGCTGGTGCTCACGTGCAAGGGAGGCACTTTTGCTCTCCCCGGCCGTCTCACGACAGCAAAAACACGTTCATTGAGCCGCCTGACCGGACGAAGGCTGTAATATGGGCAATGGGGGGCCTTTAATAATTAGACTGGGCTTCGGGGCCCATTATACTATAGTTACAAAAAGGAACCCACAAAATAGTATAATATATAGGTAATTGTTGAGGCCCCTATATTTCTGCGGCACGTAACACCGGAGCATTTCTGGCCTTGTATATGGGGGTTTCAGGAAATAGGGAACCCTAATTAATATAATACCCTAAATAGTGGGACCCCAAAATAAGTAGCCCTAATTTTCGGAAACTCCCAGATAGTTCGCTAGACCGAGTTCACAGCACCACTCGGCCCACCGCCATGGCTCGGGAGCAATATGAGGCTTTCCAAGTTTAGTCGTTCTCTTCGGAAACCACGACCGTGATGCCGTAAACTACACCCCTAGCCCTAAACCCTCAACGCCTGAACGCTACACCGAATCACGCAAAGCGTTGCGGCGAGCTGCTCCCGCTGTAGTGTCAGCTGTTCCTTGAGGAGGCCACCGAAGATGACGCACCGGCGGAGGAACCTAGGCACAGAGAGATCATATTGCTACTCATGCTATTACTGCTATTCTCATCACGATGGTGGCGCCATTCTTCATCATCACAGAGTTTGTTCAGTATCAGTATCATGACCACGGCTGTCATCGTCATTGTCAATGTCAGTAGCCGTGGATCACCATCATTCTGCTTTTGGAAATGCAGTTGCCACTCCCGCTGTTGTTGCCACCAGTTGCAAAATGAGCGGAAGGGTCTCTCGGTGCCTGTTCTTTTCATTGACTTGTCTAGCTGTCATTCGAATTCGAGTTGAGGCACTAGAAACCTAGAGTTTGTCCCGAAGCCTGCAGCTTGCCTCCTAAGTACAACAACGGCACCGGCGCCGGTTGCTGATAATACAAACTTGCTGATCAAACCCTAAACCCCCAAACCCGAAAGCCCGAAAATCTAAAAGCTACGCTCAGTGGTGTTCGACGTCAGTTTGCTTTATTTCATAAGCCTGCAGATTGCTGCTTGCTTCTTGAACACCTGGGAAAACATTAGCACAAATGTGATGGAGGTGCACAACTCCTGACAGGTTTGTGAATGTTGTCAGTTGTATCCTTCGTAGCACTGGAGTTCAACCAACACTCAAACATCAGAATAGGGCTTGGGGTACATCATCGTAGAGTTATACAGGGAGGATAAGCGAATGATACTCTTCAGCCCAGCATGTGAGGTCAAGGGTCTTCTCCTGCCGTCTCCCGCGGACCGAAGGTTGTTCAAAACCACCCCCTACACAACGATACGTATTGCGGGGGCCTTAACGGCTATACTCGGCTTATATCGGGAACTGCTACTAAATATTCCGCTCCGATTCGAGTCGTCCAAGTTCTTCGTCTGTTCTCGCAAGGTTCGGCTAGGGAGAGTTGCACTGGTCCCGAAGGATTTACCGCTCCCCAAAAACCCGAAACCCTCCCTGAACCCCCCTGAAATGCGGTCGGCACTGAGCTTCCAAGGCTCGGTCGTCTTATTCTTTGTGTGAAACTGAGCAAACACCCCAGAGCCGGCGAAAAACAAAGCCAGACAAGATAGAGGCTTGAAAGAACCGTAACATTTTCCTCAAGGTTCCGTACTAAAAGTATCATTGCAAAGGTTCCTTAATACAAAGTAATTGCAAGGTTCCTTAATATAAAGTAATTGCAAGGTTCCTTGCTATAAAACAATTGCAAGGTTCCTTGCTATAAAATAGTTGTACTAGCCCCTCTGCGGGCAAACTATTGAAGTTGAGCCCACGCAGCCTGCGTCGGAGACCCCGCTGCGGTCTGACTTTTTGTGGGTCTTGTTGGCGTCCTTGGAGACCTTTGCGATCCTGGGAGCTTCGGCTGTTGGGTGATCTGCGGGGTACAGTACAGACTACTATCGGTATAATACGGAATCTAATGCAATACTGTTAATGATATAAACCATGCATTACCTTAAGGAATTATGGTATATTCCTTGTTATGGGTAATGCAGGATTTATATCATCAACCGTAGTATTGCTAATTCTTCACGCTTCTATACTAGATCCTTCAGGAATTCAATGAAGCTCCCAGTACGAACCGTCATGATACTGTTGATGGACAAAATCCTGCATGACCTTAAGGGCTCTAAACTATGGGAATTATGGTATATTCCTTATAATGGGTAATGCAGGGATTTTGTCCATCAACAGTAGCGATAGCCATCACCGTGCTGACCGACGAACCCATGGATAACTCTACTCGGGTGCTTGAACCCCAATCACCCCCACTCAAAACCCCAAACTCACAACCCTTAATGTAGGGCCCTTAATAATTAGAGATAAGGTTTTGGGGGCTCCTTCATATAATTATAGTATCATATCCCCCAAAACCCTATTCTAACTATGAAGGCCCCCACATTGTTCACATCAACCCTAAAACTGAAGAAAGATCTGCAGATTGGACCGAGCCAAGACACAGCTTCTCCAGGCGCGCGAAGCGGTCCTGTCAGGCTGCTCAAGGAGCTGACCGGTCCGTTGACATTGGGGCCTTATAATATAGGGGCCTTAAAGGGTCTATAAGGGCCTATAAGGGATATTATAAGGGGTACTATATATAAGGGTACTATAATATAAGTGCCCTAATAATGTTAATAGGGCTTGGGGGGTATATTATACTATGATTATCATAAGGAAGCAAGGCTCCAACAGTAGCGAGAGTAGGGTTGTGATGGATTTTGGTGATTATGCTATACTGACTCTAACACAGCAGGAATCACAAGCGGACGCTGTGACTAGTTCTTCCGAACCGTACATGACCTCTTATGCAAGTCCTCTATTCTAGCCATGGCCTGTGCGGAAACAAGATGGACAAAAACGCTGCAGCCCGACTGCTTACTGCACAGGGTGTAGCTGGGTGCTTAGACTCGACACGTTGAGCCAGGGCGCAGGCACAGTAAATGCAGTACCCACCCCAAGTTGTTCACTCCCCAGAACAGCTAATATAGGGGCCTAAATAATTACCAAAACTATTTTGGAAACTCCTTATTATAGTTATAGTATAATGGCCTATTCAGACTATTAAGGCCCCTGTAGTAGCTTCTACATCATTGGACCAACTCCAAGCTGCACCAAACCCGCCCGGCGTCAGCCTCTTCAGCAGCTTCTTCCTCCTCGCAAAGCTGGAGCTGAGCAGTTATCCATTCCTACGGTTGATGATGTAAACCCTGCATTACCCATAGTAAGGAATTTACCATAATTCTCATAGTTTAGTGTCCTTAAGGTAGGGCAGGGTTTATATCTTCAACGGTATGGGCTTGGGGCTCAGCAGTAGCCCGCAAACCTTCAGCATCCTTCAGCCCTCTCAGATCATGAATTGAAGCTCCGGGGTTTCATAGCACGGTGCTAAGTGGACACCTTTGGGCCGAATTCCGCTAAACCCTTTGAAGACCCATGCCCGAAACCCCTAAACTACGCTAATTCCCCAAACCCTAGGCCCCAACTCTAGGCCCTCAATCCTGAACCCTATCTAGATCCCTTTTGGATCCCCATAGATCCCTTCAAAAGAGCCCTACTGATACGCTTTCCATGGCTGCGCTTCCTCCGGCCAGGGCTGCGACAACGCCGTGGAGCCGCCGAAGCGCCGAACCGAATCCACCTCGAGGGCTTTGCGGTTCGGGGTTAGGGCCTCCGGGGTTTCGGATAAGGGCCTTCGGGGTTTTGGGGTTCGAGATAAGGGCTTTGGGTTTAGGATGGGGGGCCTCCAAGGTTTTGGGATTCGGGTTTAGGGCTCAGGGATGAAGGTTTGGGGCTTTGCGCTATACAGGTGTCATGTAGGGATGGGGGGCTGAGACTTTAGGGCGCTAGGCTAGGCTTTGATGTTCAGGGTCTGAGGGGCTTAGGGTTGGCTGAGTGCTTGGCGCTTAGGGCTAGGGATTTTGGCTTTAAGGGAATCCGCTGTTGAGTCCTTGTGGGCTGCTTTTAAACATGCCAACGCCCGACTGAAATGAGGGCGTTCTTGGTGTTTTGGGATGGGGAAGCTTTCGCCAAACGGCTTTGGGGTTGAACTTTAGGGTTTAACGGCCTTTGACCTAAAGTTTGAAGGTTGTGGATGGTGGGTTTGGGTTTGGGGTTTGTAGTGATTGTAGTGCTCTCGGCTGTTAGGACGCCAAGGGGTATACGGGTGCCAGGTCACCTGGTTGCAGACTGCCCAGGCTGAGGCACCGGTGGCAGAGAAACGAAGAGAAGAAGATGCAGGGATGGAGAGGAAAACGAACGAAGAAGGAAAGAACGAACGAATGAATGAATGAGCTTAAAGAGAGACAGAGAGAGTGAGAGAGGTATATATTTTTTATGGTAAAACAAGAAAGAGAGACATACATGTTTGCAGACCAGTGGAGGGCACTAACGCCCGCAATCATAATCAAAATAACCATCCTTATCGTCACCGTGCTTGCCTTCACCGCAGTCCTGATGATGCTGACGATGATGATGATGATGATGATGATGATGATGATGATGATGGCCACCATCATCGTCATAAAGATATCAACACTAGGAATAGTAATAATATTATTGACCAGCATCATCATATTCATCATGAACATCATCGTCATCCTAAGTAGTGCTTCTGAGCTTCTGCACCTCAAGATGAGCACGACAAGAGTACTGAAGCTTAATTAGCCAGAGAGCCCAGATCAACCATGACCGTTCTTGCAATGCACAGTGCTGTCGAATCAGTCGCAGAAAGAGAGATGACTGGGCCCTGCACCGTTGTAGGATTTGCCTCAGATTTGGGATTTGAGAAGCCCTCGGCGAAACAGCTGCGGTGAGAAAGCATCTGCCATAGTGCCTGGCGCCTTGGGAAGCTACACAACCTCCATGTACCATGAGCAACGGAGACGGCTCACCAGTAAGAGGGCCTGAGAGTAGGCACCAGTGCCTAACCGAAAGGCTGCTACAGCCCGCAGATGCAGATTCGCTGTACAATTCCATGACATCCAGAAAACACATGATGAACTTCCCTTTCCATGCTTCTCTTTGCGTAGAGAGAATGATAATTCAGACACGCTCGAAAATACGAAACTCAACCTGGGCAAGCGGCATTGGCTGGCTCCAGAATTTGGATTCCCCCTGGAATGCATGAAGTAAAGCTTCAGGTGCTCAAGGGCTTTTAGCCACTCTAAGATACTCCAAAGTGAAGCGCTCCTGCGTTGTCAGAACTGGAACCGAAGTTGCTGTGGGACAGAAGGTTCCTTAGAAGGACAGCTAATCCTGCTGCGGCGGGGGCCCTGAGAGTCAGTCTTGCTCAACTTTATACCCTTACCCTAGACCCCAAACCCAAACCCTTAGTATTCTTTAGTTGCTCTGCCGCCACAGGCTCATCCTCCAAGTTCTGGGTCGATGGTAAGCCCAGAGCCAGAGGCTGATAGCGAAGATCACCAACCACTTCTACCAACGACCACTTCTAATATAGGGGCCTTAATAATTAGAATAGGGTTTTGGGGCCCAGTATACTATACTATGCTTATAATAAAGAGCCCCCCAAATAGTATAGGTAATTATTAAGGCTCCTATAGTAAACACCTACGAACTGCCAAGCAGCCCGACAAAGATCCCAAAATTTGGAGAGCCGCTCAGCCCTAGACCACAATCTAAGCTGTTGGGTTTAGGGTTTAGGGTCTTGGCGGGGGGGTGTATCGTACTACAGCTGTATAGCTATAGCAGCGACCCCAAAGTTCTACAAGTATGAGGTAACTACTTAGGTCCCTTTTTCTTCGACCCCTACGCTAAAACTCCGAGAGCCCCTGAACCCGAAGGTCTGCACCCCGCCTGCGAGACCCACATCGCCCTCGTTGAACTCCAGGGGTCGATCCTGGTGGGAAATCTGCGACAGTTTAGGAGAAGAGGGAGCTTCGGAAAACGATGGTACTTGTACCAAAATGTGGGGGGACGCTTATGATAAGAATCCCATGACTTAGGGTTCCATATTCGGGTTCCGATGTCCTTTGAAACTCCCAGGTCTAATGGAGGTGCACAGGGTCTCCGGGGTGGGGTTCTGAAGACAATGGGATCAGCTGCAGGAATGCCTACAGACCCTGAATCTTAGGGCTTTTGCCTTTAGGGCTAAGCTCTCTAAACCCGCGTAAACCCTGAACCGCAGCAAGGCTGAGATAAGTCGAAACCGGACGGACATCGCAAGCAACCCAGCAGCCAAGCGGAGACTCTGCAGAAAGCGCTTCCAACCTCAGAGAGCATGGCCGTAGATCTCCAACATCGACCCTGGATTAATGAAGCCCTCTCCCCAATTGGGGGAGACCTAGAGCAAGCGGTAGGGTCATGAGTCTATTGCTGTCGTTGCTCATGTCAACCAGTGTCTGCTGTCTGCTGTGACGGCAGGGTGTCAGGTCTCTCTACTCATCTATCGCTGTATCCATCTCTCTATAATGCCTTTAGTACGAGTGCCCCCCCGATCAAAAGCATTCAACAGCCCCACTTCATATGCTCAGACTCTCTGGGGCCAGTCGACGGGCTTTCAATTTCGGTGTCGGGCTTCCAGACTCCAGTGTCGCAGAACTCTTTCTGAAATCCTGGCATTCTTGTTACGTGAGGGATTTACTTCTAAGTTACCATATGAAGGAAACCATATTTTTTACTATAGATCCCTATTATGGTAGCTTAGATTATTAAATTCCTTGACAAGAACCCAGAATCCAGTTGCTCCGGTGGGCCAGCTGAAGGAATCCGACGGCTCCCTGAAGGATCGGGCACCCCAGAAAAGAGCACCGGCAGTTTAAATCTTTACCACCCGTCGATCCTCTGCTCTACAGGATGTGTAGCACCAAAGCTCGGTACCCCAAACCCTAGACCGCAAAGAGCCAACTTTGGAAGAGCCCCCACGTATCCATGCTGGGGCCGGTGCTCGAAAGGCGTACTCCCTCAAGGGTCGTCCTCAGTAGTCAACGAAAGGCTGGACAAAAGAGCCGCCCTACATAAAAGTCCTACGCATGCCCTGCAGAACCATGCAAGATAAACTACTATAGGGCTCTAGGGTTACATATACAATAAACATGTCAAGCAACCCTTTAAAAACCAATGTTACGGAGTCTTCCGACAAGGAGGGGGGAAAGCAGTGTTAAAAGCCTGTGAGCGCGCCGTCGCTTCACGGACGGCCAATCCTTTTTCCGAGGGGAGAACGCATCGAGCTTCTTTTCAGCTGTTCAGCTTTTCAAGGGCTGAGCTCGCCAAATCCTACAAAAAGTATCAGGAGTCGGGAGGCACCCTCAGGCGGTCACATGCCGAGTTATCAAAACAGAACGGGCCCTATTATTCGGGTCATCGAGGCAGAGACCCCCCCAAACTGAGCCGCTTGCACGATGACCTCGGCTCGGTTCAGGCCTTGGCATGAATGGAAAACCGATTAATTAAGGAAACCGGAACTCCACACACGAAAGCCGGAAAAGGGAAAAGGAGAGCAAGCTCGGCACCAAGCGAAACGTGCTGTCGATGCAGCGCTGTTCATGCTGAGGTCCTGGCGTGCGTAACCTTGCATGTCGAGGTAGACACTGGCATATGCCTGGTTCAGCTGCGCCACAAGAAGGTTCCTCAGCGTGGTGTGGATGGTCTTTTGACCAGATGGCTTCAGGCTACAACCTTTCCGCAATGGCAGACAAGTACGCCACAGGTGTTGTTTGAACGGCTCGATTGCAGACATGCTTGCACGCAGCCCTCGTTTCAGCAAACCAGAACACGGGTGTGACTTCAGTTCGCAGCCAAGGCGCAGCAGGAAGGCGACGACGATGATGACGAAAACCACGACCAAGAGAGTGACCCACACTGATTCCTGTGGGTTGTCCGAAAATCATGGAACCCGGAACGGGAAAGGCCTACGGGGAAGAAAGTGAGAGGGGCAGAGGAATATGCTGAAGACGGCGAAGGGGAGGACGAGAATAGGATGCTGACCAAGATGGTCATGGTGATGGTAGTCGTGATGATAAGAGAAAGTCGAGATGACAGCGATGAAGATGACGCAAAGTTGATGGTCAAGACGGTGCTGATGATGAGCGCGAACCGACAATGACTACGGCGACGACTGTGATCAAAACCAGTCAGGTGACGGTCATGTTGATGATGGAGGAGAGTATAGCGATGTGACGATGAAACTAATGATGGATGATGGTCATGATGACCGTGATGATGAAAACAGCCAAAGACAACTACGGCCACGATGAGAAACAACAGCTACAGCAATAACGGATGGCAGTGATCGCAATGATGAGCATGGTGATAACCACTTGGGACACCATGACTTTCTTTTGCTGTCTCTCAACAAGCCCCGGCCTTGAGCTCCAAGAACTTCTCGCTTGGGAACAGGCCCAGTGAAATGGCCAACAAGGACAAGGCCGCGGCATCGATGCCTGCGTTGCACAGGGAGGAAGGAGTCTTGCAGAGTTGATCTACAAAGCATAGTGGCTACACCGCGGCCCAGGTCACTTCTTAAGGGTCCTCATTCGTGACTTGGACCTTGCGGTGGATTCCCGATGTGCTGTTCTTGGCCATTGGTCACTGGAGCAGTTGTTGACAAGACCGGGGTGTCTTGCTGGACACAGACGCAGCCCCTCCACCCCAGACTAGAGCACCTCCACCATCAGGTGCGTGGTTGTCAAAATTATGGTCCCTTTTTGGGTCCCTAATATAATACGGCACCTATTATTTAGGGTACCCAAAAAGGGACCTTAATTTTGACAACCACCTAGGTGTCCCGCAGTTTGTTCTGCATTCGCTGAGCCAGCAGAGCTGCTGCTCGAGCGGAATGCTCAAGACAACTTTCAGCGCTTGCAAACGTGATGCGCATTCTGAACTACACCAGGAGCGAGTGATTCAGTCTGACAATTAGTCAAACTGATATAATACCTCCTGGTTCCGCCGACGCTTTGCAATCCATCAACGTCTTTTGTTGCAGAGCCGTCAAATCTTACATCAGTGAGCCTCACTTTAGGCCATCAGGACTTCGTGATCGTGTGAACAGCCGCATTAGTCCTAGTCATCGTAGCCGCCTTACGAGACTCGTGCTACTTCTCCTACCGCTGCGGCTGCTGCTGCTGCTGCTGCTGCTACGAATATTAATGGCAATATGGCAAGCAACAACCAGGACCGAGAATTGTCGGCACCACCAGATTTTCGTATTACAGTGCAATACATACACGTTCATGGCTTCTCTTGGTCGTCATAGTCTTCGCCGTCGTCGTCACAGCCGGACAAATAGCCCTTTAGCGGTTAGGCCACGGCAGCACAACAGCAATGGTTGAGTCTGCTTCTCCCAACGAACCTTTGCCTGCGAAGTCCGGCAGCTGATGGGAGATTGCGCTGACAGATGTCGCAAAGGCCAGTATTAGGAAAGCCAAGGACGTCCTGGGCTTGCAAAACCAAGCATGCTTGAAGTGTTGCACGGCTAAAGATGCTTCCGGTCAAAGGCAAGATGATTGCAGCATAGACCCTTACCCAAAAACTCAAGATAGTTAGTACAGCAAAACTGCTATCATTCATACCAATATTGTGGTCTTTGGGCCCACTGCCTAACAGCTTGGGTCCTCTGATCCGCAGTGTTAGGATGGACGGTCTTTGTATGTCATAGGCTCTCGGGTATATCGTACTATAGACTTATACAGGTGCTGGAAAGGGAATGTCACAACTAAGTCTTCAACTTCCCTGTATTAAAGCGCTTATAGAAACCCTTACACAACCCATGTAAAACCTGTGGATAGCTGTGTCAAACCCTTGCATTGCTCTGCAAGAGCAGGGCTCCGACGCTTGGAAGGCTCGGGGTAGCTACTATAGAGCCCTGAACAACTAGAACAAAGTTTCGGGGTATATTATAGTATAGCTCGATTAAGGAGCCCTAAGGAATAGTATTGCTGACTGCTCAGGCTGCTATATTGACGACTCTGCCGAACTAAAGAGAAGCCTTCCGCCAGGGTCTGAGGGTCTTAGGGTCTAGGGCTTCAGGGTTTCGGCGTCTTAGGCTGCGGGGTTTTAGAGTTTTGGTTCCGGCAATCCCAAACTTACGTCAGTGCGGGTTCCACTGCCGCAGATTGCATTGGACTTCGGTAGAACTATTGTAACTATTGAGGCCGCGAAACAGAAAGAGCAGCAGCTCTCCCATAACCTGTCCACAGACCAGGACAAAGGCGGATATCTGCATCGAGAAGATCGACAGGTTCATGATCAGGAGCCAGTATAGGAACATGGACACACCTTGGTGGGCGAGGGTCTACCCGTGTGCTTACTGTCTGCTCTGGAAAACCTCCAGCGCAGGTTGTCAGACGACCTGGATACTCCATTTACAGTAATGTCACTAGCGCCTAGCCCGGTTGCGATTTGCTCTCGCTTCTCAAGAGAGAGGCGCACCGGCAGCTTGAGAGAACAAACATGGGTGGTTGTCAAAATTATGGTCCCTTTTTGGGTCCCTATTATAATACGGCACCGATTATTTAGGGTACCCAAAAAGGGACCTTAATTTTGACAACCACCCACATGAGCAGTGTCGGCACCCTATGCGCGCACTAAGACTACAGCGAGGAGCTGGGCGAGCCGGGAGTGGAGCAGCGTCACAGAACAAAAATGAATGACAACTAGGGCGCGGTTTTTCAACAGGTTTTCTGGCTCAGTGGAGACTTGGGAAAGCTGCGAAGGATTGTATGACGTCGCAGGTCGCCACAGTCCAGGCGAAAACTCACTGTCACGATCTGTCTGAACCTCCTTGCGCAACGAGGCACACGCAGTGATGCTGTAAATTTCCAGATGTGAGACGGCTTCAGGGCAGGCGGATGTGAACAAGCCAGACCTTAAGAGCTGCGAGCATGCGATAATTGAGCTCGGTCAATACGTTCTAGTGTTGTTTTTTGGGATATGGTGGGATATCGCTGCTGATATCACGACTCGTACTACTCTAATGTTGGTCATCAATGTAACTTCCTAGCCTGACTAGCTTGATGCTCCTACTAATTATGCACTGGTACCGCTACAGTCAGAGTACGACTGGTTGGGTCTGTTGCATTGTCGTGGTCTGGACCCGACACCTTAGACAAGCTGACGATCTCACAAAATTCCGCACGCGACCGACAATCAGACCGGATCGCGTATCGTTACCCCCTTATGCAGCCAAACAGTATCCAAGAGGCCCAGGGAAATCGCCGTCCATGTTGCCCAGGCACCAGAAGATAGGCTCTTGCGTGCACATAATAATCCTGAGCTTGAGGTGTTACTAACTACTCTATCTTGCGACATGTTCTTCTTGGCCAATTTCCTGCTGTCGCGATTTTTTGCAGTCGGTTGACTCGGCAAATGTCGTCTTTGGAAATGTGGTTCTGGGATGTGCTGGGTACTGCTATCGCTGCAGTTAGCCCTCATACTAGCGTAGTAGCGAGAGCAGCAGCAGCAGCGGCAGTGGCACTGGCAGGAGCACTGGCAGGAGCAGGAGGAGCAGGAGGAGCAGGAGGAGCAGGAGGAGCAGGAGGAGCAGGAGGAGGAGCAGGAGGAGCAGCAGGAGCAGCAGCAGGAGCAGCAGCAGGAGCAGCAGCAGGAGCAGCAGCAGGAGCAGCAGCAGGAGCAGCAGCAAGAGCAGCAGCAGGAGCAGCAGCAGGAGCAGCAGCAGGACCAGCAGCAAGAGCAGCAGCAGGAGCAGCAGCAGCAGCAGGAGTAGTAGTAGTAGTAGTAGTAGTAGTAGTGGTAGTAGTAGTAGTAGTAGTAGTAGTAGCAGTAGGAGTAGTAGTAGGAGCAGGAGCAGGAGCAGGAGCAGGAGCAGGAGCAGGAGTAGTAGGAGCAGTAGCAGTCGTCGTAATAGTAGGAGGAGTAGGAGCAGGAGCAGGAGCAGGAGCAGGAGCAGGAGCAGGAGCAGGAGGAGCAGGAGGAGCAGGAGTAGGAGTAGGAGTAGGAGTAGGAGTAGGAGTAGGAGTAGGAGTAGTAGTAGGCAGGGGTAGGAGTAGTACTCGTCGTAGTCGTTGTAGTGGTAGCAGTAGCAGCAGTAGTAGCAGCAGTAGTAGTAGTAGCAGCAGCAGCAGTAGTAGAACTGGTGCTTGCTGCTGTAGCCGTAGTGGAAGCGGTAGTACAAGTATGTTGATTTAGCAGCAGCAGCAGAAACAGCAGCAGCATCAAGCCGTGGCAGTAACTGGCATCAGCAAGAGCAGCACCACCAATACAAGTCTTAGGTTTGCTAATCCTCTGGGCTTTGATCTATAAGGCTCGCTACAAGAAGGTCTGTCCAGCTACGGACAACGGCATTCCCCAATGTGGTTGTAGCATGATGGAATGTGGGCATGGCCACAGTCTCTGCCGCAAATCTGTGCAAGCAGGAGCGCCAGTTGATGAACAGCCCACGTACCGCCAACGACAAACGAATAAACGGCTGCTCGAGGTTCAATGTCGTGAGCAAGCCAATGTAGCCGACTTCCTGCGCACCTGAAGACGAAAACAGACAAGGTGAAAAGCAAGCAGCATTGATTGTTCTTTATGACTGCCAAGACTACCACTACTTATTGACTCCTCCTCCCCCACTGCTACTACTACTGCTACTACTACCGCTACTACTGCTACGGCTACTGCTACTGCTACTACTACTACTACTGCTGCTACTACTACTGCTCCTATTATTATTACTGCTACTACTACTACTGCTACTACTACTACTATACTACTACTACTACTACTACTACTACTACTACTACTACTACTGCTAGTCTTTCTTATCATACATTCCATTTTCCGACATGCTGGGATCCCGCTTCCTGGGCGTTCGAATGTGAAGCACTGATCTGACTTCGCAACGGCGGGAACAGTTTTACGTCGGAGCGGCCACTCAGAAAAATCACACACACACACACACACGCGCGCACATACATGTATGTGTATGTAAGTGTATATATATATATACATACATACATGCATACGTATGTATGTACGTATGACTTGCCCTTCATGCATACATGCATAAACAAAACAGCTAATACAGCTAATGATGTTTAAATTACACTAGGTAGTGTGGGAGTATGTATGGGCGTAGGTATGGGAGTATGTATGTACGTATGTATGTGTACATGCTAGATGTAACCTATTTGTGTATTCTGTGTGTGTATGTACACGAATGTGAATATACATACAGATGCTTGTGCTCTCTCTGCCTCTGTGTCGGTCTCTTTTCACAACTGCGTGACGACTATCCCAAAAGCAGGCACACCCGCACAGCCGACAAGGACCGGGACAACCCTGAGGGCCCTTACACGCAGCACACGCCCAGCGGCTGAGTATGTACTTGGGCACCGGGATGCCGTGGAACCTGCACTCCGGTCTTAAGTCTTAAGGTATCTCGGTTGGAACCCTCATCAGAGATCATGTCCAAGCTTGGGGGAAGGGTGTAGGCCTGAGTGTTGTGCAGGATCCTACTTGGTGAATATTTTCTGGGCGACTGGCTGTGGAACCTCTGGGACTCCAGAAGGACCAGGAGTAACGGATGATTACACTTCGGAGGCATTCTGACGATTGGCGATTCCGCACTGCCAGCTGGGGAGGATGTCCAAGGGCTTTGCGACTGGAGGCGAAACAGTCACACAAACTTAACATGGAATTAAGCTTTGAGGTCTGGGGCTGCACACTTCGGTGTGGGGATGCTGAGGATAGTACTTGTTAAACACTTAGGTAACATGAATAGTTGCACTGTGCTCATCGTCGTTGTCGAAGCATCATCGCAATCATCCTCATCAGTGCAATCATCAGTGCCACCATCGGCATATTCATCATCATCATCACCAACAGCAGCGTCCTTATCGACCCTAACGCTCTGCATCTCTTTCTTCATCGCTTGATGCAAGCCAATATACGGGTTGGCCCCATTCCACTATGCTACCAACCATTCGGGAAAAAAGTACGAATGAAGAGAAAAGTCATTGCACCGTCTGCATGAGGTTTCTATCTTTGTGAACGGACTTTGCAGAGAGATTGCGATTCACTTCATGCTGTCAGCTCGGGTTACATCGGAGAAGGGCCTCATAACGTCTCCGGCGCGGAAGTCAGCGATCACGAGTCGCAGCTGTCCTTTGTCTGCGGATTTCTGTTGGGGTTTAGGGTTTAGGGTTCAGGTCATGTCGATCTGCCCGGCAGACAATTTGCGTATTCTGCGCCGGGGCTTCCCACACCAACCAGACAAGTTCAAAGTTTGGACTAAAACCCTATAGGGTGTAGGGTATAGTGTGTCCTTGAGTCCTAGGGCCTAGGGATTATGGAGCCAGGCATCGGATCAACAAGAAACACCTCGGCCACCGCGGGAGTCGAAACTTGCAACACACCGGAGCACTCCTCTCATGCGAACGGGTGGTGCGCTGAGGCTTCTGCATGCTGCCAAGGTAGATGAAGGCTCGGCAGATGAAAACAACGAGGTTCTCAGTCTCACCCATTTGGCTGTTGGTGCTTCTGAAGACAGACTGGCCTCGGCTGCGGGGCCCCAAACGGATGCAAGGAAAGAGAATGTCTCCTGCGGCTGACGAGTTCCGGAGGCCGCGTGAGCCCGAACCAAGTGTCACTGCATGTCATGTTCAGAAGAGTAGCTGATGATGAAAACTGCCAGGGTGAAGGCAAAGTAGAGTCGCCTTTGCTTTGACGCAGGCCTACGGTTGCCCAGCATCGTGACGCCACCAAACAATTCACAAGTCTTGAGGCCCAGGTTGGTCCTTCGATATTCATGTGTTCTTGCCCTTCCTACACCTTGTGCGTATACCGAATTCCAAACGATGACCTTTGGATCGATATGTTCCGGGTGGACTTCTTACCAGATCCAACGACAAAACCTTTAACATTGAACGCTTCTTGCAGCAGTGCATCTCTGCAAGGAAGTGGTACATGACCACCCGCGTCCACATCAGGTCGGAGAACAGCACCTTAGGCAATGCCCGTGGGGTTCAGGGATCAAGCACGAACAAAATTGAGCCCGAGACATTTCTGTATCCACTACAGTTGCCATGGCAATGCCGATGACGATGATGAGGGAGATGACGGCTGTGACATGCTGTGCCCGTGATCATGGTGACAACGGCCATGATATTGCTGACGACGACGACGAGGATGATGATGATTGTTGACAGTAACGACCGTCATTATGATGGTAGAAGCCAACAATAGCTACCATGCCAATGAACACAATTGCAGTGACAGTAGCAGTCGTCGTCATTTCTCATATTCATACTCACACTCGCAATCATAGTCGTAGTAAGTCACAGTCGCAACATGAGCTGCGACAGCGGTGCAGACACGTCTGGCTCACTGCTATCACCAAGGAGCCACCACGGGGTGAACGGCGACACGCGGATCTTTAGAGGCTGCAAGCCACTCAAGAGCCTGCGATGAAACTTGATTTTTTGTGCTCGGCGTGCCGCTATGCCGGTATGAGCCACCACTATACGGCTGAAATCGTGAGGTGCACTACTACCATGACCTGAAAACGACAACGTCCCACCTGGGCAAAGTTGCCCTCGCCATCTTGCACCAGGTGCCTCCGGACGTGCGTGGTGAGTTCAACTGCTCATGTCTCTTTTGGGGAGCTGGCGCGTAACGGGCACGACCTGTACGAAAAAAAGAACATGATCCCAAAGGCCCTTAATGCCTAGCTTCAACCCCCTAAACCCTAAACCCCTCGATAGACCGGGGGAGGTTAGACTGGTCCCACAGTCAAGCCTGCAGCCGACCACCAACTGCAATCGCTGAAAGCAAGGACAGGGTCTTGGGCCCAAGTTAGGGTTTAGGGTTTAGGGGTTTAGGGATTTCGGGGTTTAGGGGCTCAGGGTTTAGGGGTTAAGGGTGGTGGTGTGCCGAGATACTTGATGTAGTAGTTCACCCGACGCTGTCCTGGATGACCAGTGCAACACTGTCGGAATTTTTCGGGTATGAAAACCAGTCAGGCTAGCAAGTCTCGTCGGCTTGCCTTCGCCCTTGCATCTTCAAAATCGCGCGAAGCAGCCGAGACCCAAAGAAAGAGCGGCGACTAGCACCAAACCGGGTTCAGTGGTAACGGCGTCCTTGGACAGAGATTCGAGATCGCCAGATCAAGCCATCCAGAAGTGGCCAGATCAACTGACGGGCATCCACACCTACACTGGCTCAGGTGTGTCTGCCACCAATCTCTCAAGATTGCGAAGCAGACGAATCCTACCACTGTCAACGCTCTCTACATCTTGATGCCGCGCATAAGCCGTTGAAAGTACGGAGGCAACATCCCAACTTCACAAACAAGCTCAGGCACAGAGCTTGTGGATCACCTCTGGGTGACGGGTGAACAAGGCATCGCAGCCTGCCGCAGCGCCGCGCTGCAGGACGATTCCATATCGAACGAGGTATCATATGCCTAAAAGCTTGCCCCCAACTTCCATGAGGATCTCAGTTTGTGTTGGAAATGTCATAGAAAAGCTCGTGAAGCTGGAGATACGGCACAAGGCTAGGCTTTCGAGTGATGTGTATCTGGTTGGGCGTCCCTGATCAACTTAGGGGGCATGAGTAAAGGCCGTCACCACGCACCCCAAACCAAGTAGTTCTTAAGTCTCCCCTGATTGGGCACCGTAGTAGTAGTTGTCACGGTCTGCTCGGATCGTGAGGAGGTCTTCGACCATCGCCTGCGCGAAGCGAAGCCAACAGTGCAAGGGAGCCAACGGACCTGTATGGGGCACTGCACTTTCCTAATATGACTAATTAATATGGGGGCCTGAATAATTAGAATAGGGTTTTTGGTGTACATCAACCTATGATCATAATAAGACGAAACCAGAAGCTGGAAGCTTCTAATCCGCAGGGAAGCCGAGTTGGGATTGGCTGAACCCCCGGAAATCGTTTCCTGCGCCTTTTGATGAACAGCTCGTACTTCGAGGTTCATGGGTAGCTA
This sequence comes from Symbiodinium sp. clade A Y106, assembly GCA_003297005.1. Taxonomy (NCBI): domain Eukaryota; class Dinophyceae; order Suessiales; family Symbiodiniaceae; genus Symbiodinium; species Symbiodinium sp. clade A. Next base: position 128,984 of record BGNK01000547.1, on the reverse strand, counting down.
TAAGTGGCGTTATAAGTGGGGTAACCATACTTATACATATTATTAGAAGCCTTATAACCCGACTTATAACTACCCATGAACTTCCAAGTGCAGTGCACCCGCATCACTCACCAAGGCCGTCCACGGAGCACGAACAAGAATTGCCAAAGTTTCCCAAGAGCACAAAATCCTAGAAGCTCGCGGAACAGAGACAGCGTGCAGCAAAAGCCAGAAGACCCTCAATACCATAAAGCCTTAAGCCCTAAAACCTGAAGAGCCCTTCCCCTACCGGTGCCTTGGCACAGTTATGGCTTCCACTTTCGATGGACCAGTAGAGGGGTGATATGGATTGGGTCCCCACCTTGGCTCAGGCACTCAACACTGTGTGCTATTGGCTGCAGGAGTTGCAACATATCTAGGGGCCGAAACTGGGTAGATTCCTTTCGAATATCTACATATACAGATCTGTATGCATGTATGTATGTATGTATGGATACACAGATAGATATAGATGCATGTATGTATGTATGTATGTATATACGTATGCATGTACAAATAAGTATGGTTCCTTCGCCAGGCTCTAGTGGCGGAGGAGCCATTGGCCCCAGGCTCCTTCTGCAGTGTTCTGTCACTGGGCTAGTATGGGTTCGAATAGGTTCCTCCAAGGATACTCTAAAGGGTCAATAAGGGCTTTTATCGGCATTCTATATCGGGTTTTGGGGCATATGGGCATATGATACTAAATCGTTTTCTGAGGACTATAGGAGGATACTAGTACGAACTTTGCGGAAGCCTGGACTGCATGACATCATTCTGATCGGAGGGACTTGTTGTCTGTAAAGAGAGCTCCTCCGTCGGAGTAGAATCCTTCTCATATCCCGAAACACGGCAATATAGGGGCCTTAATCATTTTAATAGGGTTTTGGGGCCCATTATACTGTGTTTATTATAATGAACCCCAAACTATTAGTAATTATTTGGGCCCCTATATTCCACCACGCATCGCTCCCTCAACTCCCCAAAACAGCAGCCCAAACTGCTGACATCCCTGCCAAATCCAAGGCCCTAACCGAAAACCCTAGTCTCACTGGCCCAACACCCAAGGGAATAAAAGTTGAAACTTTCAGAATCGACTACCTTATAAGACCCCAAAAGTTGAAAAGTTGAGTTTACAGCCAATAAGAATAGCAGCCAGGCTGCCAGACCCTGGCCCCCAATTCCCGAGAATCAGCAATACTAAGAACCCCCGACCCAAAAACAAGAGACACGATAATCAACGCACACCATACTGAAAGGTTCATGGATAGTTACAAGTGGGGTTATAAGTAGGGTAACTGTAATTATAACCCATATTGGGGGACTTATAACCCTACTTATAACTACCCATGAACCTCCAAGTATTGAAGAAAGGCAAAAGCCGGGATGCTGAAATCTCAAGGAGCTCCTGTGCCCGTCGCCCGCGGGGTGCAACAGAGATTGCACGACGCAAGGCCTGAGACTGATGGACCCTCAACCCCAAACCCCTAAAACCGAAAACCCAAAACTCTCCCTAAAGCACCCTAAATCCTAAACCCCAAACTCCCAAAGCCTAAAATCCTGTAAAGCCCGAAACCCCAGCGTTTTCGCCTCGAAGGCAGGGCGGCTGGGGGATCAAGGCTTAGGACCGCTAGGCCAGTGGGAGAACGGACCATTAAGACGAGCTCCTGGGGTTTAGGGTTTTTTGGGGGGGGTTTAGGGTTTAGGGTTTAGGGGTTTAGGGTTTAGGGTTTAGGGGTTTAGGATTTCTTGACTGCCAGATTGCGGGTTCAGCTGCAAAATGCGTGCGAAGCGGCCTTCTCCGAGTTCGTGTTCACCGCCTTCATCACAATCGTGGAACCTGCCACGAGTCAGTACTCTTTAGGATTCCTATCTATACATTCGGTAAAATATGTATGTATATACATATGTAATATGATATACCTCCTAAACCCTATTCTAAATGTTAAAGCCCTTCTATGTTTGCCTTCCAAAGGCAAGAAGAGCAGGGGTACATGTACATCGGGACAGAAGAGCTGGAAGCCTCAAAAGAAGAACTGCAACGACTCCACAGCTTCCGCCGAATCAGCTTCCCTCGCCAAAGCTTACCCAGGAACCCGTGCAAGGACAAGAAGGCTCCCCGCTACGGCTGGAAACTTATCATACAAGCGTGGCAACACTGCATACCATCTGGCATGGTGACGGTAGCAACCGCAGTTGACTGTACTAGTATCCACGGGAGTGAGTAGAACCACAGCGCTTGTATCTCTTTATCGAGGTGCTCGAAGTGTAAACATGAGCATAATATAGGGGCTTTAATAATTAGAATAGGGTTTTGGGGCCCATTATACCATAGTTATACTAAGGAACCCCCAAAACCTATATTCTTAAAAAATGGGGCCTTCCAAGATGGTCCGCACCAAGATCTTGGACACCAGGGTCAGCGACCATCGGAAGGCGGACTCCGCCATGTCGTTCTGCGAGCATGGAGAGTGCATGGATGGAAGGGCTCCACTCAGACAAAGGGCTTTGGGGTATATGATACTCTAGTTGTAATAAGGAACCCCCAAAAGAGTATAGGTAATTTTTAACTACAGTAAGGCCCCTATATTGGGCAGGATCTTGTCCGGCGAAGGCGCCGAAGAACCACGGATGGTCTGTGCACGAGGGAGTACCGGACTAGACAAACTCGACCTCTGGTTTTTTCAATTGAAATTGCAAACACATCCGGCAATCCAAACAGTACGAAAGCCGCAACGCACTCCTCAGTCTAACCTGATGATCGTGTATCACAGCTCTGCATCCGGATGCCCATGTTCGAGATTGTGTTATGAAGCTTCGTCGTGAGCAGATGGTCAATACTTTGCACTACTACATATCTACGTAAGAACATTGCTACCGGCGCCATCTGTATTGGTAGCATCCATGGCCCAACTGACGAGACCTATGCGCCCCGACCTGCGATTTCTCCCGACAGCCCTTGCATCGTCTTCGAACCACGACGACGACAACCATGACGGCCACAGCCATCACAACAATCGCAATCATTGCCATCATCATGTTCACCAGTACATATGTTGATCACCGCAATGAACATCGTGTCGTAGTGAGTTTCAACAGTAACATGTCACCACCGTCACACATGATCATCATCATCGTCATCATCAGCAGTAGCAGCATCATCAGCATCATCATTCTTGCCGTCAGCAGCATCACCATCATCATCACTACCATCATCATCATCATCGTCTTCGTATCCCTAGCAAGGCGAGACACAATAATCTTAACTTCCATAAAGGCAAAGGTCCTCATAAACCCTTAACCCTAAACCCCTTCACCCGGAACACTAAAGCCTTAAACCTTGAACCCTAAACCCCTGAACCCTAAATAAAGCGCTAAACCCAAAAACCCCAAACCCTAAAACCCTAAATCCTAGACTCTCCAAGCCCTGAAGTAGTTCGTTCCGAAGCTAGGAGAGTCCCTGGGCTGTCCGTGGTGATGGAGCGCACGACATCCACGGCCGAAGACACGAAGGGGGGAAAGAGCTCTGTTGGGATGGCATAGCCCACATGGCCTGGGATCCAGAGCTTAGAAGGTCTCTTTGTTGAAGGGGCTTGTGGGGTTGGGGGGGGGGGGTTGGGCAGAGGAGATGAAGGACGCAAACCCGTGACTGAAAGCCTCAAGGCGATGTCATTCTCTCTTCCGCAGAAGTCCTTCCGAACATGCAGAAGTCAGACACGCAGACATCTAAACCCTTCAGGACAGTTCGATCATCGGCCTCCGATTTAAGGGGGATCACCGAAAAGAAATCCATGATTCCTACAACGAAGCCTCAAAACTCAAACTCCTTCTCAAGATTGATGGGGTTGAAGTCCTAGGACCAGCACGCAGTGGTGCCACACACCTGCTTAGGCCAGGCCCCTAAAAACCCGAAATTGCCTCCCTACATGGGTAGTTGTCAAAATTAGGGTCCCTTTTTGGGTACCCTAAATATGAGGTGCCGTATTATATTAGGGACCCAAAACGGGACCCTAATTTTGACAACCAACCACATGAATGCCAAGGCCCCCCAACAAAAGCTCTCCGAGCGGCGGAGACCCAAGGCCGAAATGTCTTCGACCATGGATCCTTGGTTTAGGGTTTAGGGTTTAGGGTTTTGGGTTTAGGATCCTTGGCCACCGTTTCCGAAAGAAAAAAGGATGCTACGGGTGTTTCTGTGTTGTTGGTGTTTTGGGTCAGGGTTCCTTTAAGGGTTCTCTTGAGGGTTCGGTAAGGGTTCCGCGAAGGGTCCCAAGGAGGGTTCCTCAAAGGGTGCCATCCTTTGAGGGTTCTACACACGTTCTAGTGGGGCAAATATATAACAGAACTGAACACCTAAACCTGAACACCAGACCCTGAACCCCAAACGCTAGACCGTAAACCCTGACCCTAACCCTAAACCCTGTTCAAAAGGATCCCGAAGATTTGGATTTGACCAAGAATCTGGGCGAGTTGAACATGTCCACGGTCATTGCAAAGACCCTGGGCTATTTAGGACTTTGAGTGTTTGGTTTGGAGTGCTCCTTTGGGGTTTGAAGGGACCAAAAATGTGAGAAATTTAGGGTTGAAGCTTTTGGGGACAAGGTTTGAGAATCAAGGGCTTGGGCTTTGAGGGCTTTGAGGGGTTTGGGGTTCAGGTGGTCCGTGATGAGTGAGGGCTCAACAGTCTGGGGCGTACGGGGCTTTAGGTGGCTTATAGGTTCAGGTGTGGAGAAGGCTTTCGAGTTTCTAGCGATGCACTCCGCAAATGACTGTGAGTTCGAAGGGCTCAGGGGTTTTACTTTGACAGGGTCTTGGAGTCCAGATTACTGCAACTGAACCAAACCCTATAGGCCCTATAATTACCCCGTTACTATTACCCCATTACCCCACACCACAACGCTCCAAAATGACTAGCCCGAACCTTCGGCCTCAAAGGCATTTTTCGCCCGGACACTTGTCTGCAATGAAGAACAGACGCGTTGTCGACTGCTTGAAGTAATCCTGCAAGGGTCGCAGTTGGTCCAAGCTGAGATCTCACGATCCAGTTTTCCTGCGGGTGCAGGAACGCAAGTAGGCCCCTTTCTGCGAGATGATGGAGGTTGAGGGTATCAGAATCCCGCTTACCCGCTTCAAGGAACCCGACAGGACGCCGACATTCTGTCGTTTCGACAAGAAAACCAGCCTGGCCAGCAGGTGCAGTCAGAAAGAACCTCGGCCCCGAAGAGGTTCAATCCAGCACAATGTTGATGATTGTTTCCATGAGTCTGACGCAGTCATATTCTTCATCCTGACGTTGCTATTGCTTGTCTACATTAGGCTTTCCATTCAGATATCGGCTTCAGGACGACTGTAGCAAAAGGCTCTAGTAAAAGAGCCAATTCAAAGGCAACTTGTTGTTTGGTACGCCCAAGTGCTTCAGACGGCCCTAAACCCTAAACCCCAAACCCTAAACTTAAACCCTAAACCGTTTACGGTTGCGAGTTCGAGGCTTCACGGAAAAAGCAGGCTCGAGGGACTGCGTACTTGGGGTGTCGGGTGCGCGCTTCCGACGTCGAGTGTTAAAGGCCGGCTCTTCGGGTTTAGGGAGTCAGCCCTCCTAAACGGCTCTCTTTGGGGGCTTTGGAATACAGGCTATAGGCTATAGGGCTTAGGGTCGGGGCAAGTCATGGACCTGGACATGTCTGTAAGGGCGCGACCGCCGAAAGACATCCCGACGCAGGAAGTTGGTCCTTAACAAGGTGTGAGCTACCGGCAGAAAGAACCACTTACCTCGCTTGTCAGTCTGTCTCTCTGTCTCTCGATCTCTGTCTGTGTGAATCCGTCTGTCTGTCCGTCCGTCCGTCTGTCTGTCTGAGTCTCTGACTGTCTGTCTGCATCTATCCACTCTTGAACGTCTGGTTGACTGTTTGTCTATGTATCTGCAAACCGCGCATCCGTAGACCTCCTTTAGTCTAGCTCGCCTCAGCCAACACTTGTTCCTGCATGCGAAGGAAAGCAGATGATGCATGATGGTGCATGCGATCATCCGTAGCAGCATCGCAGACCCGATGGAACCACGCCGTAAGGGTGCCGCGAAGCCTACTCCAAACCCTAAATCAAAGAAAAAGCTGGAAACCGCAAAATCCTAAAGACCCCTGCGCCAAAAGCCCCTCAGTCCGCTCAAACTGAAAGTCTAGAAGCCTGCAACCTCCTAAGCTCCCAAGAGCCCCAAAGATGCAGCCCAAAATCTGGTCTTCGGAGAGGTTTGACAGGAAAGTCGACAAGGCCTTCACTTGCCCCTGCCAAGACGGTTTGGTGCTCGGGGGTTCTAGGCCCTAGGCTTCCTGAAGAGGGTCGGGTTTAGGGTTTAGGGTTTGGGGTTTAGGGTTTAGGGGTCCAGCACATGGTGTTTCTGGTTTTACGGTTTGCAGGTTGGGGAAGTAGGCTTATATAGGGCCTAGGATATGAGATTTGGGATTTAGGCTATGGGCCTCAGGGTTTAGAGTTCAGGGTTGTGTGCATGTTGCCCGGTAACAATGCCTGAGTTTGTCTGCAACATGATTTCCAGCGACTGATACAGAACTTGACGATGTGAACAACCCTTTCCATAACGAACTTGTATGCTTATGACGATGACAGCAACGATGATGATGATGAATGATGGTGGTGGCGATGATGATGACGATGATGATGATAAAACGGAAAGATGATATGAGAATGAAACGAAATGGGATGAGAGGAGTTAGGCTAGCTTAGGTTCCATTGAATTAGGTTAGGGTAAGCTTCGGATAGATGAGTTGAGACTAGTCCAAATTCGACGTCATCATCGTCGTAGTCGTCGCTACAGGTGATGATGATGATGATGATGGTGACGGCGACGACTGCTGCTTGGTGACCGTATTCATTTTTGTAGCGGTCAATACAACAAACCTCTTCTCATGGCTATGTAGAATCCTGAGTCCCCTTCTGCTAGCCGACCTCAAGCTTCTAGGCAAAGATGCCGGGCACAAGTCATAAAAACGCTGGCAAGAAGTTTAAGTTACCATAATAGGGATCTATACTAAATGATATGGTTTCCTCATTATGGCACACGTCGGGTTCTACTCAACCGCAAACCTTATATTATAGGCCCATGAGCCTATCTGGCACATCTGTGCTCTGTCGCCTCTGTCCTGTCTATTGGCTTCCTTGCCCGCACCTTGGGCTTCGAGAGCAGCGTCTTCAGCATCCGCTCCACATTCTCCCAAAACCAGTTCCAAGAGACTTCATACTCTGTGTCCCAGTCCTCACAGGGAAATCATGAAAGGCACAACGGCGAGATGCAAACGGAGGCAATGTCATGTACATAGATATAGATTATATAGATGTATCTTCACCACGCTCATTAGTGAAGTGTCTATGTATTCATAAACGCATGTCTGTACGCATGCATACACAGTCACAGACTTTTGCAAGATCATCTTCAAGTTTCAGCCTCATGCCTCCTGCAAATAATCCATTGTGCAAGTCCTTCCCCAGAAGGTTCCACAAAAACTTGGCATGCAGATCTAGCGAGAAAATCCGAGCGATGGGAAGGGGGAGTGGCAGCTCCTGCTAGATAGGAGGATTTCGAGTATGTTGCGAGAACGTCGCGAAGTTAGGGAAAAACGAAATCATTCATTGAAAATATCACGTCCATCCGGAGCCTCGTCAATGCTACCTCTAGGTAAAGACATTCCTAGAAAGCTGAACAACGGTCCGGGTGACATGTGAAAACGATTAAAATTGACCTCATACAGTCCAAAAAGTGTCCAGATTGCTTTTTCCAGTCCTTGGGAACGAGGGACCGCAAGGAGGCGAGCATGACGGATCTGAACCTCGGCCGGTATCAGAGCACAACATGCATACATCCGTATGTGTACATGTATATAGTACAGATGTACATACCTACTGGTCTGCATACCCACATACTCTGTATGCACATACCAACAAGATATACGCACACACATACGAAGATACACAAACACCAGTGCGGGTACTGTATCTTTATACAAGCTTACAATAAGTTCATACACGAAGTGGTGGTGATGATGTGTACATATGTGTCACAGATGTGTAGAAAATACAGTTATACGTAAATTTATCTAACAGCTGCGCTGCACTCCCAACTTCACTACATGCCTCTGCGCATCACCGACCTTACAACCCATGGTTTGATTGCAAGTCATTGTCGAACTGACTATACATACTATGTGGACGAAGCTGTAATTTCCAGAGTCAGTCAGTAGGGGCCTGTAGGGGTTCCGATCTGTAGCTATGTATAACTGTAACTATTCATGTTTCTTTACCTGTTTGTTTCTGTTTATTTAGCCGTTGATGTGTTTACGTATTACAAGAAGGTTTCAATTATCGAAGTAAATCAAATGTGTGTGCGTGCGTGCCCGGTGCACGTATAACGAAGCTACCGGTTCGTCTGGTGCATTTCCGCAGGTACCCAGAGGCTCCAATGCCCCTGAATTAAGGCAATATTATATATTCAGGGTCCTATTATAATTCAAGGGATATTCCTTAATTAAGGAGTATTGGAGTCTCTAGGTAAGATGGCGGACCCGTGGAAAGGCAAAACGAAGAGTCAACCTGGCGATTTGAATGCTTACGGCTGCCATACTGTTTTTGCCCATCTACCGAGATACACCAAAGTCACATGTCGAAACCGACAAGAGTGAACGCCTCTCAACTCGACACTAGACCCCAAGCCCGAATGCCCAGACTCCACACAGGAGCCTGTATGATTTCAGAAGTGGGACACACCAAAGCCCGGCCAAGGCTGGGTAAAGAACCCTGCCACTTCATTGACACAGGGTGTTTTCAGTTAGAACATGAATAGGGTCTTGGCAAGTGTACTAGATTTACGAATGAGGAACCCTAAGGACTAATGTTGGTCACTATTCAGGCCACACAGGCCCCAGGTTTTAGTCGAGATTGCGGCAGTTCTGATGGGCACATTAGGAGGCGCCTACATTCGCCTGTGCTCGGGACGCGGCTCGCTGAGGACAATCTGCCCAGTGTACCTCAAAAGACTGGCAGAGGCCATCCATCTTGTTCGATAGTCAGAAACAAGGGCCGTCATCATCATAACTCACACAAGAAAGATCCAAACGTTGGCGGGCCCTTCCAGCATGTTGGTCCCGTTGAGATCATGTCACATCTAATCCCAGGGCACTGGTTCAGAACCAGGAAGCAGACGTCGCACTCCTCCCGAGGCTTTAGGGGTTTGAAGGTGTGCTGCAGGAATCCAGCCCTTTCCCATCTCAAGACCCCGAACCAGCATGGTGCACCTCCTGGAGACGCGCTGAGTTCGCAACATTCATTACCTGGGCAGCCACGAGCGAGGTGTTGGAGCTCTGAAACATCAACTCTGTAAAGCCAGTAAGGTCAGTATTCCTATTGAGAAGGAGGTGTGGCCGGATCTTCTGGTGTGCTCCAGCTTGGCACCTTCACGATGCATGCGGAGTGCGAGGATTCAATGATCCCTCTGATACGCTAAGCTGCCATGTTGTCGATCTGATCCAGGATGATGCTGAACCAGCCGCCTGGGATCACCGGCAGGGCTGGAAACTCTGGAGATGCGCGGGAGCTGAGGCTAGAAATCTATGCAGTAGATGCGTCCTGGGTGTTCTTCTGAAATAACGCTAAACACAGACTTGATCATAGTCGGAAAAAGTGACATATGATAGCAGTCATGTACTGACAGAAGTAACAGTAAAGAGAGCTCAAGACAAAACTTATATCATGGATACAACAGCAGCATGCGTCACAATACGCCCCTCGTAGCCATCATAACACTAACTTTCGTTTTATCACTCGTCGTCATAGTCGTTGGAACCATACGGAGACTACTGTCCAAGCTCTCAGCTTGACCTCAGCCCGGAACTTTCTGCATATCCCATCACGGCCGCGTTGAATAGGAACATCTCGTTGAAGGTGGTCGGCACCTCGAGTTTGCTTTAATTTGCAACCCCCTGGACTGAAACCGAGCAGCTCTTCAGGACTACGGGTGATTTGCTTGCCTCTGGCAGCGATGCTCTGACCAAAAAGCCAAGTTTGGCACAGCCTCGCGAAACTTCAACAAACACAACTCAAGGCTAAACCCTGAAACCTGCACCCTCAACCCCCTATAAAAGTCCCCGTAAATTCTAAACTCTCTTCAACCGAACGGATGCAAAGCTTTGGATTTGCGAACTTGGCTTTGCAAACGTGGCTGCCAGTTATCGGGGCACGAAAGAGAAGGACAGCATGCGGACATCGAGCCGAAGCCTATCGAGGCCCCTGTGCTCCAAAAACCTACGCTTGCTAGATAACACCTGCTGACACCAATGCCATTCATGAGTGCTTTCTGACTATGGCTATAAACCCACCTCCATTATGGTCATACAGTATGGTACTATCATCCAAACTCCAAAGGCCCCCTGTGAAAAAAAACGCCTGGACCGCACCCTTCTTGTTGGGCTTCTCACCAGTCTTCTCACCTCAGTGCCCGAGTCACTCCAAACAATATGCCCCCACTCGGTGTACAGGATGTATGCGTTCGAATCAACCTTCTAGTAGAACCGAGCTTCCTAGATGTTTCGCATCTAGGACATGCCTGAGCATCGTGCTAACAACAATCGCGGTCAAGCGCCAAAAGTCTGCAATGCGAAGTCACTGTTTAAGTTTCCTAGAAACGAGAAGAACACATCAGCAATACATGCAGCTTGCCATGGGCAACTCGCGCCTGTTGCCCATCATGAGTTCGTTTGCGCTAGAAACAATACACTACTATTGCATAGGACACCCTGTCTAAGGGTTCTTCATGAACCCACACTTGCGAAACGGTGAAGGTGCACGTAATTTCGGTTGAATACGACAGTACTCCGCCACCATGTTGAAGATCAACATGTTGCATTGCTCCTGAGATAGAACGTATCCCAGGAAGGTCGTCTCTCACGGGTGATCCACGCTGGCAGACTCTGAAGGTCTCAGCTCGCTGAAAGACCACTCAGTTGCCGCAAGCTGGATGCCACAGTCAAGCGTAGGCATAGTGGAACACTCCACCGATTCTGACCGGGGCCCACAAGTTGGCAAAGATTGTGGCCGGCATTGAAAAAACTTGACAAATTCGATTTTGACACCTCACAAACGTCAACCAAGACTGGCAGCCGTTGTTTCGCATCATGGCGTTGACGTGCTTTCTGCGCGAGCGAAGCTTGCGTCTATCATAGAGGAGTACCCGAACAGACCAACCTTCACACTACAGAGTGAACATGCAGTCGCACGATCGGTCTATTGAGACGAAGTGGCTGCCACTTCTCTGCTTCAAGGTGAGAGCCGTGCAGTTTCAGAGGGTATGGGGCCGAAAAGTAACGGTGTTGCTGGCTTTCGGTGGTCGGGTGAACCTTTTTCGGTTGGGTCCATGTTTTGTTGCAGAAGTTCGTGCTAAAGGATGATCTTCAACTACTTGCTGGAGACCTGCATGTGTCCGCCGAAACTACCCTGTCGCCCTAGACCGCTAGACCCTAAACCCGGATTTTGGCCGGCAAGGGTGCCCAAAACAGAGAGTCGTAATTATGTTCTAAAGATTCTAGCATCGTACCGTAACTCGCACTAGACGCATAGATATGGTGCCACCGAAAGCAGTGTTGTGCATGGCCTCCTCCCGAACGAACTGTCGAGCTTTTCCTTATTCTGGGGTGCTGACGGTCTGCCGCGTCGTTCGCCTTGTTCTCCACATTGACATTGTTCCTCCCTGGATGGCCACTGGTATCACCGTCGTGTAACTAAGGAGCTTACACGAACTGTGCATTTTGCAGCTCTGGGCCGCCAGGTTTCGGGTCATTGGACAGCGGAGTCAAACACGGATTGTTTTAAAACAACCCTTGTTTTAAAACCATCGGAGTCAAACGCATGAAAAGCAAAGCAAACCTATCTCCCTTTTTCTGGAGCCTGGAAAGCAGGAAATCCTGTTCGAAAAACCGCCAAAGCCCAATACCGTAGTTGATCCCGGCACTGTAGAAGCCTCTTCGGTCTGCAGGTGCAGCGCAACCCTTGAAATTCACGAACTTTGGGTCAGAAAGCCAACGGACATGTGCCTGGGTTGGGACGCTCCTCTTCCGGCAGATCGTCGTCCATCTGCCGTCAAAGTTGCTGTTGATTTCAGGGTGCGTGAGTTCAGGGTTCAAGGGTTGCCTCGACCCTGGGACAGCCATAAGCCGCCAGACGCACATGTCAAGAACGAGCTCTGAAACCACAACCCAGGATTCTGCAGCGTGCACCTGCATCTCATGATGTGTGCGCAACTACCGCCAGACACGAACGCCAACAGCCCCCCGACACAGGCAAAAGCCCTAGCTCTAGACCCAACACCTTGAATCATAGATCTTGCACTCTGAACTACTACGCGACATCGAACCCCTGCATCATTGCTGATCGACGAATCCCCTCTATGAGGAGCCCTTTTCTGAGCCTCTTGCTCGTGGAGCCTATGCCCTAATTCCCTGTGCTCTGTTGGGCCCCTACAGTTCTCTGTTGATGGCGGCCTCTGCGGCCTGTGCAGCCTTTGCTTGGGCTTCCTCTTCCGCGGAGACCTCCGTGAGCTTGAGAAATCAGAAAGGTACTGGCGCGGGATGTTTTCTGTCTTCAGTAAGGAGTTTCTGAGAGGAGTTGGGGCTTAGAGTTTCGGGGTGTGGGCCTAGGAGCTTAGGGTTTGGATTGTTCGAGTTTGTGACTCTTTAGATCTTCGTTGCTTTTCGGGTTTTGTGGCTTGCAGTGGAGGGTGCTTAGGGCTTCAGGCTGAGGGGTTGAAGACTTAGGGCTTGAATTAGGGTTTAGGGTTTTCACGCTGAAGTATCAGGGTTTCTTTGGAGGTGTATGGTTTAAGGTTTAGGGTGCACGAATTGCCACCCCGAATCGAGGGGTCCGAAGCACTTGGTCACTTCTGCGGTCCAGGGGGCCTGCCGGGAACCCCAAGCCCAAACCCGAATAAAAGCATGAACTTAGTCGAACCCCAAACCCTGAACCACAAGCCCTAAACCACAACCCTTTCTTCAACTGAACGGTGCCTTCTTAGTGGCGATGCCCCAGCTCCGCTGTATGAGCCGAATTCTGCTTGCATACTCCCGGCCTTGAGCAAAGGCCATGAAAGGATGTAGGCTGTAGGGCTTTCAGGCAAAGCTGTGAGTTCAGGATTGAAGGGATCTTGGACCCAAACTTAAATCTTGAACTCTAAACCTCAACCCTAGACATTGGGCACCAGGAATGGCACAAGAGCCCTGCACAGGACACTCGAAGATTGTCCTCGACGAGGTCTGAGGTTGCTGCGGATGTAGATGTATGCACCGCCGACGTAATTCAGAATGGCCTTGGTGGAACAACATAAACACACTGACATAGACACATAGATGCATAGACGTGACAGGTAGACAGACAGACAGACATACAGATAGGCAGATAGGCTCATAGACAGATAGACGAAAATAGACAGGGAGACAGATAGATAGATGGATAGATAGATAGGTAGATAGGTAGAGAGATAGATAGATAAGCAGTACTCGTGATGCTAATGATGGCGATGATGCTGATGGTGACGATGGTGACGAATGGTGACGAATGGTGACGATGGTGAGGATGGTGAGGGTGGTGATGATGGCGATGATGGTGATGATGGTGAGGGTGGTGATGATGGTGAGGGTGGTGATGATCGTGATGACGGCGATGATGATGGTGATGATGATGAACACCACCAACATCTCTATGGCAAGGACAGCACCGACAGAGGCGGTGGAGGCCGAAATCACCGTGATCGTCGAAAACAGTCATGCTACGACCTTGTAGAAAGAAGCATCAGCATGAACAGCAGGTACGACGTGAATGAGACCGCTCGCCTGCATCTGACTGTGTGCTAGAATACACTGTGAAGCATTTCATGGAAACAGGTCATCCCTAAACTTCTAACAGTTTAACACTGACAAGCGGCTGTCAGGCCAAGTCGGGCCTTTTCGCTAAATCGCGTACCGAGCTCCTGCAACAAAGGCTGGAAAGATCTTAGGATTGGTCATTGGTGGGGTCCATGGAACTGCGGTGCGGACATCGAGAATCCTTCTCCAAGCGTGCAGTGATGGCTACCCCCTCCACCCCCTCCCCCCCAGCCGCCCCACCCCCTCAAAAAACCAATCACAAAGAGCAACAGCAGTGATTTCGGGTCGCCGCCTTCAGAGTTCGGTGAACTGGAGCCTCCAACAACAAAAACCTTGAAAACCCTAAACCCTGAAGCCCCAAGCCTTGCCCCCCAAAGCCCTAAAGCTCGCCTCAACCCAAAACCTTGAGCTCCGTAAACCCCAAGCCCTCAGCCGGCAAGTTCTGATAGAGGGGCCTGATTCAGTTAAGTAGGGTTTTGGGTGTATCTTCTGCCATAAGTGCAATAAGGACTATATAAGGAGGGATTCTACTGATACTACTGGTAATCATTCCGATCCCTATCTCACTTGTCAGAAGGGGGTTCAGGTCGCCACGGCGTCCGAGATCCACAACTTTACGTAACTGGGGCTTGTTTTAAAATTAGCATTTTACACGAGGCTTGCAAGGATGGTGCATGGATGTTCATACGGTTTTGTCTGGCTGCTTTTGGAAATTTGGGGCTCCGTGTTTAGGGGTCCTGATGGTGTGGATCCTATGGGTCGCGTTCGAGGAGGATCTCGTATTGAAGATCCTCCTTTTAGTTTTTTGCATTTTCGTGCCCTGTTTCTGAAAACTCCAGAAGCCGTAGGCTGATCACACGGCCGAACCCGAAGAGCCCAGACTATCATCCCAGACACAAGTGAACCAGGGCTTGCGGTTTTTTATCTTATAGACTTTTCCGGGCTTAGACCAGAGGAGCTTTATGGTTTAGAGTTTTGGGGGCTTGAAGGCTGTGAGTTTAGGGCTGAGTTTAGGAAGCCGAACCCCCCGGCTCCATGTCAAGCAATTCGAGGATAGCTTCACGGAAGATGCCCACCCGAGGAGCGGTTACTTCCTTGAAGGAGGGAGGCTGTAGATCATGGAGTTTCCGGTTTCGGTGTTTAAGGGTCTAAAGTCTTTAGGGTTATAGGGTCTAGGGTTCAGGACCAAGAGTTTCCGAGAAAGGCAACCGAAAGTGAACCCTCAAAGGTCCGATCCCATTTCAGAAGCTCCAAACCCTAAACCCCTAAACCCGGAACCCCCTTTGTGCGGTTGTTGGGGCATGCTGGTGCTCGAAATGAACAAGCGGACTGTTCGTACACGACTTGGGAAGGGTCATATAGGGACCTGCGTACATCAAACCATATATAATTCTAACAAGGAACATGAGGAATATTACTAAATATGATAGTAATGAGAATCATAATGGTCACAATCATGATATGTAGTAAATGGTGGCAATATCTCGCATCAAAAATGGAGTGACCCGTGGGTCCCAGGATTTGTCGATGGCACTATGCCGGGAAGTATGTAGTACATCGTGGTTATCGGAAACTTCTGTTTGTGGCGCCTCTTCAAACAAGCTTGAACCGCCATCACATCAAACCACGAATACCTTCGGATTTAGTGGGAGTGGCGGTGGGTGCTCGAATACTCGTGTATTTAAGGGAAAGGCCAGAGCACCCGGCTCATCGCCTCCTCCTGCTGAGGTTATGTATCACATTAATTTTTGGAGTTGCAGTATTAGACATTCCGCCCATGAAATGTGCGGATTGCCTGGTCATGAAAAACTATGCCAAGAACCCGCACGGAACACCGAGCAACACAAGCAACTGAGGGCAGCACGATGTCAAGGTGCTGGAAACCTAGTGTTTCCACCTCTCCGCGACGAAACTCTGCAATCAGACTCACAAGCTTGAGTGCCAGCAGGCCCGGACAGTTTACACAATACATTTTGGCACTTTCCAACTGCAATGCGCAACCCTAAACCCTAAACCCCTAAACCCTAAACCTTACAGCAAAACCCGACCCAGCCTGGACTTTCAGTGCATGCGGCTTCCCGGCTACCGCGAAAATTGAATTCACACCTCGGCGAGCTGACATAAAGCGCTCTTTGCCTCAGAAACCTAAAGCCCATTCAAAGGGGTTTTAAGGGAGGGGCCTTTAAAGTTTAGAATAGGGTTGTGGGGGTTCCTTATTATATGTATAGTATAATATAACCCCCAACCCTATTCTAATTATTGAAGCCTCTACATCAGAGTCCTAGAGGTTGGCTCTCTTTGAGATTTCGGAGTCGGTCTCGCAGTGCGTTGCTGGTGGAAGGTCAGACTTCAACATGAGGAACCGCTAAACAGCCTAAACCCTATACACTCTTTAAAGCCTAAACCAAACAATACACCCTTTGAAGCCGAGAAGCCCTGTTCCGCCCGAATAAACCCTATCACAACCTGTAAACAACCGAAACCCTGAACCCTTGAAGTGTCCGAGAAGTCTACTCCACTTGGCCAAGCTTTTGCTGAAGATCTGAGCTCACAGACCCACAGCCAAGCAAGCGACCCTGAACCAACCCTGGTTTATGAGGCTTGGGGTATAGGGTATTATGGGATTTAGGGCTTAGGCGGCTTAGGGTTCAGGGATGAAGTTTTTTCAAGACCCTCAAAACTGAGTCTGAAACCCTGAGAACCCAAAGTCCATAGCCCTCCTCAAGAGGGAGGGAACCTTTGAGAGGAACTCTTATAGAACCCTTGTAGAGCCCCTCTATAAACCCCTACAGAGCCCTTTAAAGGAATCCTTTGAAGAATCCAACTGTAGAGACCCGGGCCAGCAGCGAATCTCATTGCGATGACCGACCTCAGGGACATGGCAGAAGACTGCGGAGGTCGGATGTGTAATGTAAGGGCCTTAATAATCAGAAAAAGGGTTCCTTAGAAGAGCTACTACAAGGAATACTATACGGGTTTAGCATAGGGGCCTTCA
Organism: Symbiodinium sp. clade A Y106; assembly: GCA_003297005.1. Taxonomy (NCBI): domain Eukaryota; class Dinophyceae; order Suessiales; family Symbiodiniaceae; genus Symbiodinium; species Symbiodinium sp. clade A. The sequence continues at coordinate 112,064 of BGNK01000547.1, read as the reverse complement.
TAATTAGAAGAGGGTTCCTTGTAAAGGGTCTTATAAGGGATCCTTTAAGGGTTCCTTTAAGGGAGATTCTTGAAGCCCCTGCAGGCGCTGGGTTGACTGTTTAAGGATTTACGGGCTTAGGGTTCATTTGCGGTAGTTCTCTAAATTAGGGTCCCTTTTGGGGTCCTTAATATAATGCGGCACCTAATATCTAGGATACCCAAAAAGGGATCATATTTTTGACAACCACCCCTTTGGAGCTTTCGAGGCTTGGTTCAAAGTCAGCGGTCAGGATGCACACATGAAACCACCTTATCCATGATGCGTTGGAGCTCTCCTAACTGCCTTGGCCAGAGTATCCCAGGATGTCCACCTACATGTGTTGTGAACTTCATCATCGATCGAGCTGCCTGGCGGTTTTAAAGAGTTGCTGGAGGCTCGGGGCCGCGTCGAAAATCGCCGCAAACAGCGCTTCACCTGCTGGGCAACGAGAGCACGTTTGATGTCACTTGGTCCGTGGCAGTGACAACGATGGTGATGATGATGATGATGGCAGATCGAGCCAGATGGGCGCCATGGCCGTAACCAAATGTAGCTTCAGTATGCTTGGTGTCCTACACAGCGACAAGTGTAGTCTTGTTCAACCTGGCCCTATATACCGGTTGTGATATTCCTGTTCGTGTCTTCCCCAAAAATCGGGGCGGTTGTGGCATGTCCCGCTCTGGTCGTGCTGTGCCCCAGACCAGGGGGTTGGTTCCGAGGAGGGGGGAGGGAAGAGCATTTCTCCATGTGATTGATCCCCCTGAGTGAAAGATGCATTTTGTGGCAGTCCGGGACAATTGGACGCTTGGTACAAGGACCTGCAAATAAGGAACCCTCGTATTCAGCAACCCCCGTAATTTTCTGATCATACTACCAAACAATGTGCAACCCCTTCGAAACCCTTGCAAACCGGCGAGACACATTTCAAGCCCTTACAGCACCCTCTAAAACGCTAAACCCCGTCGAAAGCTCTCTTAAACTCTACAACAAACCTTAAACCCGAAATTCAATACGCTAAACCCTGAACCCTAAATTCCATGCCTCTACAATAATAGCCACCCTAAACCACCCTAAACCCTAAACCCTAAATCCCATACCCTGAAGCCGTGAAAGAAACGGCCGTCGAAGATGTCGCGCCTGCCGCTTCTCTCGTCTCCGAGGCTGAGATGAAGGCAGACCAGGCCTGCGAGACACAAAGCTTTTTGAGATGAGGGTGTGGGGTTGTGGCTTAGGGTTTACGGGTTCAGGGGTTTAGGGTTTAGGGGTTTGGGGTTTCTGGGGTATTTAAGGGTTGGGGTTTGGGGTTTAGGGGCTTAGGGTTTGGACCAGGCCTACAAAACAGAAAACTCTTTGGGATGAGGGTTTGGCACTTGGGCTCGTGGGTGCCATCTTCTAGGGCTCCGGTTTTGAGTTTAGGGTTGTCGGCTGAGGGTTTGGAGGTGCCTTATCGGGGACGGTTTCGGGTTTGGGGTTCCTTCTTGTTTAGGGTTTGGGGCGCCTTAGAGTTTTGGGTTTGGGGTTCCTTACTGTTTAGGGTTTAGGGTTTGGGCTTCCTTACTGAGCAGGGTTTCGGGTTTGGGTAGAATTTGGGGCTTAGGGTTCAGCCTGTGGGGCTCCTTATTGGGTAGGGCATTTTTCCAGGGTGTGGGGTTCAGGACTCAGAGTTTATGGTTCATGCCAGGGATCCCTACGACATGTAGGTCTCTCTTAGTAGGGTCCTTTATCGGAGATTCTCACCGCGAGGAGGCCCTAGGATTCTGCGGTTTAGGGCTCTGTATTTGGGGACCTTCTTTCGGGCCACGTCTTTGGATTCTTCTCTGGCGTTCTTGAAGAAAGGATTCCGATATTTCGGCTCCCACCTTGCACCTTGGGGTCGACTCTCTAGTGTTGTCGCGTTGGGCTTTTTGGCCGATGGTTTTTAGGGCGTTTGTGGCTGTCGGCCTTAGGTGCTGTGGGTCTATGGGGTTCGGGGCCCTTCGGCTCCTGCGCCAGGTCACGGAATCGGGAACTGGCTTTGGTGGTTTGGAAAGTCGGCATCAGTCTTTACAGCTTCCTGGACTGCGCCTGAGGCAGCAAACTCCTCGTCTGCAGAAACCTGAAACCTCAAAACTTGAAATCTCAGCAGTACGACTGCGACTGCAACCACACACCGCGTCTTTGAAACCATCTCTTGCATCGGGGTAAACGAATTGATAGACCTTCTGAACGAATAATATGCACACGGAGTCGGAATACTTTACACCACCTGTTTCCCAAAACGCTTGCGTGCTGCTTGCTGGTTTCTGCGGCGCCGCGAACCCGAGTCAAGCTCTAATGTAGGAGCCCAAGCGATCGAAAGCATCATACCTACATGATCCCTGCATCGCTATGGTGGAAATGCCCACCAAGCAAGCTACCACAAAACCCAGAACCCTAAACCCTAAACCCTGAACCCTAAACCCAAAACCCTAAACCCAAAACACTAAACCCTTTATGTATGAAGATGTAGGCCGCTTTGGTACGTCAGCCTGCTGGGCTTCCTCCACAATGTCCACGGGTAGCCGTAGATCGTCGAGAGTCCGGTCATAGACGACCTCCCGAACAAGTTACTATTTTAGGGCGTGGTGCAGCGTTTAGGGTTTAGGGGGCTAGGGCTTCCGGGCCGAGAGGTGTGCCTTGAAATCTTCAGCTACAGCTACTGAACCTTGGTGGATTTTGTAGACCTGAAAGTCAAAGCGAGAAGGAGCAGCATGCAACTCAGAACGAACTAGCTCAGTTTGCATGTGAACAGTATACTTTAACCCCCCACCCACCCACCCGCCGCTCCACGACTTGCACATGCAAGCAGTGGTGCCTGGTACTTCTCGACACCTAGGCTGGCAGGCGTGTGAGCACAGCATCAGACAGCTACTGCTCGATGTATGAAAACATCAGCCGGAACCTTGTCCAATCCGCAGTTGCTGTTGCAATAAGCGCACTACGAGTGAGACTGATTGACCTGCTCGAACGGAAGCAGTGATCATGAAACCCGGTGCAACAGCGCTCTCGCCTTGAACGCGATCATGCACCCCGCTCTGGGCGGACATAATAGCAGTAATAGTAAATAATAGTTTTGTAAATTGATAGCTTTAATATTAATGAAGAAGAGTGCGAATGCGAAGCAGCTTCCCTACTGCAGCCAAGGCGGCCGGCATCCAGGACGCCATCAGAAACCTGTCAGAACCCGAGGATATTTCTGGACGAATCCCACTGAAAACCCTCTAGGACTGATGCAAAGTTTGACAAGGGTAAGTGCGCTGTGGCCCATTCAGTCAGAGACGATTTCATATGGACGGGAATATCGAACCGGCCTCGGAAGGGACCTCACTCCCTTCGTTCGACTCCGCATCCACATCCTCGGAGTGGCGACCACAAAGCATGGCCTAAAGCAGCTTTTTGAGGAAAACCACACCGAACAAAAGATGACGGATGTGCCAGCGCTAGATGCACGGGCTAGTTCCCTAAACCCCTAAACCCTAAACCCCAACCCCAAAAACCCAAAACCCTATACACCCTTAACCCTAAGCCCGAAACCGTACACCCCAAAAACGAAACACGGAACGTAGGAGAGCTTAGGCCAACTCCCGGGCTCGCACGACCGACTTCCCAACCAAATCTTCTGCTTCGAGTTTACGAGTTTAAGAGTCTAGGGTTTAGGGTTTAGGGTTTAAGAGTGTAGGGTTTAGGGGTTTGGGGTTCTGGTTCCAAGTTGCAAAGACATAAAGGCATGAAAACACAATCCGGCCGTGGAAAGAACACATCCGAGTCTGGTCATACGTTTCTTTGGCGGATTTGGGTAAGTTGAAGATCTAGGGTTCGCGGTTTAGGGCTTAAGGGGTTTAGGCGCCTCCCTCCCGAGCCTGGAGCAGGACTGTAAGATGAGCACCAGCACGAGTCTCTGAGCCACGGGCTTTGATGCTTTCAGTCGGCTCCTCCTGCAGCGTTCTTCCCTTTCTAGGTGCCCTTCCTAACGGAAGAGTACCCTCGTGAGTGAGCGTATTTTCGATCTATGTGTGCAGTCGTGTAGGAAGGAAGATAGGTAGGTAGGTAGGCAGGTAGGTATGCATGTTGTGATCATTTCCTTTATATTATCTCAGTGCGTCGTCGCACGGTTGTTCTGCACGTCTGGGTTATGTTTCGTTTTGTTTTTTGTAACATGCTGTGTTGCGTTATGTTTTGCTATGTCTGTCTCCGAAACATGATGACGGTGATGGCCATCATCACTGTCGAACCATGAACCTCATCATCACCGCCATCATCGACATGACGTCATATCACGTCAAACCACATCCCACCCCATCGCATCACATCGTAACGCATCCTCTGACATCACATCCTGCACATGACATCACCGACAAAATACATCACATCACCATCATCACCGCCGCTACCTCGTCGTCGTCAGCAGCAGAATCTCCACCATCATCATCATCGTCATCATCATCATTACTCATCATCATCACCATCATCATCATCTGCTTCTTCTTCGATAACATTGTCATCAGGACATCCTCAGCATTTGCAGGATTGCCGTTCATCACCGACACAGTTATTTCGTTGGCGCAACCTGAATGACCATCATCGCTGACATCAACAGCATCCAAGAAACAGCTCGGGCTGTGCAAACGGTCTCTTCAAGCTGGCGGTTTGCAGAGGACCCCTTCAGAGGCACTTCGGTTCCGAACACGCCATGGGGTCCGAGGCACAACATCAACTCACAGAGGCCCAGAGAGTGCGATTCGTGACTTGCTTTCTGCTTCTTTTTTTGGACCAGTGTTGATAAAGGTGGCACACTTTGCTGTCCAGCCTGACAATATCCACCACTCACTCAACACGAAGCGTGTTTGCTTGCACAAACAACCGAAAACACACCTTTCATACAAATTTGAAGGAGAACTGCTGCTGGAGCCTCGCTTTCCTGCGACATGGCCAACCGGCGCTCCTGCAAGAGAAGCAGGGCTTGGTCTAGCACGGAGGGCCCCTCAGATCATTCCAGTTAATATGGGGGCCTTAATAATTAGAATAGGGTTTTGGGCATATTATACTATAGTTACAAAAGGGAACCCCCAAAACCCTATTCTCATTATTAAGGCCTCTATATTATATGGTTTAGGGACATGGTCTTCCGTCGTTGCCTATCTGGACAGTGTGCCAAGCATTGCCAGCAATGAACAAACTACCTGCGGCCACAAGCCGAATATCACCACCTGGCGACCTGCATGAATTTGTGCACGGGCACTCCGAAGATGGGCCAAGTGTGTCTTGGGTCAGCGGGCCAAGAATTGGGAACCTGTTCAAAACCTGGATGGGAGGGCGTGCGCTTTGCTTTGCACGGTCTTAACAAGTTACATCTCAAATCGCATGCGAACATCTCAACACCCACAGCAAAATCCTGAATCCCGATCACACGTTTCTTAATTCAGCAAGCCCTTCAGCAATCCAGCGCAAAACCCAGCCCCGCCTTAGCGGCGGCAGGACGCAGAGGAACCGGACACCATCAGCTCCGAGTGCGAGGTCGTGCAGGGTGTCTTTAGGCCCGTTGAAAACTCTGGCAGTTCAGGGCTTGGGGGAGGTGTTCGAGACTGTCGAGGTGTGGACTTCCTGCTACGTAACTTTCGGCATGTAAACGTCTGTCGACTGAGGTTCCGGTGCGTGACCGTTCGTCTTTTCTCTGTCGAAGTATTTCAACTACGACGGCCACGGAGCACAAAAGAGGTGCAAACAAAGCAAGGAAGCATCAGAAAGGTGCGCCGCTTCTAATGACAGGTATCCGATGCAAGGCGCCAGCACCGGCACAAGTGGCCTTGCATCTAACTGTTCCAAGAATGGTCTCACCCAAATGCGCCGACCACCTCTGAAGCAAGAGCTGTGCGATGAAGGTGTTGCACCAGCAGATCCTGCACCACTCCAAGACTTGCGGGAAACGGAATTCAGATGCCGCACTGGGACTTTGTATAGCATTTGGCCCTTGGCTACAGATGCAGGGGCTTCCCTTGCCTCAGCCAGAACCCTCATCAGGCCTGGCGAATGCTCCACAGCTGCTCACGAACCTGGATTTCCGGATGTCAGAAGTTCTTCCAAGCTGCAGGAGTATGAGTGAGCTTCAGAGACCTCTTTAAGTCTTCACAAACCCGGAACCGACAGGACAGGGATGGCCTTCGGTCCGGTTCTACAGCACGTCCCTGAAAGAATCTTGCGAATAGAACCCGGGAGCGCATCCCTCAAAGCAAGCTCCAAGAAACTCCGAGTCCTACTTGGAGGTTCATGGGTAGTTATAAGTAGGGTTATAAGTCCCTTAGTATGGGTTATAAGTACAGTTACCCTACTTGTAACCCCACTTATAACTACCCATGAACCTCCAAGTATTCATCCGAAGATCAACCTCTCAGACGCCCATGCGTCGTCCGCGCCACCACAAAGACTCAAAGCTCCAAATTCTTGGCCAAACCCGCATGGGACCCGAGCCTGCTCAGGCTACCTCTGAAATTGTCCCAGACTTTGACCCCTGAAGCTCGTGCAATATGTGTGCCCAGTAGTAACACTGACAGAGTAAAATTGCATAAGTGCAATGACAATGCAAGTCGTGATTGCAACTGCAGAAGGTATAGAAACAGTGCTAGTAATCATCATCGCAATCGGAAGAATGGTATAGTGCCAGTGGCATGAATCGCAATAACAACGGCGCGGAGCATCGAGCCGTAATGATGATAAGAGTAGCACGTAACCAGTAACGACGTCTTCATAACAATCACCGTCACGAACTAACCCTGATGAACGACTCATATCCAGAATGACTGCTGCCTGCGACCATCCGCCGGGTGGACAGGTTTTCTCGCTCAGCAAAGCACGCAGGGAGGCGTCTAACACCTGACCGGCTAGATCTGCTCTTTAATGGGCTTGGTATCTTAAACCCTAAACTTCCCTAAACCCCAAAACCCGAAATCCTAAGTCGATGGCTTCGGGGCTTCAGGTTTAGGGCCTTGCGCTAGGGGAGCTAGGAATTCAAGGTTTGGTTGGGGGGTTTCTCAGGGTATAGGCCTAGGGAAGGGTTCCCGTCAAGCTACATGTCTGAGGCCTACTCGAATCATCCGAGACCTTTTCACAAGACCCTACTGCTGAAACAAGTTTTGGACGAAAAGCTTCTGGTAGGAGTTGTGGCTGCTTGCATGTAGATTCAGATTGTTGGAAAAGCAAATTTGAAACGGCTCCTTGCTTGGAGACCCCGGCAAGCAAACACGTTGAGGGCTGAGGATTGCGGCTGCAAACGGACTTTTTGGATTTATTTTCAGAGTTTCATAGCCCCAAAAAAGCCAAGAGCGGTCCCTTCGCTCGTCTCGTCCCCCGTATGTCTGGGCTCTTAGTGGATCGGGGACCAAAGCTCAAGATCCGAAACTCCAAGGCCTGAACACATCCCCCGAAACCTCAGCACCTGATGCCCTCAAGTCGAAGTCCGGAAAAACCCTAAACCCCTCAAACCCTAAACCCTCCCTTACACCCCAAACCCAGAACCATAGATTGCTCAAGGCAACCCCTACACCTCCGAAATAATCACCTTGAAAAAAACGAAGCCCGGAAGAAGCAAAACCCTCAGACAAACCTTATAGTTTGTTTCACCCTCAAAGTACCCCCAAACCCCACTGTTTGACTTGAGCCGGCTTGCCTTCTCCGGTCGAACCTTTGCAGGATCTGGCGCCGTGCGCAGGCGCAAGAAGGGCCTGAACAGGTCAGGGGGGTGGGGGGTATGGGTTTAGGGGTTTAGGGGTTTAGGGGTTTAGGGGTTTAGGGATTTAGGGGTTTAGGGGTTTAGGGTTCAGGGTTTAGTGTGTCGGGATTTGGGTCGAAGGCTTTTCGCAGTTCAAGGGTCATTTTCCATGAGTGTGTCCGGGGGTCCAGGGCTGCGGGCACCAGTATAGATCACTTATAAATCCGTACAGAACCCTTATAAACCACTGTAGATTCCTTAAGAGTTGAGGCAGGGGCCTGGGAGGGCTTAGGCATAGGGGCTTGTGGGTGTAGGGTTTAGGGTTGGTTGCCATCGAGGAACACAGAACCTAACGACAAAGATTCTCAAAATGTGCTGCCTGCAACTTCCTACGTGCCTGAAAGCCGTGAACCCAACAAGTTTAACACCCTTCACCCTCAAAGCACCCTAAAACCCGTACAGAAACCCTGATAGAAACCCCTAAAAAGTAACCCTACACCGAGGATCCCTACCGGAAGATAGCGCTGCTGGTGCCGACGACCGGCCGTCCTCAGCTTGACCGCCAGTTTGGGCTTCGGAGGCCTGCTGATAATGAGTAGTATCAGTCATAATGACCCCTCATAATGCCTATACTCTATACAAATATACTACACTCAACCAGTATGTCTCTCTCTATATATACAGAAATGTGTCTGTCTGTCTGCTCATATCTATATCTATGTCATTTTGGTGTATAGACATAGACAGGTAGGTAGGCGGGTAGGCAGGTAGGCAGATAGATAGATAGATAGATAGACAGATACGTCGCTCGATCCATGGATAGATAGACAGGTAGATAAGATGGATAGACAGCTCAGTTAGATAGACAGATACATAGAGAGACAGGTCTGTAGGTAGCTGTACATGTAATATGTATATGTCATATATGTTTATGTTGCCTAGTTATATACTGTATACATGTATTTCATGCGAAAGTTTAGTTTAAAACTCTGCTCTTATCCGCCCCCAGCCGACGCTGTCCGACACAAACTTCGGCCCCCACCCAGCCCCGCACTCCCCCAAGCGTGGCCTCTGCGGCCCTGCCTTATTCGACCGGGCCCAGGCGGACGACGCGAAGCGTTTACAATTGAGAAGGGCACATGCCCTAATCGCTTGGAGGGTATAATAGGGCATGAGGACTTTCAGAGGTCTAGTCGGAAGGCATTTGTTTTCAGAGAGATCCTGCTGCCCACTGAAAACCAAAACTCAAAGTTTCCCTACACATGGACGGGTATATATCTATGTGTGTGGTCAGTCTGCTTGGTCTGTTAAAAAATGATTCCGTGTGGTTCCTCTTGTGATCATGTTTCGGCATTTGTCATAATGAACAGAATAGCACAGTTCTCAAAGCAATAATGGCTGACATCTATCATGGCTATGGCAGATGTGGGATGACGACGATGAGGAGGCTGATGTGGAACAGGATGACGATGACGATGGAAACTAAGGTCATCGTCACGATGATCATGACGATGAAGCTTGTATCTTTTCCTTGCTGCTGCCATGTCCGTGAAGATCAGATATAGCTGTAGCAGCAGCAGCAGCAGTGACAAACGTAGAAGCAACAGCGGCATGGTCGTCTTTGCCGTCGTGGCAGACGCTCAACAGTCCTTGCAACGACTAACCTCTGAACCGTAAACAGCAAGACTGATAATGCACACAGGCTGCCCGGTTCGGCCAACCACTCCGGAGCCTGCTCCGCTGGCGCACTAGCCCTGGCCTCGTTCATAGAGCTTCATTCTGATTTCAAGCGTCAAATTGCATCTTAGGGCTTTCCGGCGTGCAGGGTTTGGCTCTTCAAGCCTGGACATTTTGAGGGCGGTGCACGTTAGAAGCATTTGGTAGCCCTAAAAGCTAACATCCTAAACTCCCAAACCTGAATCCAAACCTACACCTCGAACAGTGTACCTCAACACCCTAAATAATCCCAAAGTGCTGCACTAGCTAAACCTTCAGCTCCGGCCAACCCTCAAATTCGGACGGCTGACAGCCTGCGCGGCGAAGCGCTCCTTGCGTGCATCGCGCTTGTTGCACTCTTCCTCGCCAGACGGCACAGGGTTTAGTTGTTTTGGGGATCAGGGTTTGAGGATTGCGGCTGGTTGGGATTCAGGGTGCAAGGCATATTAGGGTTTCTTGGTCTGAGCTTACGCAGGGCTCAGGGAAGTCTTGCAGGCATGAACTTGGCAAAAGGAGTTTGCTGCAGAATGATCGCAAAGACCAATGGCAAGCCCAACCTCCTCGAATCCCGAAACTGCCACGGTTTACGGTTTTAGGGATCAGGGTTCAGGGTCTAGGGCTTTCCGGTTCAGCGCTTAGGGCTGAGGGAAGTTGGAACGGTTTTGCGCCTTCATGGCAAAGGGATCGCCCTCAGCACCCAAGCGCATCACTGTTTGCAGCGCCATGAGGCTACACTGGTGCTTTCTAACCAACACCAGTTCAGGGCCTCTGCTTCTGGTTTCAGGTCTGGCATGCCGTCGAGTTTGTAACTCGGACCGCGGAAAGGCCCAGCAAGTGTTCATGAATTTCGCATTAAGGAGCTTCCTCTTTGGTACCGTAGAGGACTTAATAAAATTAGGGCAGCGCTTTGGGACCCATTATACTACAGTTATAATTAGGAACCTCCAAAATAGTATTGGTAATTATTTAGGCCCCTATAGTATCAGGTGCTTCGGGGCTCGGACCCCCCAGGCTCCGATCTTGAACTGCCCACATGTTAAAAATCAGGGCGAGATCCACATCCTACGAGTGACCTTACTTATAGACTCGTTCGCTAAGTCTGCTGATCCTTTCAGTAAGGCAATACTGAAAATTTAGGGCCTTAACAACTAAGTAGAGTAGGCTGAGTAGGCCCTATGAGTTATTGGTACGACATTATAGTCTGTATACTTATATAGGAACTACACAGGAATGCTATTACTAGGACTGGAAATGAATCCGACCGCTCTAGTAGATGGATGCAGCCTAAAGAGCCGCAGCAGTCGAAGCCGAGGCGCGGCTCGTGCACAGCCCGACCTCTATTCTCCTTCGACTGCCTCACACGCCCGCCTGGCCTGATCTCCTCTAACGACCTTTCTTCGCCTAATCCCTTGTAGCCAGAACCCCTAAAAACCCATCAGAGAAAGTGGCAGAGCAGAGCCCCTCTGGGCTCCACCAAGCCAGGGTGGGGTATTTGGTAGCACCGAAGGTAATCCGGTAATCCCGATCCAGCCCCCGGCAACCCCGGCCGGGTCCCCGGATTCCCAGAAAGCCTCAATCTCAAACTGGCTCAACCTAACAGCCCTCCCACTCCGGAGGTCCAAAACTTCGTCCATCATACGAGCCCTGGACCTAGGAAAGATACCATACGCGAAGGCCTACCTCATCCAGATTCCCCATCACCGGAAAACCAATAACCTCTGAGAAGAGGATTTGGGGGTACATTACACCGCATTAACATATATCGGACCATAAGATCTACAGGGGACCATTGCCAAGTCAACAGGTCTTCCAGCACCGAAACTTATCCTCGAACCAGGCCATCCAGACCAACAGAGCCTCCCCAGGTCGCCTCTCCGGCAGAACAAGGCCTTTCAGTGAGGCTTGGGGTTTAAGGTTCGGGGTTTAGGGTTTGAGGTTTAGGGTTTGGCGTTTGGGGTTTAGGTTTTACCATTGCTAGCTGCTCGGGTCGAGGCGTGTGTTGCTAGCTGTACAGCCAAGGACCAAGTGCTTAGGGGAGGTAACTCTTGCTTCAAGCAGGCTTTGGGGGGCGGTGCACCACCATCAATCAAGGTCTGCAAAGGAAGTTCGGAGGGTTTAGGACTCACAGCTGACAACCTCACAAGCATCTTTTCTGGGGTCGCTGAAGCTCTGACCACCAGGATGCTGTTCAGGAGGGTCTAGTTTAGGAATGCACTATAGGAATTGGTGGCAGGCTTGCCAGGGCAAAGTCTCCTGCATGAATACGGAAACAGTGTAGTACATGAGAAGCTTGCGGGAAGGGCTGAACGGAAGATGTCGCCCGGCACAAAAGGTCTCCAGACTTTGAACCCTCTGTTTCGCGGTTGCTTCCGCATGCCATCCATGCTGTCCCATTCAGACGCCTTGGACTGAACGATAGTCACTTGCCTGAATTCGGGATCTGCATGCGATCGCTGCGTCAATCCGGGAATCTTTCAAAACACTAATGGGTCCGCAAAACCTTACTAAGCCTGTATTTAGGTATGTACGCACGTATGCATGTAAACATACTCCAGGTGTATGCGCGCGTACATGTATGTATATATGCATGTGTCGTAGACCTATGGGGCACTCGCGAAAATGCATCCTTGTTTCGAAGAACTCCCATTTCCTGCACTCTGGTGGTGACAGGCAGTTGAAACGGACTCGTGGCAGCGAGTGTCTGAAGGAGCCATTGCGGGGCCGAGAAGCCTCTGCAGTTCGCTGAGTTGGGTTTGGGGGTTTAGGGTTCAAGGTTTAGCATGTAGGGCGATTTAAGGGTTTAGGCTTAGGGCTAAGAGGCCAAAGAAGGATGCACAGCAGAAGCTTCAGGATTACTTGCTCATATGTGCTCATTTTCAGCTTGTTAGCTCTTGCCTACAGAAATAGAAATGTTGAAACTCTCTGGCCTTCCGGGGTCGGAATAATGAGCATGAATGCACATTTATAATCTCCCTGATAAAATCATAATATCATGTACGACTTGCAACAGCTTCAGGCTGTTGTTGGGAGCACCAGGCTATGCCCATCGGCACTGCTTCGCCTCTCTCACAGATTTCGGTCTTGAAAACCGCTGCGACCCGGCTGCCATCTTTCACAGCCAGCTGGAAGATATCTCTCTTGCAGCCTTGCCATGGCAGCCTTCCATGCAGAATGCGCTGGTCAGAGGTGGCTGTGCGCCTGATATTTCTCACTGCAGCTCTTGATAACGAATAAACACGGGAAGAGGGTCATTTGCCCTCGAGTGCACAAGCGAATTGGGTGAGGAGACCATGACTTGTGCGATTTCGAATTCCTGATACCAATGCCTTTGGTGGGAATGCCTCGTAGCCTGCAGCACGTCTGGAAAGCACTGTCCAATGGCAAAGGTCTATAAGCCATTTTGTACACTACAGTGTGTATATATATATGTATATGTATAGGTATATGTATTTTTTGTGTGTGAAGAATGCTATTTTGTACTATCTTATTTTTTTATACTGTATCGTTCATGATCAAGTCAAACTGGAAGACGTCATCTCAAAGGCAAACCCAGAGACCGTATTTCACGACAGCCTGTGCTTAATGTATCCTCGGTAGCCCCTACTGTACCATGCTTGCCTCACGATCATGCTTCCAGTAAAGCCCTCGCTGGGAACATCGACCCAAACCCCATCATGCCACAGTAGACTAACCCGCATCCTCATGGTCCCCCTATCAGAAAGCTTCAGCATCCGCCTTCGCTGGCGACTTGGTTTGCATCTTGACCAGGTCTGCTGCAGGAGCTAAGTCATGCTTCGCACCGTCCAAACGAACCAAGACATGTTGCATGAGAAGTATCGCAATCTCGAGGCATGTTGCTTTGTAAAATTAGGAACCAGGACTCTGTTCGATGGTACCATCAATTGGAACCGCCCACGTTGAAGCATTACCCGTGGTCTTCCAGTGCTTTGTGGAGACTGAATGGCTCAGCCTGCCAATAGGGCAAACCCCTGCAACCCAAAACTTCGATAGATAACTATCCTAAACCTAAAACCTTAAAATCCTAGAGGGCCCCCTAAACCTGCAACCCAACAGCACTCTTGCGGCAACCATAACTTCGAATCCAAGCCAAGCAAAGGGTGAGGCTGCTGTCACGACTGAAACCTTTTCTGGTCCAGCGCCTCCCTGGTGAAGACAGTTCGAGGGTTAGGGTTTAGCGTATAATGCCTGCTGCAAACGCAAAATCGGAACCGTTTAGCAATGAATGTAGAAGGGTTATGCCAATAGCAATAAACACAAGTCGAAAATCCTGCTGCAGCTCGTTTTATGCAGCCCGCATTATAACCGTTTTCGTAACCTGCATCGTAATTCGTGCAGCACACCTGCAAGGAAGAACGAGGGTCCTCAAGTACAGTGACAGCCATTCCGTGCTCCAAGCCGCGCTCGTGTCAAGCATGAATGAAGGCAATAAGAAACAAGGCGGAAAAAAAGGCAGGAGACAAAGCGGGAGATAGTAAGGCGGGAGACAAAGCGAGAGACAAGGCCGGAGTCTTGAAGCAGTAGACAAGGTGGGAGACCAGCGGAGCTACCCTTTCCAGAAGCGAGTGGGTAAGAAGGGTCCTGAAACACGGCCAAGGTATCCAGAATGATGAGAGACGCGGCTGGAGGCAAGAGAAGACAAAGCTACCGCACTTCGACGTGAGGCATTCATCATGAAGGGAGGTGAGCTGGAAAACAAGTGAAAACAAGTGGGAGACCGTGCATCCGAAAGACTCGGACCCATGAGTGAACCGAACGTCAATAGTGTAACAATTTGGGGAACAAGGTGGGACACACAATAAGGGTGGAAACATGGCGAGTGTTGGACACGGGAGCACTATGCAAGAGACTAGGACAAACAGCAAGTGAGAAGTCCAACAAATCAAGGACCCCAGCAGCAGGACTTTGGAGATGCGTGGGGATAAACAGAGTCAATCTCTCTGAGAGCATTCCCTTCTTCCAATTTAACTGCACTTGCTTGCTACTGGCTGTCCATTATGTGTACTTACGCGCATGAGCTGATCCCATGGGCATTCCATGTGGGGCTTTGCAAAACTACTTAGCATTCAGCCGCAACTGAGATGCAGCACAAGCTTTAACAAAGACTGCAGCCGGCAAGCATGCAGTCTATTTCTCTTGCACTCACAGGGCGGCCTTGCGGCGTTGGCGGGGCTGCTTCAGCATCCGCAAGGCGGCTCCACACCTGCCAATGGCCAAAACCTGTGCAATCACTGCCTACGGTTTTGATGACAGGACATGAGTTCATCTTGCACTGTCTTGCACCCTGAGTCTCATCATTTGGGACAAGCCGGAACACATGCTGGGGCTTATGCCTCCACGCAGCTACCAGCTCGTTTGACAGCTCGTGGAGCTTCTTAGTGCAGCCGCCCTCACGGGGACGGGCGAGCAGCTGTGACATGGCATCAGTGTTGCATTTTTCCTGCGAAGCTCGAAGCGCCTTGTCGGGATGGTGCTGAAGGCAAGCTTGCCGGTAGGCCTTGCCCTCGGAGGCTTGCTAGCGCGCGGGCAAATGAGTTGGAAACACCGGGCTTATGGCAGCATGTGGCATCTGGTTCCGTTGTCTGAAATCCCTCTGAAAGCTAGAGGCTTGCAAATTCCGGAAAGGTGGTGGGAACTTTGAAGCTTGGATACTGTGACGCTCAAGAAACCAGCTGTGGTCAGGCTAAGCTGCTTTGCGAATCTCGGATATCGACGGATTCCTCAGGTTGGCAAGGACTCGAGCCAGAACCTCTGCAGGAAAGCAATGCATGTCTCTGGTTGGCTATTGCAACCAGGCTTCTCTCCCACACCGAGGGTCTCGAAGAAGCTGTCCATGGCAGCACCTGCTGTCACCACCACCAATGGAATGAACGATGCTCGCATATGCTCGAGAACAAATGACGATGCAATGCGTGCGGGCCTCGGCAGGCGGCACCAAACGATTCCGACATGGCTTTCGGATGCCGCAGTTTAAAACGTACAGCCTTTAAAGTTCTATCTTACAGCTTGGGGATCCGGTTTCCCAGTTCCACGTGGTGGTGAGCCTGGGGCTCTTGACAGAGATCCTGCAAGGATCCTGCCATTGGGGCCGCTTCGGGCTGGGGGGACTCTAAATCCGATTTATACGCCGTATCAAGATCTTGTGAGAATCGCTCTCGGGCATGTTGAAGCTTCGTCTGCCAGGCAGCCAGAAAGAAGCTGTTGTCTGCACGTACACTTGGCCATGCAAAAAACAGCATCGCATGCATAACAACCCGTCTGGTAACATTGGTAATCCGGAAGATAGAAATCCTGACAAGCAGCATTTCCTTTTGGTGGATCTTCTACTACCATTAAAATCACTAACATGAGGCTTATGAGGGACATCATTGTTCTTTCCGACCCCTGCATGTATTATACTAACTTAAAGCTTCATCCATTGCTTCACCAGCGGCCGGCCGACCAGAATGCTCGAGTGGAAACCAGAGGGCTGCCTCCTCAGGCAAGAACCTGCCACCGATCTTTGGCACAAGTAGCAATTGAACACATCAAGAAGACCGTGTTCCGGTTTAGGGATGAGCCCTTTTGTTGATTTTGGGTTGGGTTTTGGGGTTACGGTGCTTGTGGTTGTGGTTTTCGGTCCTGAGTTTGTGGTTTAGGCTGGGTAGGTGGAGTTCGTTCTACTGTTCACTAGCACACAGGGCTTGGGGACCATAATAATCACGTGGTAACTGGTAACGATCAGCCCACAACAGCAGCAGCAGCGGCAGCAGCAGTAGCAACAACAACAACAACACCAACTAGTACCACCACCAACACCACCACCACCACCACCAGCACCACCACCACCACCACCACTACCACCACTACCAGCAGCAGCAGTAGCAGCAGTAGCAGCACACATAAGACTACAACGATAACAACCTAAAGCAAATCAGGAAGATGATGCAAAAACTCGCGAAGTCTCTTATGACACAGCCGTTCAACGTTGATGATTCGTAATCTGGATAAATAAGTCCGTAACCACAGCGTCGCCGACCCGTTACATGCAGCGTGCTCAGCACCCGAATTCCCTTGATTCCCTATTCTGAACTTCCGAAAACCACTGCTGGGGGAATAAGGTCATGAAGACTTACTAAAATTAGCATAGTCATGTCACGAGTACCTACGTACAAGAACTGACAATGAAATGACAGGGGCTCCGTGAACGTAGGAATGAAGAGAAACCAACCCCTTGCAGAACCCTCGTGGGAATGCATAGAAAACCCTTATAGAAGCCTTAAAGAGCCGTTTAACGAACCCTTTTAGGAGCACGTAAAGACTCCTCGATGCCGCGCCTTTGTGATTCTAGGGCCCTTCATCAGTCAGATGGTCAGAGCTTGAGCTGGAGCCGCACGACTTGCCTTCGCCGGCAGTTTAATGCTTTGGGGTTTACAGTTAGCTTTAAATCCAATGGGCTTCAAAGATGCAAGGTCTCGGCATCTATGCTTACATGCTGCATCCCACATTATCTGCGGCAAGACGTCTGCACTAGGCACACAGGACAAGTCAGAGTGAACGGATGACTCAGGCCTGTGCCGCTGCTGTTGGAAGCGCCGCCGCTACTAACAGCACTTAGGCGATTGCCCCTCTTCTTGGAGCCCTTCGTGGCTCTGATCATCCTCGGATCTCACCAGCATTCTGGTACAAGCCCAAAGCCATGGCTGACGAAGGGAAATAAGTCTTGGAGGCTCTGCCGCTTGCCTAACATGCACATCGTTGTGTGCTATGACCGCTGCAAGAAGCGAGATAGCACGAGAAAGAATGAAAACACTAAAGATCCCAAGACTCCGAAACACAAACCTGGAGTGGTCTTCTTAAGTCCGACATTCTAGGGTCTCGGTAGGTAGGGCACTTCCTAACCTCTCCACCAAGGGGCAGCTTCTCCAAGCGCTCAAAGCGGTCCTGCGACTGCCAGAGCTCAAGGGCAAACCCGGAACCATGAACTTGAAAAGTACAGTAATACTCTACACGACACTTGCAAAATATTTATTCAAGCCAGTACTAGTGGATCAGTACTAGTGGATCAGACCATACGCAGCCCCGGCAGATTATCTCAGCCACACCGAGAAATGGCTTGGGTGTATCTTGGCCTGGGAATCAGATTGGCTTTATGCCTCAGAGCTCTAGGGACTACAGGGGAGGGTCCTCTAAGCCGTAAATAACCCTGAACCCCTAAACCCTCAACCCTAAACCCTCAACCCAGACAGGAACCCCCCTCCCAAGACCGGGACAAAGGCGAACCCCGCAAACCCTAAAGCCTGAAGCCCGAATCTTCCAGAGGTTTAGGGTTTAGGGTTTGTTAAGGCCTGCTCTGTTTCATGTATTATATGTCTTGGACTACGCATTATAGGTTCTACATTATTGGCTCTAGGTTCTAGATTATAGGGTAGGGTCTATATTTTCGAAGTTCTCTACTAAAGGTTCTGTCTTACAGGCTCTGTAGTACTACATGTGCATATACCTATGCATATGCATATACCTATACCTGTACCTGTACCTATACATGTGGCTATGTCTATGTCTATGTCTATACCTACATCTGTGTCTGCTTGTGTATATATCTATCTATCTATCTACCTATCTATCTATCTATATAAATATTTATATATATATACTCATTCACATAATAGGCATATGGCATATTCTGTCCTCGTCGCTGTACATCTTCTCATCCTCTGGCCAGGGCATGGTGGTCGACGTCGAGCCACCAAACCGACGGATGGAGTCCACCTGAAGAGCTCATATTGCAAAAGGGTGGAGGGGGGGCTATGATTATAGCCATGTATAGCCTAGCATCGTGTGTTTCGAGGGCTCGCCGGGCAAAGCGAGTGCGAGATCAGATTGACTGTTGGCTTCGAGTGGCGGATCTCAGAGACGCCCACGGAAGCGTGTGAGGCCCGAAATCTGTATCACCCCACAGGCCATGTGTCTGCTGCTCAGTCCCGAAGATGTGCTCTGTACTTTGAGGATCAGTCTCAACTCTACCACAACCCCAAAAAACCGCGAACACCAAAACGGTAAACGCGACCCTCAAACCAAAGCCCAAGACCTCTCCCGTTCGGCTCGGAAGACTAAGGCCGAGACCGTCGTTGGGTTCGCCTTGGCTCCAGTCGGGTGGAGCGGAGTTGAGAGTTGAGGGTCTGAGAGTCTCATGTTCAGAGGTGTCGCCTTATGTTTGTCTGTCGTTGAGGCTTTGGGGTTTGCGGGCATTCTCTGGGATTTTAGGGGCGCTTTGGGTGGGGAGTGGGAAGCTTTGGCCGGGCGTTTCTCACGGGCTCTTGTGACTGGCATGTCGGGTTGGGGTTTAGGGTTTAGGGTTTAGGGTGTGGCCGACAGAGAAACCAACGCCTCCAGGGTTCCAAGGCAGTTTAGGCTTTGGGGCTTGGGGTTTAGAGGGCTTCAGAATTGCTTTCGCTAGGTTGCGGGCATCATCTCCATATTGCCGTGATTGCTGACAGCATTGGGGAACGGAACTGCAAATCATTCAGCTGCTGCAGGCGGGGAGGACTGTGCAAAGCCTACACCCTAAACCCTAAACTCAGTCAGAGAAAGCTATGCTGGTAACGGTGAAGTTTCAATTGCAACTCTTTTGAATCCGAACCAGTGAATCAACGAAATAAGTCCTATAAGCCTAATCAAAGGACTTTGAAAATTAAAGTATGCTTTGGGGGGTCTACTGTACTTACATATAGTTTCTACAACAACTATACAGCAATATAGTACTACTGATCATCCACTTGATCTCAATGCCTCAAGTAGGTTGATCCCTGAACCCTAAACCCTCCTAAACCCTGCCCACTGCCTAACCTTGCCGAAGGGCCCAAGAGGGCTCCATGACCTGGATGCCACCTGATAGCCAAGTGCGGCCAGATGCGCTGATCGAAAGGCATTTTTGCAAACAGGAGAAAGTATACATGACACATGGTGTCCTAGAACATATGTTACATAATTATGCCTCATGTATCAGAGATAATCTGGCTTCAGCGCCAACGAGACAGCAGCAACGAAACTACCCTTGCTACTGCCCGGCGGTAACTTGCAGCGAGCTGCAAGCACAAGACATATAAGCCTTCCTGACCTCAAACCCTAAACTTTTACCCTAAACCCCCNCGAGACAGCAGCAACGAAACTACCCTTGCTACTGCCCGGCGGTAACTTGCAGCGAGCTGCAAGCACAAGACATATAAGCCTTCCTGACCTCAAACCCTAAACTTTTACCCTAAACCCCCTAAACCCCCTAAACCCCTAGTGGCCTGCCAGCCCGACGTCGCCCTCGTTAAACTCCAGTCGCTCATCCAAGTTCAGGCTCTCCAAGAATCGAGACCATCCTGAGATTCCCAGGTGGGTGGTTGTCAAAATGATGGTCCCTTTTTGGGTACCCTAAATAATAGGTGCCGTATTATAATAGGGACCCAAAAAGGGACCCTAATTTTGACAACCACCCAGGTGTGTCTCGGACCGGGAGGCCAAAGATGCGCTTTGGGTTTAATGTAGGGGCCTCAATGATTAGACTAGGGTTTTGGGGCCCATTATACTAGAGTTCTAATAAGGAGCCCCCAAAATAGTATAGGTAATCATTAAGGCCCCTACACTAAATCCTTATAGTCGCCTTGATAGTAGCCCTTATAGACCCCTGGAACCCTATTCTAGTCATTAAGGCCCCCCCCCCCTACATTAGACTACGGAGCCCGCCACGCTGCCACGAATGTGGGGACAGCTCGGGGCCCGGCTTCTCTGCGACACTTGATCCACGGTGGACCTCCGTAGGCTCAAAAAAGCAATCCTAACTTTCACAATAATAATAATCATAATAGTAATCGTAATAATAATAATCATAACAATTATTAATCATAATAATAATCATAATAATAGTCATAAATCATCACCAGTATCGTCATCATGCGAGTCTGCGTGCAAGCAGATCAGGACTTGAGAGCGGGCCAGCTGAGGCAGGCCCCCCTCTCCTTGTGAACTGTTATTGTAGGAGGAAGACGATGATTACAATGCTCATGAGGATGAAGAAGATGATGATGATGGTGATGATGATGATGATGATGATGATGATGAGGATGGCGGTGGGGATGGTAATGATGGTGATTGTGGCGATGGTGGTGATGGTGGTGATGATGATGATGGCGATGAGGATGGCGATGGTCGCGATGATGACGATGATGACGACGATGGTGATCATGGTGATGGTGATCATGGTGATGGTGATGACCATTGTCATGATTACGACGATGATGATGATGGCGGTGATGATAGTGATGATGGCGATGATGATCATGATCATGGTGGTGATGAAGATGAAGATGGAAATGAAGATGATGATGATGATGATGATGGTGATGAGGGGGAGGAGGAGGAGGGGAGGAAGAGGAAGAGGAGGAGGAGGAAGAGGAGGAGGAGGAGGACGAGGACGACGAGGAGGACGAGGACGACGACAAGGACGAGGACGAGAGGAGGAGGACCACGATGAGAGCAGGAGGGGGAGGATTACGACCAATGCTCTGCTGGCTTGTCTTTCATCCTCCAGAACCACGGCATCAGCCCATGATCCCGGAACCCACACCCGAGGCCGCGGCACTATCACCGAAGCTCGGTTCAGGCCTTTGCTTCGGACAGCCCAAGTTACTGTGCCTGCCATGGTTCTGACTAGTGCTATTGTAATTAGCACTGATGATGCCTGGTCGCCATTGTTCTTATTGCTGCCTCCATGTCATCACGTTGCTGTCGCCCTGCGCTGCTTCTTTGACGGAACTAGAGAGTGAGTTGCGGGCGTGCATAGCCCTGCATGTCCGGGAAGATGAGCTGGTAGGCCTGGTTCAGCTGGGCGACGAGGAGGTTCCTTGGCCAAAGCAATCTAGGAAGTCTGTCGCTAATTCAGGGACTGCCTTCTCTTGTTTACGACTTACAGCAATGATTATCATCAACGTCTCATCATTACGACTATTGTTGCCTTTTTCCCTACGCTTGAGTCGTCGAGTCCAGCCCTCAAACGCAGGTGAAACTCCAAAAATGACCCCTCGCGCTCAACTTAGGAGTGCCAACAAACCTTTGACCTTCAAAGCCCTTCGATATGCTCTCCACGTCACAGCAAGAAGATCGCTATGAGGATGGTGAACACGGACACCGTGATCAGCACCCCTACAGCGTCCTCCCATGCCAGCAGCATACGTCTACGAGAACGAAGATGGCAAAGATGATGTTGGTGATGACAGTCACTAGCACTACCAGCATTGCTAGCAGTACCAGCGTTAGTACTGGTGGTGATGGTAGTAGTAGCAGCAGTAGCAGTAGTAGCAGTAGTAGCAGTAGTAGTAGTCGTCGTCGTCGTGGTGGCGTTGGTAATTGTGGTAGTGGCAGCAGCACCGGGGCTGGCAACTACGACGAGGACACTTCGACGCTTCAATCAGTAGTAGGCACGATAATGTCTGCAAACAAATTGTACCACGACGAGCAGGAAACAGAGGCTTGATCTTTCTCCCCATTGGACATGCAAAGCAGGCCAGAGTGCTCGGTGCAAGCGTCTTGAATGTTAGCAAGCCTCCTTATTCTATTCAGTCTTCGCCCCCGCACCTGCAAGAGAGCAACTCCTGAACCCAAACCCTAAACCCTAAACCGTAGAACCTTGCGCTTAGAACTCCACCTTCTCCTGGTTCGAAAGCATTGCCTACGAGCTCACCAAATGGATACCCGGAAGTCCGCATCAAATGCTCAGAGAACTGAGGAACTGGGATCGGATCTTGTCTCTGGGCTACGGGGAAGATCCCCGCTTCTCAAAGACCGAACCTTTAATTCAAAACTAACCTTCCTCCACAAAGCCTCAAAGGCACATGCTGTCCTACCTACTACTACATGCAGCCTGCAACCTTCTGGCTCAGGATCATGCGGAGTCTAAGTTCTCAAGGGCGATTTGCAAGTTGCAAGAGTGGATGCAAATTTTGCCGTCTTGCACAAATGCCAACTGAAACTACCACGCAAGCCATCACAAGCCTACACCCCTAAGGCCTAAGACCTAAGACCTAAACCGGAAATTAAAAAACCCTGAACCCTAAACCCTGCCCGCAAGCCCATGCGACCTACGAAAACCCTCAAACCTTCCCCACTGCCGACTCTTCCAGCCTTGAGCTCCCCAAGGTTTTCGCTGGGATAGAGCCCCAGCGTCATGGCGAAGAGGGAGAAGGCTGCATTTCCGATGCCTCCCGGAGTAGGTTGGTGAATATGTTATAGTATATTAGAAAATATTCAAACATTTTGTAATAGATGATAGTATCTTGGGGTATATTATGTCTTCTTACAAAAACGCAGTCCAGTCCCAAAACTCGAGCACTCAAGGGGTTCCCTGCAAAAGCCTTTCTCAAAGAAACAAACCCTGTTGCAATTGCCACTGCACACTACGGCAAATCCCGGCGCATAACCGTTACGATATTATATAGTATGTTATATGGAATATTATATAGCAAATAGGCATATATCAGTATGTTAGTATGTTATAGTATATGATAGCATACCTCAAGCTTCGGTCGATACCCATAAGTCAGCCTGGCTCATGCAAAAAACTGATATTTGGGCCTTCATAATTCGATGAGGGCCATGGGGTACGTTGAAGAAGTTGAAGTATGGCTATAGTGAGGGACCCTTATGAATAGCACCAGCTAGAAAATCGTGTGGTTTCTCATACCAAGACCATGCCACCAGCACGCACCAAGGGACACCAAACTTCAGGCATGCCGACGTCCATACAAATACCTCAATATTTATCTAGACTAGGGCATTGGAGTATACCATACAATGAGATTATGGATATTATCAAAAGGTATCAAAAAGTATTGCAGTACTGTCAATCATACCCTGCCTCGCATTACCTTACCTTGCCTTGCGTTGCTTCGCCTGGCCGTGCCTTTGCCTCGCCTGGCCCCGCGTTACCTCACCTCACCTTAAACCCTAAACCCTTACCCAAACCTACTGACCCTACTTACCTGTCCCATTCGCTCACCGTTTTATGCTTTTTGCCTTAGTCACGCTGCGAGAATCCTCAAGTACAGTGAAAGCGATTCCGTGCGCCACGCCGCGCTGCGAGAGACAAGGCCGGAGTCTTGAAGCAGTAGACAAGGTGGGAGACCAGCGGAGCTACCCTTTCCAGAAAAGCGAGTGGGTAAGAAGGGTCCTGAAACACGGCCAAGGTATCCAGAATGATGGGAGACGCGGTTGGAGGCAAGAGAAGACAAAGCTACCGCACTTCGACGTGAGGCATTCATCATGAAGGGAGGTGAGCTGGAAAACAAGTGGGAGACCGTGCATCCGAATCATCCGAAAGATTCGGACCCATGAATGAATCAAACCTCAATAGTACAACAGCTTGGGGAACAAGGTGGGAGACACATAGGGGGGGAAACATGGCGAGTGTTGGACACGGGAGCACTATGCAAGAGACTAGGACAAACAGGACGTGAGAAGTCCTCGAACAAATCAAAGACCCCAGCAGCAGAACTTTGGAGATGCGGGGGGTAAAACAGACTCAGTCACTTTGGACAATTTCTTTGAGCGCATCGCGTCTTCCAATTCAACTGCACTTGCTTGCTACTGGCTGTCCATTACGTGTGCTGCTTTTGACACTGCAGAAAAATCGTATTTGCCTGCGCCTATTCTACTCGTTGCCTAATGTCAAAGTCTTGCCACAGTACCTGAAAACATCCGAATACAAGCTTCAAGCAGCCAGTGTCTGACTGAAAGTAGCGGCCCCCGACAGAGTCACGGTCAAAAAGATACACCCTGGTGTTTTAAACTGCTGTGGTTGACAGGTAAAAGCTAGGACTCCTGTAACAGGCAACACATCTGCGAGCTTCCAAACCATACGGCAAAGCAAGACGAACTCAACCCAAACCAAGTTCCTGTGTGTTTTGACCAACCCGAGAAATCCACAGAACATCACAGAACTACTGCACCATGCTTTTGTTCTGAACCTAGCTGCATTGCGCGGCGCTTTTGTCGGTCTTTGACTCGGCAGTGAAACGGCGGAGCATTTGAAAGTCCTGGCTAAGGCAACCCAGAAAAAACAAAAAGCTGACAACACTGACATAGCAGGTGACTTCAAGAAATCGATGGTGAGCCACAGGCTTCAGCAGCTGCGTAGCCTCCATTGCCTTCACGAGCTGTTTCATCTTCTCCGGACACCCGCGCTGACAAAGATGCGCACGCACGCGCGCTCCTGTGACACTGGACAAAGCTAAACTTCAGAAACAGCAGCGTCAGCTCCTTGTCTGGATGGAGCCGCAGCGCAGCCTTGCGGTATGCCTGGCCGTGTTGGAAACCCACGTCATGATTGCGACAATGAAACATCAGGTGCCAGGGAGGCAGAACGGGAACATGCTGCACATGGCCATTCTCCTACATTGCGAAGGCTGCATCTGGACATTAAGAGTTCGAATCGTGGTATTCCTGGGAGGCAGCAACTGAGTTATTTCTGAGCAGAAAGAGTGTTTCATTTAAGATCTGGAAGAGAGAAGGTGTTGGATCTGTGCAGATAGGGGTCAGTGAATCTGCGCAGAAACTGTGCAGCATTTGTGCAGATTTTGAGCAGGGTTTGCAGAGCAAGCGCAGGTTCGTGCAGGATCTGTGAAGCACGTACGTCACATCCAGGAGGGTGCCAGGCTCAAGCCGTTGTCTGTCGTGAGACATGTAGCGGCACAAGCCATGACAGACTTTCACCTGCTCCAACGTTTTTGTCCGCACCTTCTCCACCCACCCTGGTCCTGAAAGGCCGCCCCCCGCCCTTTGCGAATGGCATCTTGCACAAGGAAAAGTTGCCTCTTCCCCCCCTGCCCCTCAGTGCTGGGTTCACGCCAAGTCCTTGCCTTCCGGATGTCATCCATTGGGGCGCTCCTTTGCTTGTCTGGTCAAAACTTGGAATGCAAAACGAAACACTGTTGATCCATGCATGGACCAATGCTGGAAACCACAAGTATAGCAGCGAGGCTTCTCCTCCACACCAAGGAGGCTGCAGAACTCGGAGACATCCAGATCTGTCACCACAAGAGCAACCGCAACACCATGTCTCTGCAACAGGCGGGCACGTGGCGTGATGCATCCAGGCCTTCGAAAGTTCCCGGCAAAGACATGGCCAGCGTTCAGCTTTGATCCGAAATGGCAGGCTGGCCGGCACACTCGAGCAGTGCTCGTGTCAGTTGATCGTGATTACCCAAAATGGGCAAGGGTTCTGCTAACTCAAACCCGGGATCTTCAGCTGTCAAGGTGTTGGGTAAGGGTGATGATGGTAAAGAGAAGGGGAAGGGGAAGCAGGGCATGCCCTCAGATTGTAGTAACCCTGACGGCAACCTTTCTACCGTGTAACGCCCTGAAACAGCCCTTTAGTTCCGTATAGTAGCCAGTCTTAGCACCCTAAACCCTAAACCCATAACCCCTAAACTCTAAAACCCTAAAACCCTAGAACCTTAAACCCTAAAACCCTAAACCCTAAGGTCAGGAGAGCGCCTTCAAAGTTCGGGCTCTGCCTGTCGAGGGCGCCTCGAACCCACCCAGCTTCGGGGGGCTTAGGGTTTAGGGCTTAGGGGGTTTAGGGTTTAGGGGTTTAGGGTTTGGGGTTTAGGGTTGTTGTTTAGGTTTTAGGGGTTTGGGGTTTAGGGTTTAGGGGTTTGGGGGTTTAGGGGTGCTGCAAGCGCCAGGGCTTCGCCGATTTGTAGGGCTCTAGGGCTTTGGAGTTTTAGGGCTTTAGGAGTTCAGGGTTTCGAGCTTCGGGGTTGCCAGGCATCTAGGATGTTCGGGTTTAGGGCTTTAGGGTTTCAGCTTCAAGTTTCAGGGACTGTGGGGTTTTGACGGCCCGTTTCCTGATGTGAAGCACGAGGCAGTCACAAGTGCAGCCTCCGGAGCATGCATCGTTCCCTTCGAGTCTACTATTATATACGCTGCTGATGCTGAAACATGCTAGTATAATACTATGTATGGGATACTGTGCTATATACTATTCTACACCGCACTACACTACACTACAGCATCCTCTACTATAATATACACCAGTACCGTGCAAAGGTCTGGAGGCTGCATTCGTGACTCACACGTCGCCTGAAGGGCTTTTGTGGCTAAGGTTTAGGGCTTGGGGCGTCCGGGTGGCGGTTCAATAGGGTTCATGGGTTTGGGGCTTCGGGTCTATCGTTTAGTGGGGCTTTTGGCCGCTTGAACCCAAGCGAAAAACGCTTGCAAAATACCCTCACTGTCGAGCTAATGCCACTTGAGATGGGGCTGGCATCTTGCTTGCTGTCCGACGCTGAGTCTAAAAGATTTCACCATTGGTTTTCGGGCGCACGGTTTGACTGAAGTTGCCAGTTTCGCTGAAAGAAAGGGGCCAAAGATGCAATCACCCAAAACTTGACAAGTTGCTCAAGATACGGCCTCTGCGACTCTTAGCCACTTCCAGACAAACAATATCTGCAGCAAAAAGGACTTGATGTTCCGACGTATGTAATCCCACCCTCACTTTGCAACTGCAAACACAAGTAGAACTGCATCTCAAACTGTCCCGGAACAAAGGCTGCAATGGCAGTAGCATCAAAACAATGAGCGGTCGTGAAGATACCGTAGTAGGAGGTACGAAAATATAGTATGGTATACTGCAATATGCTATAGTATGCTGTAGCATGTTAAAATATACTATGATATACTGTAATATACCCTAGTATGCTCGAATATATTCTAACATACTCGAATATGCTCTAATATATGCAAATATACTCTAATATATTATAATATGCTATATATAGTATACTACAACATACTATATTATACTAGAAAATTCTACAATATACTATGACATAGTATGACATACTAGGATATACGCTAACATACCCTATAACCGCAATATACTAAATCATACACTATAATATGCTATCTTGTAACTCGTACTATCATACACTATATACTACATACTGTAACAGACTCCAATGTGCTGCAAGAAACTACAACATAGCTTGATACGACACTATGCCGAGCTATGATGTACAATAGCTTGAAGTTGTAGTACATCATAGTTTAGTATAGTACCAGATCAAGGTTATGACTTACTAGAAAACACACAGAGATACGGTGAGCGATCGAGGTGCTAATGCCCAAAGCAAAAGCAAGGATGAGGAAAACGGCGGCCATCCTTAGGAGAGTCGGCTGGGCGGTGGACCCACGTTTAAAGAGCTTAGGGTTCAGGGGTTTAGGGTTTAGGGGTTTGGGGGTTTAGGATTTAGGGTTAGGGTTTTTGGAGTTTAGGGGTTTAGGGTTCGGCCCGATGGCCTGAAGCTTCTCATTGCGTGCTTGCTTCGCGTTTAAGACTTAGGATTTAGGGTTTAGGGCATGTAGTCATGGTTCAGAGTTCGGGGTTTAGGGCTTAGAGTTTGGTATTCCGAGTTGGGGAGTAAAGATCTTCAGCGTCGGGTGAAGTGTGGGCTTGTGGCTCCTTGGGCTTCGTAGAGGCCATCTACCCCTAATAGTTGCACTATAATACATACGATGATAGACTACAGCATACTATAATAGTTCCCACAAGCTGGGCGGTGCGGCCAAGCGCTTCACCCTCTATCCTAGACATACCCGAAAAAGACTTGACTATCAGAAATCCTGTCAAAATCACAATGCCTCAAACCCCATAGACCCTGCAACTCCTAGCCTTGTGGGCCCAGGCACAAGAAAAGTCCCACCTCGGCGATGACCCGTCCACAAACCAGGACGAAAGCAGAAATCCGCATGGAGACGATACTGAGATCCAGGATCAGCAAACAGTACAGCAGCATGGCTGCACCTGGGCAGATGAGTCTCGGGTTTCTGTCCGGGAATAGCAGAGTTTAGCGATTCGGACGTTGGCTTGCCTTGACAAGTTTGGGACAAAGCTTCGCTGCAGTGGTGTTTGTATCTGTTCGTCGAACTTCACCTGAGTCTTGCCCCTACAGTGACAAATGATGTCGCCAAGTGGCAAGAGAATGCTGCGTAAACCTCCTGAGAAGCGGGGCATTGCGACTCGCACTTGCGGGCATGCTTCTCAAGCTTTCACTGCATGTCCCCGTGTCTTCACTCTGGGCAGCTATCAATTCCGCGTGTGAGCATTGCGGACTTCCCATGTCCGAGGATCTTTGTGTTGCTCACCGGCAGCACAAGCTGTGTTGAAAAGCCCCGACCTCAGAAGCTGGCACAGCGGAACACAGCAGGTGGATTTAGGGCTTTGGCTTCAGGCTTTAGGGTCTCTAGGGCTTAGGATTTAGACTTTAGAACGTCAACTACCGCAGACCGCGAAGACCGCAGCAGCATATTCGTCGGGTCGATGCCCACAGCTGGGGTCGAAACCCGGGGTAGTCTCCATAAGTGTCAGGGATGCACCACCAGATGGGCTCCTGGATGCACATGAATATCCTTGGATCAGGCTGGCATTCGCCGAAATGCTCTGTTGAAACACATCTTGGAATACGGAATTTAGCGCTTGGACTTTCGACCATACTCGCTTGCCTCCCGAGGGACAACATCCAGAGCAGAAGCATGTTGCCGACTTCTTGGCCACCTTGGCGTGGAGATCAGATGAAAAGCCACACTGGCTTAGGTTTTGGTGGCTTCGCTTCGTACCTGTTTTGAAAATAACCACAAAAAGAAGAAATAAGAAGAAGAGGAAGAACAGGAACAATAACAAGAAAAATAACAAAGAGCAACACTGGCACTGGCAGTGGCACTGACACCAACACCGACACTAACACTAGCAGCAGCAGCAGCAAGCTCAACAGGGCAACTGCAGCTGCGCGTCCAGCTTGAGCTGTAGCTGCGATAACGGTGTACAATGCTCAATACTGTATGCTCAGCTTGATGCACAACTCCATTGTACATTGCACATACATACAATTGATTGAAAGTGCCCCCTAGGGCTAGAGCGAGCAACAAACAACTTCAAGATCCATGTGTCATCCCAGCTAACGAACAGCCCAGAAGGTGCTATCGTGCCGCACGATGCCACCAAAAACACAGTTTCACACAAGTCTGAGTCGATAGCGTGGCGCTGGCGATACAAGCTACCAGCAGAAGCAAGCAGATATCGCCGTCCTGTGAACTCGGAGCATCTCACAATGCTGCCAAGCCACTGCAAAGGAACTCTGGGATAGGGATCTTATTGAAGAGCCTGCGTGCACTTCAGAGCACTGGAGCTTCAAGTCCGAGCTCCCTCTTCAGCTGCGCACAGTGCATCCAAAGCGTGTGCCGAGACCGCAGTCCGAAGACCTGAAAATATTTTATAATATGGTATAATATACCAAAATAATATATAATATAATATAATACAATATAATATAATATAATTATATGATACAATAAAAAAAAAATATATATATATATATATATATACAATATGTCAGCGAGGCCTCTCCCAGGCTCCATTTCTCCAGTCGTGCACGAAGAGGCGTGTCTCGCCTGAAGAGCTCGGCTTGGCACCAGTGGGTGCTTGGAAAAGTCATCATCCAAGTAACAGTAGTCGTTGCCAGCGTCGTCGTCGTCGTCGCAGCAGCAGCAGCAGGAGTAGTAGTAGTAGTAGTAGTAGTAGTAGTAGTAGTAGTAGGCAGTTGCTTTACTACTTGCTGCATGCTCCTTGCTGCTTACTGTACTCATTACCGGGTACTTAATTATTACCACTACCACTGCCGCTGCGACCAACTTCACGACTGTTACTAGTGACATTCCAGCTGCCACTGAGGCCCAGACGGATGAACATATGACACCTGACATCGTGAGAAACTGCTGGCATCTGGCCGACACCACATCGAAGACCAAGCACATTTAATGCAATTGGGCGGCATGCTGCCAACGTAGATAAAACAGCGGCATGCAAAGATGGCAATGTTTTCCTGGAGTCCATGGTGGCCACTGGTCTGAAACATGACGCCAGCCCCAGCCCAATGACTCCCTAACGCCGCTAGTAGTAGAGTAGTACAGTAGTACAGTACTGGTACGGTAGTAGTATAGTAGTAGTACATTTATAATACAGCTAAGGAAGAGCCTGCAGCTTAGGTTGTCTTAAACTAGTGACTCAGGTGAACTCCTTCGGTCCGACATCCTGGTAAGCTCCAGGTTCTCAGAAACCCGGAACCCTGACTCTAAAATCTAAACCCGAAAGCTGAAAACCCTAACATCCCTTAAACCCCAAACCCGAAACCAGGGCGACTCGAGGATTCCGTTCATGTTATTGCGTCCTCCTTGGTGTGGGTCGACGCATCGCCGCTGCCCAAGAAGGCCTGGCCTCCCAGTCTGGTTTAGGGTTACAGGTTTAGGGGCTTAGGATTGAGGATTAGAGGGTTTAGGTTAGGGGCCTTGGAAATTAGACTGGCGTTTCTGTAAACGGTTCCTTGACGGGTTATGATATAACGGTTTGATATAAGGGGCCTTAACACTTAGAATAGGGTCTTGGGCCTTGGAGGGAACAAGGAAGTCGAAGAAACAACAATTGGCGATTGCTTAGCCTTCTGTATGAGGCGGTTTAGGGTTTGGGATTTAGGGTTTAGGGGCTAGGAACAGCGATATTGAACAGAAGCACCAAAGCAAGTTTTTCGAGCGCAATCCCGCCGCGGCGACAAAACGAAGTGGAAGTGGCAACTGATCTCACATGCCTAACAATAAGGCTATTGATAAAAGTTGAAGTCGCATCCACCCTCATCGTCAAGCCAATAATGATGCATGAGCATCGGAGTAACGAGGGCACAACAAGGGCTCCTGCCAAAGCCGGGACGCAGGGCAAGGAGCTTCGGGGTTAGAGGACCCCAAAATAGTATTGGTAATTAATTTGGCCCCCAAAATAATGGAGCCAGCCCATGGTTTGTGATGGGTGTAGGAAGGGTTATCGCTGCGATCATGGTCAGCGGGCGAGGGTCTTTGTGAGGACTTCCCCTCCACCGTTTTCCTAACTTCGTTCACTGGGTAGCTTCTTAACTGCCAAGACGCTGGTGGCAAAGACAACGAGGGTCAGCAAGAAGTAGAGTCTCCTGGCGCGTGAAGATACGCTTAAGGCGCAGACACGCAGAGACATTTCGAGACAAAAGCTGAAAACGTTCTGAGTCAAGTCTCGTAAGCAGGAAGTAGTACATGGCCAGTCGGTTCCAGACAATGTCTGCGAAAAGCGCCTCAAAATCACACACAACCAAAACCTCGATGCTCTGAAAAGACACGGTGACCGGAAGCATTGTCCGGATCTCACCACAAGATCTGCTGTCTTTGATCCGAGCAGCCACGACGGAGTGGCTGATGATCTTCGGGTCTTTGAAATCTGCGAGCCACTCGAGGGCCTCGGGCCACTGCGAACATCAGAGAAATTTTCAGGGAAGCCTACATCTTGTTCTGAGAAGAAGCTACTTCATAAACCGCGGGGTCCTGACCTCGAGCATCCAGCATGACATCAATCTGCCAACTCTTGCAGCCAGGCCGCCTGATTGAAGCGGCCGTCCTGATTCTGCACCAGGTGCCTCAAGATGCGACCCACCCCTCACTTCCTTGAACTCGACTAGCGACGTAAAGGATCCGAATCCGCCTCTGATAAAGACTGCTTAAGGGTACTTGCTCCAATGGCGGGTTGGTTTCCTGGCATTTCGGGTGGTAGGTTTTGCAAGGTGCCCGGCTGTCTAAGAAAAGCTGTACCTGCAACTGGTGAGGCGTCCAGACAGGACACTTGAGGTAGTAGTTCACACGCCGCCTTCCTGCCAGGCCGCAGATTGAAGTGGTCATTGGAATGCAAAGTTGGTATTGTAGTCAAAAACGACATGATTGACTACTACACTCCACGAAACCATGTCCTCTGGAAATAAACAGAGGACCATGAAGACATCGCTCGGACAAGACATGGCTCGGACATTCTCAGAGTCTCAGAACGATGCAGTACACGACGATGGTCCTAACACCAAGCGCCGACATGCTCGCGGCGGTGGTGGCAGTAGCGGTCGTGGTGGCGGTGGTGGTTTGTGGTGATGGTGGTGCCGGCAACAGCGGTGGTACTGATACTGCCGCTGCTGCCGCTGCTGCTGCTGCTGCTGCTCCTGCCAACTGCCACTGCCTCTGACAGTGCTACAGCTACTGCTTCTGCTGCTGCTGCTGTTGCTTTTGCTTCTTCTACTACTACTCCTAGTCCAACTCTCCTACTCCCCAGTTCTACTCCTACGTGTCCTCCTCCTGGTGCTGCTCCTCCTCCCACTCCTACTCCGACTCCCGATCAGACGCCGAGGCCGACTCCGTCTCCCACAACTAGAACTAGAACTAGAAATACAACTAGAACTGAAACTGGAACTGGAACTAGACCTACACCCACAGGTAGACCTGCACCTACACCCCTCCTCCTCCTGTTTGAAGGAAAAGTGCAGGAGAAGGAGCCCACATAAGAGCCCGAGGTGGGACGATGAGCAAGAGCAGGAGGAGGACAAGCGGGAGCGAGAGAAGAAGCGGTTGTGGTCGTGGCATCTTGGGGTGAGTGGGGGGGCTATTCCCATATGGGAGTTTCCGAAATTAGGGGTACCTTATTTTGGGGTCCTTATAATAAGGATCCTACTATTAAGGGTACTATATTAGGGTCCCCCTATTTTCGGAAACCCCCATATGGACCTTGCCTTGGAAAGTGATGCGCGAGCGCCAAACAAGTCCATCCAGGAGGGGCTGAAGCATGGTTGGAGCCTCGGCACCTGTGCAGGACTTGTGGTACAATAAAGTACTGACATATATTAATTATCGTATACTTTACCTCACTATAAAACATATGCCATCATATACCATCGTATACTATCATATATTATCCTATGCTGTAGAATACTATAGAGTACTATAACAACTGTATTGTACTATAATCGGTACCCGGAGTATTTACAGGGAAAGGGTCTTGGTAACTTTTGCGGTATAAGCATCCAGCGCAAGTGTTTGCCTGAACAACCTGCACGCCATACCCGCGCACCCGAAGAGCTGCATTTCGACAGCTTCGCACCGTCATTATCCAGTTCGACGGACTTTCCCTCATTGCCCGGCAACGCTTACAACTTGTCCAGGGTGAGTCTAAGCTTGGCGAAGACCCCGCACCGTCCCCTTTAACATAACTCTCCAAATAATTAGATATCAACCTCCCTCGACTGAGGTCACTCCCTTCATCCATCAAGGTGGGTCAAGCAAAGCGCTGTGCTTAGCAAACTGTGCGGGCAGAACATGAGGTTCATTGAAACCTGATATGACCATGAAGATCTTGAAAGCACTTGCTCGGACCCCGTCTCAGAGCCGCACAAAGCTTCTGAATGATGTTTGGATGGCGGTTGAAGAGATCATCGCAGCCTTGTTGCTCCCGGCAGTAACGGGTCGTGGACACGGCAATAAATCTGTAGGAACATGTCGCCTCTTCGCAAACCTGTTGGGCTTTTGTGCCATACTACCACATGTCATCATATACTATGATATATTGTCGTATACTATGCTGTTCTATGCTATACTATCATATACTATCATATACTGTCATATACTATCATATACTGAAACATACTTTTTTATAGAAGAGCCCAAAGGCTCAAAGGTCGACCAAGGGGCCATAGTAGTAGTTGTCGCGGTCCGCACGGATCGTTAGCAGATCCTGGATCATGGCCTGTTCGGATGCAAATGTCAGAGCCGAAGTCCCTCACGATATGGGGTCTTGGGGGTGGCGGTATCAGAAGTAGAAATCTATGAAAGGAACTCTCAGAACTTGTAGTGGTAACCAGTTCGGCCCCTATAGTACTATCCCTGCTGCAGGCGCCCACTCGGCCAGAAGAAGCACGGGCCTTTTCTTCGACACTGCAGTGATGGAAAGTTTGGGGTGAACTGAGGGCTTATAACGTCGCAGATAATACATCCCAGTCTAGTACAATAGAACAGCAAGTAATACGATATCATATAACACAATACAAGCTGATATAACATAATGTACGTAATGTAGCATAGTATCAGCTGAAAACATTACACGGAACAACATAGTTTAAAATATTCATGATGCAATATAATACAGTATGAGCAACGTACCATAGTGTGAAGTAACAAAATATGCCATAATGTAACGTACTATTCTGCAGCGTGAAAGCAAACTATAATGTAATGGAATATAATGAACAGTCAGATATATATGGGAAAACAATAAACTACAATAGAATCGAGTATGTTATAACAGATGATGAGAAGGTAATACAGGGGACAGAATGCAAAACCTGTTAATATACCATGATACAATGTCATGATGTAAAATGGTACAATGGTAAATTATGATAATGTATAGTACAATGTATTGTATACTGTAGCTGCTATGGTAGAACATATTGCAATCTATTATGATATAGCACATGGTATAACGTATAAGGACATGTATAACACGATGCATATACAATGTACAGTGAAATATGATATAACAGAATATAATGGAATACAACATAACATAATATGGTATGACACAATATGACAGAATCTCAATCCTGTTCTTGGCTACTCCAGGACTGCAGTTGACTCTGCGACAGCTAGAGATCTGGGTCGTCCCAGTGCTATAATCTGTCACCATTGTGGGGTGACAACAGTTGCAAGAATATTCACGCCGCACTGCAGTCTCTGCGTCGTCGGTCAAGGTCGAGGCAGCCGGTGCTACGCTTCCCACGACATGCTTATACCGGTAAAAAGGACGCCTCTGTTTGAGCGCTGGGAATACCAGTATGAACCAGCACACCTAATAGTTATTAGTTAACCAATGGAAACGGAACCAGTGGTTTCATAGGGACATTTGCAGAAACTATGCACACCTACGTCAGTGGCTTCTCTAATTTACAGACGCACACAGACACAACCTGGTAAAACTCTAAACCCAAACCCCACCACTGACGGGGCCTTTCCACAGTTCAGGCTCCCACTCTCGATGGCCCAGAAGAGAGGAGAGATGGACTGGGTGCCCACCTCGGGGCAAGCATATATGAGCACAATAAAAACGACAAACATGAAAATAGCAACAATACTCACAATAGTCATAAGATTAAGAATAACAGCAACGACAACATCAAGATAAAAGTAGACCTGATGATGATGATGCTGATAGTACTGACCACAGTAATCGTGGGAAGCTTCGGCGCAGATTTTGAGTTTGGGGCTTCCGTGGATGAACCACTGTCATTGTTTGCAACCTTGGGTTTGAAATTGCTCAGAGCTTCATGGCAAGGGATGTCACGGATTTGAGGGAATCCAACTGTGGGCAGAGATGTCAACATTAGGGATTTGGGTGTGCAATGATGAAGGGGTAAAACGAAGGAGTGTTTCGGGTTGCCTAGACAGGGAACCCCACTTCAAACCTGACCCGTAAGTCCCACTGCCTTTTGCGGTTTCGAACACACCTTTAACCCCGCTTGTGCTGCGAAAGCCTCGCGCCCTCAAAAGCCCTGCATCACTCCTCGAACCTCCCTAAACCACCCTGAACCCCAATCCGCAAGACTCTCAGCCCAAAACCCCTGAAACCCCAATTTTCCAGTCGCAGTCCAAGACACTCGGATCTCCAGCAGCTCAGTTGCCCTCCGCCCGCGGGGCGCCACGGCGATCGCCTTGCGCAGCGCCTGCGGTGCCCTTAACTTTGGGATGGGCTCTGGGTTCGTGCAGCTTTGCCGGGCCTAAATGGCTTCGGATCAACCGTCTCTAAGTCTAATGCTTCGGGTTCGCAGACTACGCGTCTGAAGCGCTTTTGGCCCGTGTTTCAGGGCTGTGTACTGATCTGAACTGTTGCCGGCCAGCACTCCTGTCAAATTTATATCGATTTGGGGTTGCAGGGACCGGTTGACTTTGTGGGTCTGGTGAAACAAACAAAACCGGATTTTGGATCAGAGTGCACTGCCACATGACCCAAGGAGCCCAAGCGGCTTTGCAAGAGCAACTCCATCGAGAGGGAGGCTCATGTTGCCCTATATGCCCAGAGGCACTGACATAAAAAGACTAAGAAAACTAACAGTACTAAGACTGGCAGTAGCATGAAAGTTAATATAGGCAGTCATAGCTATGAGCAAACCAGCTTATCCGCGCGAGCCTTCTCCTGGTTGGTGTTGATGGCCCTCATTACAATCGTGGATCCTGCAGACAGCAACATTGTCCAGCCTAGCTAGAACGCGCTGCCAATGAACTCAGAATTTCGTGGGAGTATTGTTGTATTTGCAGTGCAACCACATCCATAATACTCCTAAACCCTAAACCCTAAACCCCAAACCCTACACCCTAAACCAAGGGCCTTCCAAGACCGTTCGGACCAGGATCTTCGAGACCAGCGTGAGGGACCAGCGGAAGGCTGCTTCGGTCACATCGTCCTCAACCACACATGCGGAGATGTAATATAGGTTATACTTATGTTTATAATAAGGCATCCCCAAAATCAAGTGGGTGGTTATTAAAGCCCCTATGTTACTTCATAAGGGTTCTCTTGTGTTCCGAATCCTGTTCGGTAATTCTGTCCCTAGTCGCCTTGCATGTAACGCCTTACGTGATCTTGACTACTTCGAAGCTGTCAAAAGAAGCAAGGTTCCGTGGTCATCCCCCGCACCACATCAACTGCTGCAGAGACCTCGGTGTCAACGGCATAAGGATTCTCCTCATCATGCTTCACGGATCTATACTCCATCCAGAGAGCGCTCGCTGGCAGGCTTTTCGCATATCACTAAACATGCAACTACACCACCAAAGGAAATGGGGCTGAGACTTTGACCAAGCCCGGATGGCAGGACAGGACACGATGCCTCCATGATAATCAGATTTTCACTGCGCCAAGCCACGAAGGGTGCGAACAGCTCCGTGGGCACTTCATAGCCGACGTGGCCTCGGCCCATGCAAACAAACAGGGAGGGAGACATAATAAGAAAAAATATCAAACGCCATTATGTTGTAGTCGTTGTAGTTGTAGTCGTTGTAGTCGTTGTAGTCGTTGTCGTCGTTGTGGTCGTTGTAGTCGTTGTAGTCGTTGTAGCCGTTGTAGCCGTTGTAGCCGTTGTAGCCGTTGTAGTCGTTGTAGTCGCGGCGGTCGTTGTAGTAGTTGCAGTAGCTGTAAAAGCTCTAGTAGTTGTAGTAGTTGCAGTTGTTGTAGCAGTTGTAGCAGTGGTAGCAGTGTTAGTAGTAGTCGTAGTAGTAGTCGTCGTCGTAGTAGTAGTAGTAGCAGTAGCAGTAGCAGTAGTAGTAGTAGTCGTCGTAGTAGTAGTTGTTGTTGTTGTAGCAGCAGTCATACTTATATTTATCTTGTTTTAAATGCTTTGCACACCGGCTAGTACGTATCTGAATATCGAGTAGATTCTGAGTAGATGGGGAAAATTAGATATCGAGCATGAGATGAGATGGCTCGAGACTGTCTAGTCTAATTAGGAGCCAGAACCACATCCTGGACTGTGTGAGACAAAAGTCAGCTCAAAAGTTGAGCCACTGCGACATGAACCATCTAGCCAAGCAGCGGAGACCAAGGGCGGAGATATCGACAACCTGGCCGGTACTGTCTGAAGAATGGCGATTTTTTGCCATAGTCTGATACCGCATATTTGAAAGGGGGACGTGTGTGCTTCTACATGCCATCAACAAGTAATCTTGGCAGTGCACCATCTGCCGCGGAGTTCTGAAGATTTCCACGGTCATCTCGATGATCCTTATTGCCAAGGCTTTCGTGGGACATGGCTGGAGCCGTGGGAACAGCGCGCACTTATCTCGTCCGCAGCATAGCAACATCCGAAGGCTAAGGGACTTTCAATAGGCGTCCCCTTTCTGACGTGGCTCTTGTCGGCTATGAAATATAGCCTTGTGGTGGACTGCTTGAAATGGTCCTGCCCGGCCGGGGCAACAGCGAAGAACCTGGGCTTTACCAGAAAAGTAAGGCTTATAGTGCGTTTGTGTTTAGCGTTTAGTGTTTACGGTTCAAACCCACGCGCGAGGACAATCGAAGCACAACCCAGTGAGTGTTTAGGGTTTAGCATTTATGGTTCAAACCCCAACGTGGGGACAATCGAGGCCCAGGTGGAAATGGGATTTGAGACGTATCTTGTTCTACTGCCGACACTACGAAGGCCTACAATGAGTACCTAGTTGTTGAAGCTCCGATACACTTCGTGGGGGGCCCCGAAACTGTCTACCTCTCCGTCTAAGAGGCCCTGTCAACTTCTCCATCAACCAGAACCTAGGTCCAAATCCTAGAGAGAAGTGTAGCTGTAGTCCTTGGTGTTACCAACACGCGTTCCCCTTTCTGAGAGTCGAAACGAGTGTCCCTGCTAAGCCAAGTGCTTATTAAACATATACCTCAAGCCCCAACAATATGAACCCTGTAAACCATCTGCACCTTGCAAGCCATAAATCTGAAAACCACAATCAGAAACCCATTTCAAAAACCCGAAACCCGGAACCTTATAAAATCGTGAAGCCTGCAGATCTCTTGGTAGCTGCCGTTTTGAAGTCCTCATTGAACCCTCTCTCACAGAACCCATGAAGCCCCGAAAAACAGATGATCCCAGATGAAAACCCAATAGAACCCTACTGGGAGATTCATAATCTTAGAATCATAGGACCCCCCCCCCCAACCCCCGACCCCACAAAAAAAAAAAAAAAACTCCAATCCCACCCANCTAGATCCTAACCCCTAAGCCCTTATCCCTAAATTCTAAACCTCCAATCCCACCCACTCCCCCTCAAAAGAACCGTAAAGCTTCACCCCAAACCCCAGAAAAGCAAATCTAAAACCCTCAACTTACCTAAACTCTGAACCCAACAACGTCAGCAGGGCAGCCTTCGGTTTAGGGTTTGGGGTTTAGGTTTTGGGGTTTTGGGGTTTGGGGTTTTGGGGTTTAGGGTTTAGGAGTTTAGGGTTTAGGGTTTAGGCAGGGCAGCCTTCGGTAGAGCTCCTGGCGCAGGAAGAGAATCGAAGTCTCCGAGAGGCTCAGGATGAATCGGCCCAGCGCCTCCTCGTGAGCCTGATTTCTTTTTACGGGTTGAGGCTTTAGGGCTATAGGGCTTTAGGGCTTTAGGGCCTTAGGGTTTAGGGTTTAGAGTTTAGGGCTTTAAAGTTTTAGGGTTTAGGGCTTCAGGGCTTGAGGGTTTAGGGTTTATCCGATCACATGGGGTTTTAAGATCTAGGGTTATAGGATGTAGGGTTTAGGGCTATATAGGGTTTTAGGGTTCTGGCGGCTCAGGGCTTTCAGGTTTTAGGGTTTAGGGTTCAGGGCTTCAGGTAGTGTTCGTGTTTTCGGGTTTAGGGAGGGTGTGGTGTCTGCTTTATCTCCGTGCTGTTTTGCTCTGTTGTAGTTTTGAGAGCTTTTGGCTTGAAACTAAGGGGTTCAGGGATTGGGGTTTTGAGTACTCTGGGTTTTTGGGCGTGGGGTTAAGGGATTGAAGTTCAGGCATTCCAGGTTTAGTGTTCCTGTTTGTCCTGTCATGCCTCTGTTTGCAGTATTCAAGTATGGGTCCTCTGGCTTGACGTGGCATTTTCAGGAATGCTGGGACTGTGCACTGGGCTCGAGGCCGTACCTTGCCCCGACACCCTTGACACCGAACCTTCAGCCCAAGCCCAAGAATCAGAGCAAACACCGCAAGGCAAACATACGCCCCGGGCTGCTCAAGTCAATGCTTCCTTCCGTGGAATGTTGGTGAAATGCGGTAGAAGTGGATTAGGGGAAGTGCTAGTTGCGGCAAGTGAAGTTTGAGAACTCCGGAGACCGTTTCTTTTGGCCTTCTCGAGTTAGTGCAAGTCTCTCCTTCCAAACCTTAAGCCCGATAAACGGGTGTTTAATGGAACCGGTACAAAAAAATAACCTCCTAAACCCCGAACCCTAAATCCTGAACCCGCAACCCTGCCCTTAACAACTACATGACCCTAAACCGTCAGTAACTCAAGAACCCTAAACTTCCCTACAATAGTCCCACCTGAGGCTTGCCGATGTGAGATCGAAGCATCCGCTCCACGTTCTCCCAGAGCCAGTTCCACGCGACCTGGCGCTTTCCGCTGTTGACAACTCCAGGCACCACGGGTTTCGGGAAATGTAAAATTCAATGTAAATATGATTCTAATTATGATTCTAATACATATTGTAGTAATCGATATAGTAAATTAGATGTTCTCGTCATTCTTTTACGGTTCGCTTTAGGCTTCTTTAGGACCTGAAGTGGTGCGATAAGAACTACTAGAAAGGTTGTACAAGGGTTGGGGGCCTGCATGGTTCAGGGAGGGCTCAGTGACAAACTACAGTACTATACAGTATAACAATTTAGGAATCTAGGGGGCCAGAAGCAGCATGCGGTAGACCCTAACCCTTAGCCCTAGACCCTATATTTCTGTGCTTGGGACGTTTCGAGCTGCGAGTGAGAGGCCGAGGGCAGACTGGATGGATGGCCTTCTTTGCAGAGGGGCCTGTTAACAGTTTCGGGTTTCAGGTTTAGGGGTTTAGGGGTTTACGATTACGGGTTAGGGATTTAGGGGTTTAGGGATTTAAGCGTTTAGGGTTTAGGGATTTAGGGGTTTAAGGGTTTAGGGCTTAGGTTCAGGGCGGCGTCAGTAGGGTTTGGGGTTTTGGGGACAGTTAGATAAAATGAGGTCTACTGTTCTGGACTGCACCTTTGCAGATGCATCCAGCGGTATCGTTGTCGATGAAGCCGAAATTAACTATAGGGGCCTTTAATAATTAGAATAGGGTTTTGGGGATATTATACTATAATTTGCATAAGGGGCCCCCAAAATACATAGGAAATCTCAAACCGATCGCTGCAGGCAGCTGGCCTCGTGGCTGGAGTCCCACTCCTGAGGCTGCTCTTGGCTGTAGTCCGATGTCTACCGGGCTGCCACGAATTACTACACCGGTTACTACATGGGTTGTAGTGTTGTATACGGGTTCCTCGGTGCATGAACTGGTTCTTCTTCACTGCAAGGACTTGAAACAACATTCAATCACAGATTGAGTAGACGCAGGTAATGACGCGAGACCGGCAACTTGCTAACTGTTGGCGTTCGGCTCGCTGGCATGATACCGGTGCACAACCCTAAACCCTAAGCCCTAAACCGCTACCCTAAACTCCCCTCCGCAGACACATCCATCAGTCCTTGGGCACAAGGGATCTCAATGATGCCAGCATGACGGCTTTGAACCTTAACAGGTGCGGAGCGATGCGCGGAAGGCAAGGTGTTTAGGGCTTAGGGTCCTTACCTATGACCTGGCATCGTGTGAGAAGAAGTCTTTGCAGAAATACCCTCGTCCTCCATGGATGCGAAGCTCAGAAGTGCCTCTCTAGACCGTATTCCAGGCGAAACATGAGCCAGATCATATACTCCATATTATACCGCATACAAAAGAAATCATACATACTATGTATATGTATTTTTGTTTATATTGTGCCCTTGCCAACATAAGCCGGAGGGCTCGGAGAGGCGAATGGAGCCCGGATGCCTCGCAGGGACGAAAGCGAGGACAGGCCCAAAGGCTCGCAGGCTCACAGAGTTCCGACTGGGAGTTCAGGGTTCAGGGTGGCATGGAGTTTGTCATTCGTTTGTGGCATCATGTCGAGGATTGGGTGAAGTCGGGTGACACATCAACAAGGTAGATCACATAAGTTGCGCTGGCAGCCTCTCCATGAAAGCTCCAAGAAGTCGCAAACAAAAAATGAAAAAACTTCGAGTCTCCTGGACGACAGCACAACTCACACCGAAACAATTGATCCAAGAGGCTGTGCTAAAACGAGAGACAGCACGTCGCACTCCTCCTGCAGGCGGTATGAATTCGCCTGGGCGCACATGCGCAGTCCCTGTGAAATAGGACATGTTTCCGCAAATGCTACGACAATCCCCAAGGAAAAAAACCAGGGCAGTGCTCTAACCATTGCCAGCCAAATATGGCGAAACCACAAGGGGTGCATTGGCTGAGCAGGAAGATGCCTTGTCACGCGACTTCTGCACCCGACGCTCAGCGACTTCCACGTTACCAGAAGCTGCTGCAGAAGACCAAGAGACTGACAAAAAAGCAGGGACAACATGAGCGCGGAGTGCTGTGCTCTGCATCCTGGTGGCCACATTGCTCACAATGTCGTCAAACCTTAGCATTCCATGTACATGAGTGAAAGGCGAACTAATAGTAGTGGTGGTGGTGGTGGTGACGGCAGTGGTGGGTAGTCGTAGTAGTAGTAGTAGTAGTAGTAGTAGTAGTAGTAATGGTAGTAGTAGTAGTAGTCGTCGTCGTAGTCGTAGTCGTAGTACTAGTACTAGTACTAGTACTAGTACTAGTACTAGTACTAGTACTAGGACTAGGACTAGGACTAGGACTAGGACTAGGACTAGGACTAGGACTCGGACTCGGACTAGTACTAGTACTAGTACTAGTACTAGCACTAGTCCTAGTCCTAGTCCTAGTGCTAGTGCTAGTGCTAGTGCTAGTGCTAGTGCTAGTGCTAGTGCTAGTAGTAGTAGTAGTAGTAGTACTAGTAGTAGTAGTACTAGTAGTCGTCGTCGTGGTGGAGTAGTTGAGTAGCAGCAGCAGTAGCAGTAGTACTACTACTACTACTAGTAGGAGTAGTAGCAGTCGTAGTCTGATAGTTGTCTGATAGCAGTAGTTGTTGTTGGAGCAGTAGTCGCAGCAGCAGCAGCAGCAGTGACATCAGGAGCAGTAAGAGCAGTAGGAGGAGGAGGAGGGGCAGTAGCAGTAGTAGCCGCAGCAGCAGTAGCCTGAGTCATGTTGAGCATTCCGGGCTCCAAGCTGGTCTAGCACGAGGTGCATCCAGGTGCCTCAGTGAAGAGGCGCTGCGATTCGTGCAAAGAGGCGGTGCTTTTGGAGCATTGATGTTTAGGTTGACACATGCGAGCGGAGGACCGCGGAGAAATAACTGCCGATTCTGCGTCTTGCTGCCTCCCGGGCAATCATAGCCGCGTGAGTCTTCTCGAGTTTCGTCTGTCCTACACATACATGTTGCAGATCGGCGAGGAGACAAAAGAGCCCAGTTTAATTTCATTCGAAGGTACTTTGGCCGAAACCCATCACGGCAGCATTGAACAGGAACATCTCGTTAAAAGTGGTGGGAACCTGCATGCAAAGAATTGCTTCTGAAATCTGCATGTCCAGACTTAGTGTCTTGCTGCCAGTCATCAGCTACTGGCAATGTCATCGGGGCTCTCTGTCTTTAAAGAATTCTTTTTTTATCAGCATCCGTCCACGCCACGTCTTGGCTCACCGGCGATCTTCCGCAAGGCGCCTGCGGGGCGCATGAGCAAAGCGTTGGCCAGTCTCAACAACGAGTGCAGAGACGTGAAACTGCAGGAAGAAAGTGCCATCTGCTGCGTTGATCTCAAGGCTGCTCAGCATGTCGGGATCCAGGTTTGCAGCAGCCAGAGTGTGCTGGAAAGTATACTCTCCCTCGGGTGCCAGCTCCACCTCGCGTTGCATCAAGGTCTCATGCCCCTCCAGAGGCAGCTGCATTGCGTACTTCTTGCGCCGGGTCTCCATGTGGACGACAGGTCGTCCACGGTAGTCGCAACCAGTGGCGGAGATCAGAAACCGGATCGTCCGCCTCTGACTCCCAGCATTCTGGAAAGAGAGCTTCAATGGCAGATCCTTTTCCATCACGATACTGCCGCCTGGAAGGAAGCTGCTGAAGTCCACTGCCACGTCCTTGGGGGGAGTACATCTACACCTACACCTACATCTACATCTACATCTACATCTACACAGATACAGATACATCTACATATACATATACATCCACGTATGCATATACAAACATGCACATATAGACATATGAACATATATACATATGTACATATGTACATATACATATATACATATATACATATACACCTGTACACATGTACACATATACACATATACATACACATATACATACACATATACATACACATATACACATATTCACACATATTCACACATACGCCTATACACATATACACGTATACATATAATTACATACGTACATACATACATACATACATATTCTAGATTAACGACTGCGAGTCCTGGACATCTGCTAGCTCCTGGAGTTGCCGCCCCATGGCCCGGCCCTGAGCCTCTTCTTGGATCGCGCTACCCTCCTTGGGACCATGAAACCCATGAGGGTTTAGGGCCTAGTTTAGGGTTTAGGTTCAGGGTGTAGGGTTTGGGGGAGGGGGAAGCGTATGCGGTTTGGGGCTTGGGGTTTAGAGTCTAGGACGTGCCGCGTGATTCGTTGTCGCAAGCAAGACGCTGGTGGAATGCGACTGACTGTTCAAACCGAAGCCCTCAAAGAAAGCACAGAAAATCCTATCGAACAAGATCCTTTTTCATATACATATGAAATCCTGTACAGAACCCTCCTCGAACCCCTTCTAGCACCCCTCCAAAAAGAAGGCAGAGCTCCACGAGGGAGCTCGAGTTCGAGCTCTTCCCCGGCTCTTGG
Organism: Symbiodinium sp. clade A Y106; assembly: GCA_003297005.1. Taxonomy (NCBI): domain Eukaryota; class Dinophyceae; order Suessiales; family Symbiodiniaceae; genus Symbiodinium; species Symbiodinium sp. clade A. The sequence goes on along the minus strand of BGNK01000547.1, from coordinate 67,153 downwards.
CACTGGGCCCTCGAACGAGCCGGACCGGCTTGGCACGACGCACCGCGGCGGAGAGGGTCCGGGCACTTCTTGTAGAAGGGGGTCAGATCAAGCTCCTCGAAGTAGAGGAGGTTCATGGGTAGTGATAATGGGGCTTAGCCCTACTTATTACAATGCCACTAGAACTACCCGTGAACCTCCAAGAATGCCTTTATTCGAGGGTTTGGGCAGGCCGGGGGAGGACGGGGTGGGGTTTGGCGCTTGAGGAAGAGTGTTCATTCGACATGTTCCTTTTGATTTGGCGGATGATTCGTGATGCAATGCCACTACTCACTATTAGACAGAGAATCATCCCAAGCATGCGGGGCATGTGTTTGCAAGGCCTCTCTCGTGACTCAGAAACCTGATTCACCAGGACTCTCCTCCTCTTGGCACTGCATGGGGTCCGCCAGACACGCGGCCGAGATTGTCCCAGGCTTTTTGGTGATTGCCTTGAAGCCGATGGTGTTGAAGATATCCCCAAACGGATCATTGTACCAACGGATTCCTTCGTAAAGGGGATCCCCCGTGTGCAGGACAAAACGTCCATTGGCAGCAGCCTCCTCCTTGGCGGTATCACTGAAATCAGGAACGCTGTACACGAAGAGCTTGATATCGCCATTCACTTCTCCGATAACAAAGTCGGTGTCGAAGCAGTCGCTGGTTCCTTGCTTCACCTGCTTGACGGCCGCAGGCCCCATTTGAAAGCGGCCCCCGGACTCTTCCTGAGGCGTGGCGTCCACTGCTTGCCAGCCGTCTGCACCCGCCTCGCTCCTGGCGAAGTACATCTCATTCCAGACGTGAAAGGACCAGACACTGTCGGAGTTGCTGCTGCAAGGCACGCAGGGCATGCAGGAGGCACACGTCCCAGTGAAGCCACGGCCGGTAGAGAGTTGCTGCGTACAGCTGGAGAGCTGGCAGCCCTTCTCTGCGGCCTTTGCTGCGGAGCGGCACCATGAAGGGCACAAGTCCTCCGGGTACTCCGCCGGGCTCCAGGCTCCATCCGAGGCGGCGAAAAAGAACTTGGAGATTCCCCGGTCTGCGTTGGTGTCGTGAGCTGACTGGAAGTTCGTCACGGACCTCGTCGCGATCCCAAGAGCTCTACCAATGGTGGTCATCACACCGGAGAAGACGAAGCACTGGCAGTATTGCACAGAAGTCGCCTTGGATCCAGATTGCACGAGACCCCAGTGTTGCTCCAGAATTGGGGAGGAGGACATCCAGGTGGAAGGATCTGAACAAATCTTTGCCCACTCATTCGCTTTGCCTTAGCTGCTAGTAGCTTCTATGTTCTGATCATCCTTTTCACGACCTGACAAGGCCTCAAAGCTCAGCCCCGCACCTTTCCTTTGCAGGTATTTCTTCGTTCGACAGCGGTAGCCACGTGAGGGCCGGCCCGTGGCGTAATTGCCCTCCCCCCACTTCCTGGCCAACATGTCAGGGAGCACATGGAAGACACGTAGGACAGCTCCTAACCGCTCAGCATCATGCACAATACTTGCGACGAAAAACGCGATTGCCAAAGAGATGCCACGGCTCCCGTAGCAGACCCTTTCACCTATGGCGTAGGTCAGGTGCCTAGCGATGGCCGCGGAGTCAGAGCGGAGGTCTAGCGGAAGATCAGCCAGCAAGGAGATTCCGATCAAAAGGTTAGCAGCCCGAAACGGATCATGCTGCCATACATTGGCACCATGGTCGTCAGAAAGCCCCTGCCACAACAATCCCTGCTCTCCCCCAACATATTCAGCCATGAACTCTGCTTTGAGCTTGCGCCGGCGTCCTGCAGACTCCGGACACTGCCGGCAGGTGAACGGGTTGAAGATCACTATGAATCCCAAAGCAGTTGCTTGACGATCGCCAACAACGAGTCGGAGTTCGTACTCGCCCACAGGGGCATCAGCGGGCACTTCCAGCCGAATGCTATCATCTTCGATGATACCAGGCCCGCCAATGACAGACTCGCTCTCCACTCCTGGTTTGGAGGCCAGGAAAACCATAACTACCTGGTCGGCAAGGACCTTGCTTCGGGCTCGCACCAGAAATTCCTGCCCACGACGAACAACGGCTCGTCCGGCCAGTCGAGGAGGTGTAGCTTTTGCATTTACTGGGGCCTGGTCCCTGTAGCGATCACAGAGAGGGTGTCTTTGCCAATACTCCGTGTCCTGTATGACCTCAAACTCACCGGAAAGAGGCTTGTTCTCCGGCTCCTTTTCAAGCTCCTCGGAACCAAGCTCTTCCTCCTCCGAGGCCTCGATCTGCCCGAAGGAGTACCACCAGACCCTGCTACTCTGAGCGCTTCCTTTGCAGGACCGGAGGACCTTGACTTTCTCCTTCTCCGCCTTTACCTCCAGCACCTCGCCGGAGCAGGACTTGTACTTGCCACTGGTGATCAGGACCCTGTCGCCGACCTCGAAGGTCTCATCGGCCTCTTCGCCCGTCAAGCGGATCGCCCAGGGCAGCTGAACGCAGACAGAAAGGCAAAGTGCTAGGACGCCACGACGACCGGGCATCTGAGGACAGTAGGTGGAGTTGGAAAGCAACAAACGCGGCAACGACTTGAAAGCTGCACGGCTGCCGGGCATGCAGTCCCAACGCTTGATGGGTGGCCATTCCACAGCAGCCTGACATGCGAAGAACCACATCCTGAATCCTGACTCAGGCGACCACTCGTCCAATGCAAACAATGCGGGCAAAAGCAGACTAACTGTCAGAACTAGACCCGCGATGAGACTACACAATGCCAGCTGTTGCATGAATGCGAAGGACAACACACAATGCTATAGAACTACAATACGATACTATACTTGCTATACTTACTCTACTTTACTGTACCGTACGGTACTATCCTGTTCTATGGTATGCTATGCTAAACTATACTTTACTGTAGCTGACTGCTACCTGTTACCACCGGAGAAAGAACGTGCACCACTCGAGCCCCCACTTAGCATACCAGGCACTGAGACCCCCATCCCCCGTGGACTCCTCGCACGCGGTCCAGTCCAGGAAGGCCCTTCAACCGGAACTGTGTGTCTGTGGTGGTATGACTTTCTTCTCGTTTAACTACTCCGGGTACACGCTCCTGAAGCTTTCGCCCCGGGGGTGTACCTGCATTCTATTTCACTACGCTAGCCGCTAGCTACACTATAACTACATGCACTTACACCCTAGGAACTGAGTCTGCAGGAACAAAGGCTCGCCTTGAGTTCGGTGGCCGTGGTTTTCACGGTGCCCATGGCCTCGTTCTTAGAGTCCCGGCGCGCCGGAGCACCTCGCAGGTTGAAAAAAGCTGCTCGAACGGGTAGGGTAAGGTTGCAAAAGTGCATGCAAAAACTGATGCCGTGAGATTGGCTAAAGCTTGTACGGAGTCTTTGCAAGTGGAATCCCGGGAAAGTTGTGGTGATGTTGTAGTTGCTGCTGCTGCTGCTGTTGTTATCATTGCTGCTTGGCGTGACGCCGCCGACGGCGTCGGCGACGACGACGATGATCATCATCATCATCATGAACCTGAAGCTGAACATGATCATGATCAAGATCATGATGGTGATAATAAGCGGGTGATGATGGTGATGCTGGGTGTGATGATAACCACGACGGACAGTGCCGTGGATGACGGTGATGGTGGTGACGGCGGTGGTGATAATGATGGTGATGATGATGATGATGATGATAGTGGCGATGTTTTGCCCCGTTGATGGCACAGCGAAGGTGGGTAGGGGATGGTGAAGGCGATCATGTCCATCAACATAACCACGACCACGACCCTAACCACGACAATATCATCGTGTTCTTCATTGCCATGATCGCCATCGCCGATCGTCCACCTCCATCGATACTGCTGCCCTTGTCTGGGACACGGAAGCCCTGACAGCCTTCGCTGTCTTTGGCGGAATCCTTTGAAGCAGCTCGCTGAGTCTTCTCCTCGGCCGACTTCTGCAGCAGATCTGGCCGGATCGGGACAGAGTGTGGCGGGTGGAAAGGGTGCCGGAGGGCTTGGGATGTCGGTTCAGGCAATAAGTCTCGGCATAAAGTGTCTTAGGTACGATCACTATGAGTACAGAATGATGGTGAAGAGAAGGAGCAACAAGGGAGCAGCAATGGCTGTTCGTGCGGGCTTGGGTCGTGCACTGGGGGAACGCAGGGCGTAAGCTTAAGCAAAGGCTTCCTTCCGCAAAAGACGCCCGCGAAAAGCAGATCACAGAGCACAGAAGCCGCGCTGTAACTCGTACTGGACTACATCAAGTACAGTACCTGGCTACCGCACAAGCTATCAACCTGCTATGGGGACCGAACACTTCCAGATGACAGCTCTGTCTCGCTATCTTGCAGCGGATATGATACGCCTTGGCAAGGCTAGCGACTGGCTGTCGCGCAAACGGACTAGCAATATGCAAACCCCTCGTCCACCTTCGTTGTCCGCCACTATGGCCGTGGCTGCGCCGGCTTCCTCTGCCTGCTCCTCTTCGGAGGCCTGGCGAAGGCATTGGCCTTTTCTTGCTTTTGTTAGGGTTTTGGGCTTTGGGGATTTAGAGTCTGACATGGATGAAGTCTCGAGCTCCTTCACTCACGACTTTCTCATGCACCCTTCAAACTGGGAGGGGAAGCCACTCGCTGCGGAGCCCACAAACCAAAACACACAAACACATAAACACACACACACACCTACCTAAACCCTAAAACCCCCATCCCTAAACCCTGATCCCTAAACCCTAAACCCCTAGCCAACCCCCCTCCAAAAAAAAATACAACAACGAATAAAGACACAAGTAGAAGGCGCCTTGTTGTTTGCGACCCTCCAGCTGCGCTGGATGATTTTGATGCGAGCGGAGTACTCGCGGCCTGAAGCAGCACAGAGGGGCTGACACCGATCTTGTGGGTACTGTAGGGGCCTTATTATTAGAATAGAGTTTGAGGATATGTTTTACTAGAACTATAACAAGAAACCGATCTTGTGGGTACCGCCCCCACAATGTAACAGTCGGTATTAGGGGTCATATATATATATATATACTCATGAAGGGCGACATATCTTTATGTTCAGAATATTTATTCAACTGATACTGAGTCGGGGCAGTATCCCAAAAGCTTCTTCCAACGATCAAAGGCTCTATTAGCAGAACATCATAGATCAGTTTCAGCGAGACTCGTGAGAAAGATAAGCAAAAATTCGGATAGGGATATCCCATATAGACCCCCTTATAATGAAGCCCAATAAGGTATTGGGTCCCTAAGATCCTCAGGCCAACAAGCCCACGGAATGCCGAGGCCCGGACGAATGTAAATGTACGCGCCCCCTGAGTAGTTCAGGAGTGCCTGAAGGGCTTTAGGGTTTAGGGTTTTAGGGCTTGGGGTTTAGGGCTAACCCGTCTCAAGGACAGCTCCAACGACTCCAGCATCACTCTTTACACTCGGGACAGAAAAACAAGATGTCGCTGTGTCCGAAACCACTCAACCAAGCGCTAAACCCATGAACAACCCGATCGCAATAAATCTCTACACCTAATGACCCACAGCCCACGTCGCCCCAAAGCGCCTGCAAGCCAACCCTTGCTTTAGAGGGGAGTCCATTCGGCAGCTCCTGGAAAAGAGAACTCTTCTTGGAGGTCTACGGATTTTGATCTCTTTGGGTTTGGTTGCGGGGTTTAGGGTTCAGGGTTCGGGGCGTTAGGGTTTCGCCGGAGAGATCAATCCTGCAAGGATTGATGGCTGAAACCCCGACACCATACAACCATGAAGCCCGCAACCCTGAACCCCAAAACCCTCAACCCTCAGACCTGAAGCATCAACCCTGGAACCCCCAACCCAAAGTCCTTTAGATCCGAAGCAAAGATAAAGAACCCTAAACCCCCAAACCCCAAAGTCCTACCCTCCCTTAAGGCCTTAAGCCCTTGGGTCCAGGAGCATCTGGTTTCTGGATTTGGCACCTTGTGTTTAGGGGTTTCAGTTTCAGTGTTCAGGATTCAGAGTTTCAGAGTTTCGGCTTCGTTTTTGAGGGCCTAGGGTTTAGGGTGACCGTGTAGGACGGACTACCTGAACCCTAAACCCCAAACCCCAAACCCAACCCTTAAGGAGAACTTCGGTTTTAGGGTTTAGTTTAGGGTTTAGGGTTCGCATAATCTTCCTTGGGATGGGAAGATCTATACCGAGAAGTAGTGTGCCCTGTCTTATTGAGGGGTCCTATCCCGAGGCACTGAGCCCTGATATATGTCTTGCTAGTCTTGTTGCTGTTACTCTTACAATAATGCTGCTACTCTGGTTATTTCACTTGCTACAACTAGTACGGATCAGCATCATCAGCAAACAGTTTGATCTCAATTCTCGTTGTTAACATTGGTACTGTTCGCCGTGCTGGTGCTGGTAGTCGTACCAATAACACCACTAACTACTACCAGTACTCCTACTGGAACTGCTAGTAGTCAGCGTCGTCGTGCTCCCCTCGTCCTCGGCGTTGTCCTCGTCGTCGTCGTGGCGGCCAGGGTTTTCGTAGAGGTCATGGTGGTCGCGGCCATCGTGGTGGTCGTGGTGGTCGCGCTAGTCGTTGTGATCGCTGTGGTGATCTCTTATTGAAACCCGGAACCCTGCCAAGGACTGCCCAGCAAAGCCCAAACCTGACACACTGAACACTGGGGCGCTACTCGCGTACCTCGAACCAGCAGAGACGAAACGCTGAACCCGATCTGCCCACAAATCCTGCGAACCCCATGGAACCCTTATGAAACCCTGAAAAAAACCCTCTTGATCCATGCCCTAAACCCCGCTGTCCATCTCAAGGAGATCGACGATGGCTTCCCGGAAAATTGCGACCCGAGGGGCGGTCACCTCCTTGGCATTTAGGGCAGAGTCTGTTGGGGTTCTCAGATTTAGTAGAAGGGTTTCAGTAAGGGTACTGACAGGTTCTATCAGGGTATCGGGTTTGTGAATTTCAGCTGGAGCTTGGGTAAATACTGCAAGCCACGGTGATTATGGCCTATGCTAGGCTTCTGAGGGGACTTCTAACCCAACTTATTATAACTACCCATGAACCCTCCAGGTGGTTCCGTACCTAGTAGCTCTGGGAATCATAAACCCTAAACCCTAAACCCCAAACCCCAAACCCCAGAACCCAAACCCCCCAACCCCCCCGCTGCCCCCCCCCCCCCCAAAGACGAGCTGGGCTTGGCACAAGGTCGAGATGCTGAAAACCCAGGGCTTCAACCTGCTCGGTTCGGTAAGCCCTCATACCTAGNCCCCCCCCCAAAGACGAGCTGGGCTTGGCACAAGGTCGAGATGCTGAAAACCCAGGGCTTCAACCTGCTCGGTTCGGTAAGCCCTCATACCTAGTACCTAATCCGTGAACCCTAAACCCTAATCCCTAATCCCTAAACCCTAAACCTTAATCCCTAATCCCTAAACCCTAAACCCTAAACCCTAATCCCTAAACCCTAATCCCTAAACCCTAATCCCTAAACCCTAGACTGAGGGCTTCAAGCTGGTCCCGTTCAGGGCGGGCCGAGATCAGCTTGGGGCTCAGGGTTGGGATAAGTTGGGATTGAAGAGAAGTTCGGATTCAGGGGCGCAGATAACGTCCTGAAGCCCCGGAGCTCCTGGTAAGGCTCTTCTAGCAGTTACTGGATGGGTGGGGCGGTCTTTCCTCGCTAGAGTGTCGACTGCATTTGTTGCTGCAGATGAAAGTTCCGAAGATGGTAATGGTATGGTGATGGAGCGTAGTCGGCATAGTCTTTCAAACCAAACCCGCGCTGACGATAGCGACACCGATGACAGCAATTTATGGTGGCCAGGGTAATGGTGGTGATTTGAAAATGCAGAGGAGGAGGAGCAGGAGGAGGAGGCCAACGAAGAAGAGGAGGAGGAGGAGGAGCAGGAGAATGAGGGACCATGACGACAAGGATTACAACAGGGACAACCACAAAAAAAAAGACGACAACCACCACGCCCACGGCACGACGACTAGTAGCTTCAAGCTGAAAGGCCCGCAACTGATGTTTTGCTCATCTTTCTTGCTATCTGCATAGACGAATGAGAGTTCCGATAACCACAGCAGGCCCTCATGCCTGCGCCCTCAGGCCAGATGGATTGTGGCAGATATTGATGATGCTGGTCAAGCCTCAGTTTTGAGTTTTGCAACAATAAGCGGGAGATACTCCAATACAAGCCACGGAAAATGTTGCTTGGGCCGAATATAGAAGCCTATACTGTGTTACAGTATTCCCTTGAAGTCCCAATACAACTATACAATAATGTCCCACCAGAACCCCGTGTTCTACTTGTTGAGGCCCCTCCATCACTTCGAGTGCATCGTTACAATCGCGGATAATAGCCCCCAGCTGGCCTTCGGGCAGGACTTCTGGCCAGTAAAAGCCATGAATTTCGAAGCTCACAGCCCAAAACTCTGACCAAACACCGGGGCTGTCATAGCTTGAATACGGTTCTATAAAGGCTTTTGTAGGGTTCACTGTTTTGGGCCCCAATGGTTTAAATGGGGTTTTGGTGTGGGTTGTGCTAGATGGAAAGTGGAGAACCCTAACGATTCTATTGCCAACTCTTCGGGCTTGTATCTGCGCTCTAGAATCTCTAGAAGAGCTTCTGGAAACATATGGTATTGGCACTGCTTGAAGAAGACCCAATAGGCCCCAGGCCATTCATAAATCGCATAGCCATCACAGACCTGCACTGCGCATCGCACAAGAACAATAAGGTCAATTAAGGAAGTACCTGGATGTGGCCCGACCAAACGAAAATCAGATAAACCCTGTGTTTTCCAAAATCAAGCCCAAATAAGGATCCATCCAACAGGTGTCCCGCATGCAACTTCATGAAGACATTCGTCCTGAACACCACGCGATTCCCAATCCAGTTCCTTCTTCCAGGTCTGCAGTTGCGGTGGGCACACAGGCGGGGGCATCTACAAATCAACGCCGCTCTCGCGAACAGGCTGGGGAACCCCAGAATCCTAATATCCCAAACCCCCAAAACCATAAACTCTAAACCTCAAAGCCCTAGACCTCTAAACTCCAAAAACCCCAAAACCCCCGAAACCCCCAAAACCCCTAAAACTCCAAAACCCCAAACCCGCAAAACCCCTAAAACCCCAAAACCCCCAACGCCCCAAGCCGGCCTCGGCGTCTTGAAGAGCCCCTGAAGGCTGGGAGCAGCATCAAACACGGCGGAGTAGATGGCTTCCCCTGGGCGGCTGCGCTTAGGGTTTAGGGTTCAAGGCTTAGGGTTCAGTAGGGGTTAGGGTTTAGGGCTTAGGGTTTAGGGCTTTGGGTTTAGGGCTTAGGGCTTAGGGTTCAGTAGGGTTTAGGGTTTAGGGCTTAGGGTTTAGGGCTTAGGGTTTAGGGTTGAGGACTTTGAAAATCAACAGCCTCAACCTGAGACTTTCACTGGAGGGAAACTGCACGTGGTGCAGCCGAAGTTGCCCGCTGCGTCGCGGCTTGACTGAGATGCAATGAACCGGTTCCAAATCTGCAGGCAGGTGGACGATTTAGCGTCTACACTTCGGGCTTCAAAGCTGGCCAATTCCGACACAGATATGATAATCTGTTATTGTCCGTCATAATATAGTAGCGTATGTTATAGAATAGTAAAGTATCGTATATTCAGGTAACATGCATTATACTCAAGCCACGGATGGAACATCTCTTACTTGTCGAGGTCGGCCGGATTGCGGAAAAGCTACGGACTCCGACTTTCCTCGGTAGCGTAGTAACACCAAGACCAATACTGGTTTCAGTACTAACAAAGCTAGCATTGTTCATGATGGCTACGATGATTCTGGCGGCTATAGTGATGGCGGTGGAGGTGGTGGTGGTGGTGATGGTGGTGGCGGTGGCGGCGGCCGTGGCGGTGGCGGTGTGGCGGTGGTGGTGACGACGACGACAAGGGTTGTGATGATCATGATGATGACGACGACAAGGGTGGTGATGATGATCATGGTGATGCTGATGATGGTGATGGCGATGTTGATGGGAGATGATGGTGATGAGGGCAATGATAATGCGATGCGGGGACCTCAAGAGATGCAAGCACCCCTCAAGAAATGGGAACAGAAAGGCCGCATGCAGTTCAGCGATGTTCACGGTTTAAGACTCTGGGACTAGGGTGTAGGGTACCTGAAAAAACACACTGAAGACCACCCCTGACGTAAGGCGTATCAAAAACTTTCTGGCTTAGGCGGTCTCCCAGCTCCTGAGAAGAACACCTTCAAGCCCTTCAACAGAAAGCTTCCGTGGTGCATCGTGTTCGCGTACGCATGGGGTCTTGTGGCGTCAGGCCTCTTTGCAGGCATCAGCCACATCCTCCTGGATGCGAATGTCTTCGAGGACGAGCTCTTGCACGGTCTGCCAACGACGCGCGACTGGACTGGGGCAGAGCTACGTCTGGCCATCCAGGTGCACTAACTTGCTTGCAACGCTACAGCATCAAAAGTTCTTACACCCGGTGTGCTGTTACATTGGACGTTTGGCCTGCCAATACCAAGCCTGCCTAAGTCAAGCATTGCATGACTTTAGATGCTGACCCCAGCTTGTGCACACCATGATTAATTTCTGCTTGGTGCCGAGCATGACACAAGAACCCACAGTTTGCTGTAAACTGCGTCGCCACCCGCATATGCCAGTTCGCATCGCAAGAGCAACGACGGGTCAGCACGTCAAACCAACTTCCGGTCTTTCTGTGTGACGACTCGGCTTCAAGCTTGTTCATAGACTGGGGCCTCTCTTGCGTATCGCAACCAGCAGAGAAATTCCCTCTTAAGGCCGTCAGTCTGCAAGATCTGCATGAGGAACTCGGTCGGGCCTATCTATCGACCAAAGATTTAGTGGACTAGGGCTTAGGCTGCGAAGCGTCGAACATACCTCCAGAAACTCTGGGCGCAGTGCGCCTGATATTTTTCCAAGCCTGAGTGGCTCCGCTCATGCTGGTCAATCGCAGACGAAAAACACCACACTGCGATAACAGTTTTGGTCCAAGCAGACTCCGATAAACCAAGGGGCACTCATCGAAGCACTCCTCTTCCTGCAATGTCACTATCGGCCATGACAGCACAGTCCCATGCGAATCTAAATTCAGTTCAATCAAAGGGCCTGTGCAAACCTGCAAACATCTCATTGCTTCGGTTCTGCGAGGCATGGACATATTTCGCCCTAGGAATGTGGCGGAGAAGGCGCTGGGCTCCGTTTATCCGTACCTGAAACCTCAACCCCTTCAACTCGAAATCTTTTTCGGAACAAAGCCTCAACAAGTTGAACAAGGACCTTTGAAACCCATCTGAAAATCCTCAAACCCCTAGCCCTAGCTGCCCAAGCAATGGCAAAAAGCAGCAAAGCACCGGCCTCCTGGGGGCCTGTGCCCTCACCGATAGGGCTACGCCCCTCCGAGTCCTGTCGGGAATCGATTTCGAGTGCTGGTGTGACGGCTTGAGCTGCAGGAGTTCGGCAAGTTTCTGGTCACTCTACCGTTTATCATGATGCTTTGGCTTTTGAGCTTTGCCGTCCAAGCAGAAGCACCGCTCCTCTTCCTGGTGCACTTCAACCTCTTCGACAACGTAGTCGGTCTCACCCTGGCATTGGGCTGAGGATTCCAGTCTATCTGAGAGGGGCTGCCAGGCCCAAAATCATCAACTTATGCTGGAAAACTCCGAGCCTCAAGCCCATCACGTGGTGCAGAGACTATGTCCGAACCCGAAACCCTCCACTCCCGAGCTTTCGCAGAGGCACTGGCACCAGCTCCGGCCGCTACAGTAATATAGGGGCCTTAATAATTAGAATAGGATTAGGTACCATTATACTCTAATTATAATAAGGAACCCCCGAAAAGAATATTGGTACTTCTTAAGGCCCCTATATTAGTCTTCAATTGTTGTTTTACGCATCGTGCTCGTCTGATTAATAGCCTGAACGCTAGTCCAATGCTGATGTTGAGTACGCTGCTGCATTGCTACCGCCCTTAAACCGTTGTGAGCTAAGCATACAACTGATCGTGTTTTCGAGACGTATGGGCATTAATACCGAATGCATCACTGATCGTGCTAGTATGATGAGCATGACTGGTATTAATAGACTTAGCATGCTTTGTCTGACTAGCACGAGTTGGCAGTATTCGCAGCATTGACATCATTAGCAGCACTCTGTGGCGTAGGTCGGAAATTCCAACCATACCGTTCATGTTCGCAGTAGCCTTGGTACCACGATGTTGAGCTGCGATACTGCTGAATAAGGTGTGGCCCCCACCTTTCAGAGGAAGCCTGTCTCGACTCGGAAGGAGCTCTTTCAACCCTTACATGACCGTGTACAAGCACATCCAACCCCCTATGCCCCATAGCAAAACAAGAAAATACAAAAGCTGAGTAGGAAGGGAAAAATGGGCGATGCCCACCTCTGCCCTGACTTCTTAAGCCCCAACCCGACACGAAACCCTGAAACCCGAAACTCCGAACTCTGACCGGGAACCTCTCTCGAGGAGGTATCGGACACCGAAGAGTCGTGGCTCGACATCTCTTGGACGAGGCCTCTGCTGCCTCGCGGCTTTGGGCTTCATGAGCCCCAAAGCCTAAAACCTAAACCCTAAAAAACCCTAAAGCCCTAACCTTAAATCCTAAAAAACCTATATCTTAAATTTGTTTTTAAAACTGTGCGGAAGCAGGGTTTGCGCGGTAGACCGAGAGTTCGGAGGTTAGGGTTTCTGGTAAACCCCACAGTAAAGGATCTCCCAAAACGCTGGAACCGTAAATCCCAACTCTCAAATTCCAACCTCTCAAGCACCAAACCCGAAACAAAGCCCCCCCTACAGCACACTCCAGTCCCTAGAAACCCGGGTTAGGGTTTAGGACTATTTGCTCGTATGAATGCTTCGGAGTGTTGGGGCCTGGGCCTCGAGGCAAAGCCTTCCAAACCCTGAACCCTCAGCCGGTTGCGGCTCAGGACTTAGGGCTAATTACAATACCATTCAAAAGCTGGAGCCAACTGAGCCGTGGCACTTCGGAAAGCGCCACTGGGCGGAGGTTTTGCTCGAGCCCAAAACTGAAGAGACATGACTCCAAGAATTCCTTGAAGGGTCGTTGGGTTTAGGGTTTCTAAGATTTACGTCTTTAGCCTTTTAGGCTTCAGGGCTTCGGGCTTGGGGTTTTACGGTTTGGGCGTTTATGGTCTCAGGTTTCGGCTGTAAGGCTTTGGGATTGAGGGTGTAGGGCTGTAGGTTCAGGAGTCCTTGAAGGGTGCAGCCTCTTTCCGTCATGGGTTTCATGGTGTGTAGGCTCTTCAAGATGCACTGTAAGGCTCAAAACAAGGCTGAAGGGCTCTTATGGGGCTCCATGATGCTGCTGGGGCTGTATGATGATGACGATGATGAGGATGATGATGATGATGATGATGACGATGACGACAAGGAGTGTCAGAGGAGGAGGATGACGATGACGATCATGATGATGATGATGATTGCTGTTACTATTGTTGCTCTTAAAAATTATGAATATGACTGTGATTGTGGCTCTGCTTACGGTTATGACGATGACTATGATTGCGATTACGATCATGATTCTGATTGTTACTGATACGCTTATTCTTCTTCATATAAAAATAACTATAATTATGGTTAGGGAGCTTCTTGGTGGTTCAAAATGTTACGGTGATTTCCAGGCTTTGTGGCGGACAGGGTGTGGCGCGTTGGGCTTAGGCCCCGCGACCAGAACGACCCTGACGTCTTTACCGCTAAGAGACAAGAGGTACTGCGGTTAGACTTTCAAGAAGTGTGGAAGTACCGGATGGGTGTTTGGAAAGCTTCCGACTAGGTTCGAGGGCCTCATGCGAGTTCAATGAAGCCACAACCCACTCATCAAAAAAGCAGGCGGTTTCCATAGCCGATACTGTCCACGCTGTCCAGCTATCCCCACCCACCTCAACCCCGGCCGCATTGTCCCCACCTGGCAGACTTGCGATCCGCCGAGCCTTCTTAATTTGAAGGTGCCACAAACCTCCGGACCTCAAGGCTCAAGGCAGCCGCAGCCGCCACGGCCCAGCAGCATAACATGGGAGAGGCCTCCAGGACTGCATCCTACTGTAGGGGGCCTTAGTAATTAGAATCGGGTTTCAGGGGGTATGTTAATTATAATAAGGAGCCACCAAAATGGTATTGGTAATTACTTAGGCTGCCTAACTTAGGCTCCTACATTACCTGTCAAACCGTTTCGTCGATCGTGCATCGGGTTTTGGACTTTGGGGTTCAAGCGGCTTCCTGACGGAACTTCAGGCATTGGGTGTTGGGAGACACTTGGGCGTTGACGGTATAGGCTTGAGCGCTTCGGCACGGAATGACTGTCATGATACAACACTGCCAAGAGCAGATGGTAGGAAACACCCGCGTGGTGGACTGCAAGGCCTGATTGTTCTTCCTCCGAAGGGGTGGCATCACCAACGTCTTCGTAGACAGAAAGTATCATCAGTATCAAGCCGCAAGCATACGGCATACAGCATTGAGCAGCCTCGATTCAGGTTTCAGGACCGATGTCCACCCGCATCTCAACTCTCACATACGCATACGCACTCAGATTCAGATTTAAGTCGTGTCGTACTTACAACAAAGAGGTGTCAATAGCACGCACGCGCCACTGCTTCTTAATTTAAGTACTGCAACTCGGTAAGGTAGCATCCAAGCTCTGGACGAGAGCAGCTGCCCTCAAGACAGCTGCTGTCACGCTAAGCGCTGCCAAGTGTTCCGACCATGCCGGTTATTCCCAGTGTCGCTGATTAGTTTGTCCGGCGTATACACTTACATAATCTCCAATTTAGATCCTCAAGCTCGTGAGTCAGCCTGCGTTCTGCCTAAGGCTAAGCCTCTTGACCCGCCCTTGGGGATGCCTCAAGGGAGGTTTAAGTCTTTCCTGCAACCGGAATGCTACGTCCTAGGGCTGTGCACTCCTTTGGTTTATCACGCGAGATCCCGGCAGCATCTCACTCCGAAGATAGCTTGAAATATGCTGCTGAGCCCTATTTGAGCCTGCAGTTGCTGAGATCCTCTTCGAGACCGGGAGTTTGGCTTCTGCCTGCCCATGACCGTCTCAACCTGGTGTAAAAAGCTTGGCAAACCTCTCGTAAACAACAAGGGACGTCGAGTCGGGGTGCTGCGGAAATACCTCACTGCAACACTTCTGCAACATCGAATCTCAAAGTCGAGGACTGTCTCACTATCAGGCACGAAGCAACCCGGGGATGATGACTATCAAAACATGGTCCTAGGTGGGCGCGTGCAAACAAGCATGACAGCAAAATGGGCAGGGCGAAAATTTAGCCAGAACAGGCTCAACTTCTACAGACGAAGTTAAAGCTGCAACCCCCTTCCTCCGCTCTCCAGAAACAGAAGCCAAGAGCGGTTACAGCAACCTTTCTAGCCTTAGCAGCCTTGGCAATGACAGCTCGCTCTGGCACTGTTTCGGAGTGCAGGGCCGAAGCTTTGTACATGCTGTGCTCATGTGTCTTTGCTTTCGTCTGCTCCACGAATTACAGATTGGACGCACTCACCTGCATCGTTCGCCCCTGTGTCCGGAGCTGGTCCCTATCTCGCATAGATTCTGTCAACTTTGACATGAGGCTGAGGTTGAGGCAACACCAACTGCCACATCACAACGCCTGATCTCACTTGGTAACTCGACTGGTTGGTTGCTCCCTCACCTTGCGAAAAGTCATCTTTCCTCTATCGGGAAACACCAGGATGATAGGAAGCTGTTAAGCACGCCTTGTGTGTTTTAGGAGCACAGGAAAGACCTGACTCATCAAAAAAACTCAGGTGTTCTGCTGCCGTGCATCTTTGGGCACCTCTTGACACAGCATTCCGCCGGCCACACACGGAAATGGATGGGCAGTCGTGCATGATGCTGGCCCGACGGGTAGCTCCTGCGCAAGCGGAGAAAATGGTTCAAATATGCGGTGTGACCCAACACCTGTGACCTGAAACTGCACAAGGAGCATCCTTTTACTAGTGCTCCGTGGCTGGCTCGCGTTCGCACAGCGAAATCCCACTACCGTCAACACCATGCTCAAT
Source organism: Symbiodinium sp. clade A Y106 (assembly GCA_003297005.1). Taxonomy (NCBI): domain Eukaryota; class Dinophyceae; order Suessiales; family Symbiodiniaceae; genus Symbiodinium; species Symbiodinium sp. clade A. The sequence goes on along the minus strand of BGNK01000547.1, from coordinate 51,106 downwards.
GCAATACGTGACTCATAGCGTCACTGTGGAGCTCCCAACCTCAAGCCCTCATCCTGGAACACCAACCCTAAACCGAAAGCCCCGAAACCCTACACCCTCAAACTCCGGCCCTAAGACCCAAAAACGCTAAAACAACTCTGATGCCTATCGGGCTAGAGCCTGGCTCAAAGCGTTTGGCTTGGCCGCGGGTTGATGCCTTCAGCAAGTTGGACAAATTCCGAGTAGCTTCACCCAAGGCTCTAGTTGGAACATAGACGCACAAGATGATCTCTGTGTGTGTGTACCTATACGTACTGGTATGTGTATACACACACATATAGATACATATATATATATATATGCGTCATCATATGGAGCAGATCCATACAAGCATGTATCATCCCAGGTGCCACTATGTATCGTTATATTATACTCGAACTTGCAAAAACTGACTTTTTCTAAAAAGGGCTTGGGGGTTGTTCGACGACGACTGCCTCAGAAAGGCTTCCAAGTTGAAGCTGCAAGCACCCTGTTAAGGAATAAAACCTTCTGCGCATCGACAATACTGGATCACCGCAATCTGTCGATCGCCACGGACAAAGACTCCAGTTCATCATGGAGTATCCTACCATCGCTTTCCGTCAGAATTCCGAGTTGGCCTCAGATAACCTGCAAAGCAATGCCTTGACTTTGCACCTGGTTCCATCCTAGAGCCGTTTTGCAAATTTAGATCCTGAATGCCTCGATGCAAATTGAAAAACCAAACTCATGTACCAGTGACCCCGGAGACAGACGCAGATTCAACTGCCATACTTCTGCGTACACAGAGTGTGGCCAGCAGGGAGTTCAAAATGCAGATATGATTAGCTCACCCTGCTGGGACCCGGAGTTGACTTACAGTGGCTTGTTGGGATGCTGGCCGCTTCCTCCAGTAAACAAGGAAATCAGCGGCAAAAAACAACAAAAGCATTAATCGCATGTCTAGTGAAGTTTGTTGAATCATCTGGTCTGCGGAAGATGAAGCGAGTCGCAAGAATTCATAGTTTCTGCATGATGCACTGCACTCTAGCCACAAAACAAAGCTTTCCAGACAAACCACGATTCGAGCAACCAGCATCTTGGCTGTCGGGTTCAGGGCTTCAGCCAGAGCGAAATCTGAGACATGCCACAAACCGAACCGCTCAGCCACCTAGTTTTAGGGGTTTGTGGTTCGAGTGTTTACGGCTCAGGCGGGCTTAGTTGAGTTCGGGGGTTTGGGGGATTCACGAGAGTGTACATAAATATATATATATATATATGTATATGTATATAGGAATATGTAACGATAACGATACTTATATTATATATATATATATAGATAGATATATATATATATACATATATATATATAGAGGGTATTTTGGTTTGGGTATGGCCTGTTGGCAGAGGCTGCTGGGACAGCGGATCTGGCTGACCTGGCAATCGCTTGCAGCTTCTGCCCCCGGAGTTCTGAGGGCACGGTTTAGGGCTTAGGGTATTTTTGCTTCAGGCTCGCTGATCAGAGTGAAACGATCTCAGGGCTTAGGGTATTCTTGCTTGAGGCTCCCTTATCATAGTTAGGCCCCCACATTACAGGTTTAGGGGTTCTACATGCTTGCAGAATGAGCCGATGTGTGGGCTACGGTCGTGCTTCGTATTTCGGCTGTAAACCCTTTCTAGATCTTCCAAGCTCCCTTTGGATTCGAGGGCCGGGAACTCTCATGGCTTAATGGGTGATATTCTGCATAAACATATATAAAGATCACGAGGAACTACGATTACGAGATATTCAGACCTCTGCATTACCCTCGTGCATAGGGCCTCAATGGAGAATTTGTGTTGTACTACAACCAACCGCTTCGGGTTCTTTCGGTACGAAAGACATCAACTCCCAAACCCCAAAGCTTACTCTGTAGCTGCTAAGGCTGCCCCTATATCCATCCTCCTCAAGCCTCCATCAGCTTCCGAAGTTCCAAAGGCACGGAGCATACAAACCCTGGAAAAGCATATGGGTAGTTCTCTAAATTAGGGTCCCTTTTTTTGTCCCCAAAATAGTACGGCACCCTTATAAAAAGGACCCTAAAATGGAACCTAATCTAAACTACCCATATACTAAAGACAGCAGGGTTTGTAGTACATTTTACTCTGCTTATCTTAAGAACCTCTACGGACCAGTAGTACAGTTAGGGGCCTTAGTCGCATCAGGTTGTGCTGGAAGATGCTACCAGTACTATTGGGCAGATGTGATGGGGTCGCATCATGGTCACATCACCCTCTTCTGCTGTAGTAATTAGTCATAACAAAACAGGACCATGCTTTAACCTAGACAGGGCCCACATACACACCAGGAAAACCCTAAGTAATCTCTGTGTCCCAAATCATGAAAACCCTGTAGCGGCCCAAACCCCAAACCCAAAATCGTGCAGCCTTCGCTGGCCGAAGAATCTGCCTCGGGTGAGGGTGCCTCTGCCTGCAACTGTCCACCACCAGCGGTTTGTGTGTTAATGGCTTCAGGGTTCAGGGTGTAGGGGTTGGGGTTTAGGGTTTATGCATGCGGTCTCTCTCGGACAGTCTCGAAGCAACCACTTGGAGAGGATTTAGGAGTTTGGGGTTTAGGTGTTGTTGGGGGTTTGAGAGGTTGAGGCCATTTTCCTTCTGCACGTTGACAGGTTTCAGGTTTATGCGCATACTTCAACGCGACTTCTGGATATGCCTAAGCCTGCCTAGAGAGGAAATAGGTATCCCGTCGAGGGTTCGGGCAGGAGGGGACAGATTGCCTTGTCATTCTCAGCGACGATGGAGTCATCACCCCTTACAAAGTCAGGGTCTCATAGCCCCCATTTTGGTATTGTACAACATGCCCCAATACCCTCTTCTGATTACTCAGACTCCTATATTCAACCACTGATTAAGCCCTGTGAAAGCCCCATGCAATCCCTTTCTAATTATTCTGCCGCAGATATTACGTTAAACCGCTTGCTTTCCAAAGCAGAGTCCGCTGACCTTCTCGGCCACCACTTCTTCAGGAGTGACAACCTCGGCGAAGTGTCTGGAAAGCGAACCCGAAGGGATGAGCCGAGCCTCCTAATCTGCTCCCCATCAAGACCCTCGTGAAATTTTAGCTAGATGCTCTTTGGCGGTGCCGAGCATGTGCCCAATCCAATCATAGTCAGTCTGTTGGCTCACATTTCAAACACTCAGGACATCCGAACCCCGCAAACTCCACATAAACCTTTTGGTATATAACATACTAATATATGTATAGCAGATCAGGCTCTGGTAAACGACCTTCTATCATGGTATAGTATAGTGTAGTATAGTACAGTATAGTACAGTATATTTTCTAGCATAGCCGAATACGCCTTAGACTAGCATAGTATAGGACAGTATAGTATAGTATAATGTAGTATAGTATAGTATAGTCTTGTATAGCATGGTACAGCAATGTTTCCGAAGGAACGGAGACCTCAAGGGCTTCGCAAAGCAAAATCAACCCGAAGGTCCCGTACCGTGATCACGGGCAGGCCCCTCGAAGGTGCCGACAAAGGGGGCACCTGGCAGGGGTTGTCTGAACCTGCGGGTTTAGGAGCTCTTCAGATTGGCATATTGATTTGCTGTACTTTTCTTGGATGGGCTTTGCAAGCTGTGTCGAAGAAAGCTTCAAACCCGCCCCCCNCCGCCTCACGCCCCCTCCCCCCCAAAAAAAATAAAAATAAAAATAACCTCCAAACGCTCCTTGAAGCTTTGAGTTATTGCCAGCCTTGGTCTGGTCGAAAGCCAGCTTGTACACGTCCTGAGGCTCACTTGGAGCTCTTGGAGTGGGATGGATTGGCACTTGGAGGTTCATGGGTATAGGTCGGGTTATAATTAAGATAGCTAAAATTATACGCCATATTATCGGACTTATCACCGAAGTATAACCCCACTTATAAGTACCCGTGAACCTCCGAGTAGGCCAGTTTACAGGCTTCGAGTCTAAGACCCAGGAGGGGATTCGTAGGGTGAGTCCGAACCGAGAGTCCCTACCACCCCATGGGGTATAGTATATTATTGTATTATCATAGCTTATTATAGCACATTATAGCATATTATTCTAGTGTAATATAGCATATTATTATAGTATATTATGGAATACCAGGGTACAGTATCGTACTTTAGACGAGTCTCCACTACGAAGACATCACCGGTTTCCTGCAATACCACAGCTCGCTCCCATGCTGCGGCAGCCCCCGGTGGTGATGTGCGCAGTACTTTCACGCTGGGCATCAGAATCAGCCCACACCCGTACTTCTGTCCAGGCAGTGCTCCGAAGATAAACAACTCCAAACTCTGCTCTTCCAGCGAGCTGGTTTCTGGGCCAGAGATCCTGAACTGCAACCTTCCCCAGGTGATCTGAAATTGAATCTTTGGAAAGCAACAGCTGCGGATCGGAAAATATGAAGAGGCGGATAACCAAGACTATTCCAAAATTAGTTAGCTCCCCTATTCCGGCCGAGACACGTCGTAGTGGTCGACGAAATGGGCTGTCATGCCGGCACCTCCGTGCTGTCTCTCCTACTCTGTGTCCGACGCTCTGGTGATGTCGATGGTCTCTTGCGTTTAGGGCTGTCCTCATCAAGGGGTATTGCAGTTTGACCGATTTCGGGATGCGCTGAGGTTGCGACGGAGGTATTCTTTGAGCTCCATGAAGTCAGCCTATGCACGGCTTCAAGGCGAGACAGCAGACAGTCACTTGTTCCACGGGGGGCCTCATTCTGCCGTGGGAGGAGGAGAGTCTTCACCCCTTCGCGACGCGCTGCGATCACCTGGTGACAAGCTGTGCAGCTGTAGGGCTGTGCAGCTGTAGGCTAAAGTGCTAGGATGCGAGGCAACAACATGCAAAAGCGCGAGTAGCATTCAGATGCAGCACTTGCCGACGCATCTCCTGTAAGACAACACGATACACCCGGATCGAGGCCTTCTCCTTGATGCCACCGACTTTGAGAACCTCCATTTCAGCTAACTACTGCCAGGGGAGCAGGGTAAAACAACCGCAACTAGCAGCGCAGTTGAGAACGTTCGAAGCGGCCTTGCCCATCAACGTCAACTCGCCTGTCATGGCGATGTCATCCTCAGACCAGTCCAGGGCCCAGGCTTCGCAGAATCCCCGCAAGCCCTGTTGCAACTTTTCCAGGATCCTCGAAACATCGCAGGCCACTTTCGCCAAGGCTTTGGCCAACAGCGGGACATCGAAGGCGGTGCTGACGAGGGCACTGGTCCTCGGCTTCAGGGATACATTGGCTTAGTGCCAAGGGTCGAAGTGAATGAAGACAAACCGTTACCCATGAAATGTGAGGATCGACCATCTCAGTCACTCTGACATCCCAAGAACTACCGAATCTTGACATACACACAAGTCCAGACGGCAGTTCAGCATTCAAGGCCGTCAGTGATTCGCAAGAGCAACTGAACCAAAAGTATCCATGATTGCCGAATGGATGTGACGCGTGGGGTGGGCCACTGCAGCCTCTCTCAAGGCTGGGCACACCCCTGAACCCCAAGCCTCCAAACCCACATGCTTGAACCGCAACAACCCCTCAACCCAATGACGCGACTGGACGGCAAACTTTAAACCTTGAACCCCCAACCCATAAGTCGTGACCCCAAAACTTCAACTCTGAGCTCCAAGCCCTTACAGTGGTCTGATACTTGCCGTGCCTGTATCAACCTCTAAACGTAGCACCTACATAGTAACCCTTAGAGTAACCCTAAACGCTCACCCGTATAGTATCCCTTATAGTAACTCTTTAAGCAACTCTTAGAGTAGCCGTTAAAGGAGCCCTTATAGTATCCCTGAAACGATCTCGTATGAGGCCCCGTACATGAAACCGTAAGTTGAACATCCGAGGGGCATCGTCACCCCTGCCGAGGGGCCATCCTGGTGAATGCTGGCTTCAGGGTTTAGGTTTTTGTGTTCAGGGTTTAGGGTAAGGGGCTCAGTGCGAAGAGGTTCAGAAGCTGAAAGGGCTTAGAGGTTGGGAGGTTTAGAGGCTATTTAGAGGTTGACAGGTTAGGGTGCGGAGTTACGGATTGCGGTGCGGGCTCAAGTTTTGGATGTTATGATGTTAGGGCTTAGGTCTGAAGTTTAGGGTTTCGGTTGGGTTTGTTTCTAGAGATCTGGGTGATCAGAGCCAGGATGTCAAGCCCAAGTTGCAACAGGGTAGGAATCGTTGTTCTCAGGCCCCAGAGTTGAAGCCGACACCCTAAAGCTTGAATCTCAGCAAGAGGATTTAGTGCAAAAGTGCGGGCCTCAGTAGTAGTGGTAGTAGTAGTAGTAGGAGTGGGAGTAGGCCCCAGTCCACCTACCAAAATCTTCAACAACAGACTGACACCCTCAAGCCAGTTTGACCCGGCTGTGCGTCCAGCTCAGCCTGGAAACCACGAACCTGCGAAAGCCCAAATCAGACCCTCAAGGCCAGAGATGGGACGTATAATACATTATACTATGACATACTACAGAGTACTACGAACTACGAATGTATCAGAATAAACTGGAGTACACTAAAATGTACTATGTTATTATACTGCAATATACTATAGTATACTATAAGATACTGTTGTAGAAAATGATGTGCTATAATACACTGCAATATATAATCATACCCCGTAGTCTCGACTGGAGCCTTCGGCGTGGCGCCCTCAGGAACATGAAGGTGAATGCTGGCAGTGTCCAGGAATTTGTTGTTGGAGTCCAGCCTGAAGGCTCTAGCCGCAGCAGCAGGAGTCTTAGCAGTCGAAGGAGCAGGAGGAGGAGGAGGAGTAGTACAGTTATGTACGGTAGCCAGTAGTTGTTGTCGTCATCGTTGCTGCCGTCGTTATCGTCGTCGAAGAAGAAGAAGCAGGCACTACTGCAGCCATCGTTCTTGTTACTACCTCGACTCAGTTGGAGGACGAAGAGGAGGACGACAGGAGTACCGCCAAATGCGATTGCAAATATTCGTGGCAGTCGCCGTAGTACTATTTTGAACCATTTTGGACTATTGGCACGGGTGTCAATCCATACGTTCTGCCAACTGCGACTCAAGCTACACGAGACGCGATCCCCCCTTTGGGCCAAGGGGATTCCGCGACAAGAGGAGAGAGAACACGCGAGCAGCAAGGCTGAGATGATGGCTCCCGCATGAAGAGCCGGGCGTACGTCAAGGAGATTGAGCTGGACCTCGGGCTTTCGCTGTGTACTCCCACTGAGTCCGGTCCGACTTATTCCACCCGTGGTAAGCCCCCCAGCTCGCTCATCACAGTGCCCAGCTGTCCGGTGACCTGCCAGACTTACTTTGCCCAGCTCAGTTTTTGAAGACAAAGGATAATGTCATATATAATCGGATAACAAAATGTAGTATAATATGATGTTATACAACAGAATATAACATAACATCACATAACATAATATATTCTCATATTATATCATACAAAATAAAAAAATATCATCTCATATCATATCATATGCGTGCTATAATACAACTTAGCTATAATATAACTTAATACCGTATAGAAACAAAATGTACGCTTAATCAAGTTAATATAACATAGCATGAATCTAGATCGAAATGTGCGAAATGCACATGCGGGATGTGCCCGTCCTTGCGTAGAATATTCTAATTCTCGAGATCTGGAGATGCTCATCCCTGTAGCTCCCCGAACAGCGGTACGCCGAACGAAGCCGTCAGAGTATATGTAAGCTCCATACATACTTGGATTTATGCACATATATGTGTATTATATGATATTATAAACATATATATGTACATGCATACATACACATGTATACTCGACTTCTCTACAAAATGCGCGTGTACAACAAAAACATACTGTGTATACATACATAAATAATACCTCCGTGCATGATACAGATATCGTACACATGTACACACATTGAAGGAAGAAAGATAGATGGGTGGATAATTGGACGGATAGATAGTACACGCATATGTTGTGTAGATGGGTAGGCACACGGAAACAGATAGACATACACCGTAGGGTAAAATGCAAATGCACAAGTATGCGAGATGTAGGTTTCATTTTAGACTGCAGCCAGATACACTGGTACACAGAAGCGCTGCAAATACAAACAGAAAATGGCAAAGTGAGGAGGCATCGTGACGCGGTGTGACCGTTGGCGTGAAAATATGTGAATGCAAAACGAAGCCACACAGTTGCACATACTATGCGAAGATGTCACAGAGAGTTGCACGGTCCATGTATACAAGCGCCTGTAAACAGAGAGAGAAGTGAGAGAAGAGAGAGAGAGAGAGAGAGAGAGAAAAAAAAATGCAAGAGATAGAGAGAGAGAAGAGAGAGGGAGAGAGAAGAGAGAAGAGAAAAGAGAGAGAGAGAGAGGCAGAGTGAGAGCGACAAAGAGTAATTAAAGACGTGTGTGCATGTGTGTGTGTGTGCAACAGCCCAAATCATGCTGGCAGTCGATCTGATTTGGGCTAGCTTCGAGGACTCCGCAGGTCACACAACCAAGCGCGGAGTCGCTCACTTCTGGTAGATTCTCTTCACTGCAATGTTAATGAGCAAAGTCTTGTCCATAAGGCCCCCCTTGTTGTCCATCACGAAGTCAAGGGCTCGATTACCACCGTCTGTCGTCGGCCTCGGTGCGAGCTTATGCTCCTCGTCATAGCTCATCTCCACGGGAACAATCAGTTGCCGAATTCCGCCTTCGTGCATACCTCGGACGCCCTCATCGATCGCCTTGATGACAGTGCCGTCACCCACTCGGAAACGAAAAGGATCAGGGTCTACGCCAGACATCTTTTGTAAGGTCCGTGTTTCAAATGGTCGTCCGAAGTAATTGATAGTGTAGCCCTCCCATGTGAAAACCACATAGTCGCCCTCTTTGGCCTCTGACGTCCCAACTCGTCCCGGATCTGCATCTTTGATCTGCAAGCCGCTGGGGAGCGGAGTGAAGTCCGGCATCTTCACCCGCTTCTTGGCCAGGGAGCCTTTTAGCCGATCCATCTTCTCATATCCCAGATCGACATTCTCGCCCTCCGCAGCGGCAGGTAGCTCTCCCGCTGCAAAAGCCATGGCAAAATCCATTGCGAACCATCGCAGTGCCATCTTTCGCCGCCCATCCGCGGCAGCTGAGACTTCAGTAAACGTCGAAGCTGAGCTAGCCAGGAAGCCGAAGAGAATCGCTAGACCTAGCCATGCAAGTCTCAGCGGCCTGCATCCCAGCTTTGCGCCACTTTGGGCGTCTCGCGTCGCCATTCCCGCGCCCGAAGCACAACTTTTGCAGTAGCGCTTGACCCGAGATGCGCACAGAGTTGCTAGCTTCATCGTTGTTAGTACTGCGTGCCCCACTGCATGCGTTCAACACCGTTGTCTTCGTCATCATGGCCACTGTCATGACCATCGCTCCCACCATCATGATGCTGGTCACACTCCTCATCAATATATTTACTAGTTACGAGCAGAATACAGACTCTATGCAGCAACAACAGAAGCGGAAACAATTACAGGGTCATTGTTACTTTCAACGTTCTCACCGAGATCGTCATCATCAACATAATCATCACCGTCGGCATCACATCTGACATGCTCGAACCTAGCTGGAAAAGCACGCCAAACGACCAAACACTCAATCCGACAGTCGGCAGCTGTACTTGCTGAAGCATCTACCAGTTTTCTGAAGTGAAGATCTGACGGCCCTCGGAAGAGAAAGGAAGAGGCCTGGATTTGTCGAAGCAATCACAACGTTCAAAAGCAACCATCGAAGTCTCGAACCACGGCCGAGTGCCTGCATGTGGCCCTTGCCCGCACCGTTCTGTGGCTGCTCCGTGCTCGCTCGGCTCTCCTGGAGGTGGACATGCGAATCGTCTTTCTTGGGGTGAGCGCCGACAGCGATTGTTAGGATTCCAGGTTTCGGATGTAGATTTTTGTCTTTTTGTTTAAGGCCTCTTTCTACGTCCGCGAAGACATAGGTATGTAGGTTTAGGGTGTAGGACTTCGATTATTAAAGTGTGTGTGGTCCAACTCGCTCAAGCGTGTGGTAGGGAACAGTAGCATCTGTCTCTCAGCCGCGGCCGCACACCCGAAGCCCAGAACCCTGTAGCCTGATCGTTCAACTTCTCTTAGATTGTGTAGCACATTGGTCATTCATGTATGTGTATCTGCAAATACACACACGCACCCACAAGTTATGTGCATTGCGTGTTTGTATATACATATGTACATATATATATGTACACATGCACATATACATACGCGTGCACATATATGCCAATATATGTACATGCAGTACACATGTATATGTGTTCATGCATGACCATGTGTATGCACATGCATAAGTACACATATACGAAGACATAATATATGTATATATGTATGTATGTATGTATGTATGTGTGTATGTATGTATACAGACATGCAGACATTCATACATACATACATACATACATACATGCATACGTACATATAATTTGCACATATATATATATATATATATATATATGTATGTATTTATATGTTATGTAGATATTACACATATATATATACACACATGTGCACATAGGTATGTGTATATGATACTCAGCTATATTCATATTCATGTCCATAGATAGGCAAACAGGTCGATTGATGGATCGATAGTTTGAACCAAAACGTGGTTGAACTTCCGCAGGCACCTCCTCTTGTCGTTGCGTCAGGGAAGCCATACCACCCTGCACCCTGGCAGGCTTTCGAGGCGGAGTCACTGGACTGAGGATAGTTTGGGGCGTGGGGTTAGCTTTGCGGCTACAACGTTACAGCACATCAACCAACACTAGTCTGTGTACAATCGTCATCCTGTGCCTAGAGGTGTGCAGTTTTTGCTTTGCTTTCTTTGTGGACTGAATTGCTGCTCCTCTTCTGTTGCCCATCTGTCTGCCCCACCCAGCTTTGCAAACTCAAAGTTTATTCGAAGCCTTGCCCCTCCCCGGCTTTCGAGGCTGCTGCTGGAGGTCATGGGCTCTCGAGCGGAATTGGAGTATTCTGGGGCTTCCGGCAAAAATCCGCAGAGTGCGGACACGTGACCGCAAAAATAAATGGCCAACAAGGCCTAAAACAATACAGTTCGGAGTCTGAAGCCAAAAAACACTAAACTCCAGACTCGCGAGAACAATTCCATGCTGCTGGACTTCCCGCCTCCCGTCGGGCAAACGACCTAGGCTGCAGCAGTAAGACTTGTAGCCAGAGCATAGCAACAGAGCAGCAGGAGCAGGAATACTAGTACTAGTACTAGTAACAGTAACAGTAACACTAGCAGTAGTGATAGTAGTAGAAATAGTAGTACGAGTAGTAGTGGCAGCAGTAATAGTAGTAGTCGTCGTGGTAGTAGTAGTAGTAGCAGCAGTACCAGTAGCAGCAGCCGTGGCATTAGCAGTAGCAGTCGCGGTAGCAGTAGGAGTAGGAGTAGCAGTAGCGGTAGTGGTGGTAGTAGTAGTAGTAGTCGTAGTCGTAGTCGTAGTCGTAGTCGTAGTAGTAGTAGTAGTAGTGGTGGTAGTAGCAGTAGAAGTAGCAGCAGCAGCAGCAGTAGTAGTCGTAGTAGTCGCAGAACTAGTGAAGTAGGAGTAGTAGTAGTGGCAGCACCACCACCACCAGCGCCAGCATAACTACTGCTGCTGCTACTACCATTACTGCCACCGCCAAAACCACCGCTTCCAGCAGCACCGCGACTAACACCACCGCCTGGATCACATAGTCTTTGGGAGGCCAAGGCCACGGCCCCGGGCTTCTACGTACAACGTGGCACCCCCATTGGCTGTCCACGCCAGGCCTGAGAAGAGGGAGCTCACTCATGTGGGGTATTGATGATACATACAGACTTCCTCTAAGATAGATATGAGCAGTATCCACAACTTTTAAGGTAAGTCCTGCCTCAGAGTTGAAGTTCAGCTCATCGGTGTAAAATGAGGCTCAACTCCAACATGGCATAGACTCAAGAGCATAGCTATGAATGCCGAAATTTTCAAAGATCTCAAAATGTCACTAGGGGGTCGGCCCATAACCACCCCAGGCGGTGTGCCCGACGAGTAGAGCTTGTCCGACATGTGTAGCCTCGGCCGCTGGTTGTGCTGGAACCTTCAGATTGCCTACAGCCAAGTCCAAGGAGATTACGGCTTTAGTGCTGTATCGGACCTTTTCTTCTGCTGTTTCGGGTTTAGGGTTAAGCCGAGCCCGATGGCTTCTTGAGCTTGGTGTTTGCACAACCTGCTGAGACATTTAAGTGAACACCAGACATTGTCAGGCTTCTGACGTCCACCACTCTATAAAAGATCCCCCTACATCCCTTGTCACACGGGAGTGTTTTTTGCCGGACGAAATCGATCCGCTGTTCAAGCGCTCCACCTGTACACAGAGGGCTTGGCTGAACAGAAACATTCCCACAGGATTTGCGAAGTGCAACTTGGAGTCTTGTTTAAAGTTGTCTACAGGCCGTAGCAGAGCCCACGAATCCGTGACGGTACGCCCATCCCTAGTTTGAAGATTAGCTTGAAGATTTGTTAGATCTAAGGACCGACGAGCCAGAACTGCCGCACTCGCGGCTCCAGTAAACCCTGTCCGCTCCACAAGTTGAAGTGAGATGTGGGCCGAAGGACGGGTGCTAATTCTCAGACATGTGCACGGCTGACGTCGAGGGGCAAACCACATGCTATTCCTAGCCTTGGCTATAGCATTGCCAATTCTACGATGGTTATCATCCTTACTCCTATTGATGATGTCTACCGTTTTCGGAGCCTAGACCTGCTTACAGGATTGAAAATCCCCCATCACATGATTACTACTTAAAGGTTCATGGGTAGTTATAAGCGGGGTTATAAGTAGGGTAACTATACTTATAGCCCATATTAGAGGACTTATAACCCTACTTATAACTACCCAGGAATATCCAAGTTCAAGGGGGCACTTCGCGCCATCCTGGGCAAAGCTGGGACGCCGGGACGCACCGCACGCGCTCGGATGGAAGCCGCAGCTTGGGCCCAGGGCTGTGGGTTCAGGGTTGCGCATGGCATCTTTTCTCAAGATAGAAGCCTGAAACAATGCTAGAAAAAGTCCTGAGACTCCTGTTATGATTCTGCAATAATACACTCCAAAGCCCTGTTCTAATTATCATAAGATTAAGGCCCCCGTTTATGGTTAAGGATCTTGGCACTTGAGCCTTATGCTTGAGAGTTTTAGGGGTTACTTTGAGGTTGAAGAGTTTTGCATTCAGGGTCTGAATTGCGAGCCAGACTGCAAAGCACACAGCTGCATCACGGAAGTAAACCAAGTCCATGGTCATAGCCGTCCAAAAGACAATACTAGTGCTGCCTGCAAGGATGTCCGCCACAATCACTAAGCCCTTCACCCTGAACCCCGAAGCCGTAATAATGATGTAGAGTACTTTCAGCTTTTGCGACCTGGTATGGGAATACGCAGAAGGGCGGGCCTGACCATCACAACGTGCTCTAACCTGCGTCTTGAATTTCCGAGTACAGCAGGGTCGAATCCATGAACCCGCAGCCGTTGCTTGAAGGCAAAGGCCCAAAGATCCCAAGGCGGAATTCCCGCATCCAGGGTTCTCGGAAAAGGTGAAACAGGATCAGGCTCAGCGCACTGTGATTTTGCCGCTGGAACCGAGTGCTCTCGTCACAGGCAGGCCGGTCCACCCAGACTTCACAGGATGGATGGCNCCAGGGTTCTCGGAAAAGGTGAAACAGGATCAGGCTCAGCGCACTGTGATTTTGCCGCTGGAACCGAGTGCTCTCGTCACAGGCAGGCCGGTCCACCCAGACTTCACAGGATGGATGGCCTCCTTACGAGAAGGCCTCCGCCATCAAGCATGATCGAGCGCAGGCATTTAGCAGTGGCAGTGCTGGCGCATGCGGCCGAGACACGCCAAACCATATGCGTGCAAAGTTTAAGGAACCATGTGAAGATGCTGGTAGGTCTTTTTGCTGCTGATAATGAATGGCCCAAACTTAGAATTACTGTCAGGCTTTGCCTTTGCCAGCACCCTTCGCCTTCTTCATGATTCCCATCATGACATCTTTGCGTTGGTCCTCCTTCACTAGTTCAAGGATGGCCATGATCTCAGCAACGGCGTCCTCCACCTAAGTTGGGCTGGGCTGAGTATAGGGTCCCGTTATGGTCCTTATATAAAGAAATGACCCTATACAACAAAAGCCTTATTCTAATCATTCAACGGACCGTGGACCTAGTCCCATCCATAGAGCAGGAGCTCTTGCTCCTTCGAGAAGCCTCTATTCCGTTACTCTGCGAAATTCCACTCGGTCTGGGGTTTTGGGGTTTAGGGCGCTTAAGCTTTAGGCTTTATAGGGGTTTAACCAAGGGGATGCACCTTCTTCTCATTCCCTTTGCCCTCCTCCTCGCCGTCTGCTGACCCGCCTCTGCACGGCCAGGGTGAAGGGCTTAGCTTAGGCGACTTACAGGCTTGTGTAAGAAGGGTTCAATGTATAATGCTTTTATAGCGACCAACATGGGATATGATTAGCAATGATCAAGGCCTCTATATTGAGATGCAGGTCTTGCAAACCCAAAGCTGGGGCTGGAGCAGGAAGCCTAAAGCTAGGACTGTCTAGGCCTCAAAGGGTAGGAAGGAGAAGATGCCGTCAACCCTAAACCCTAAGCCCTTGTCTTCCGTACTGTGCTTCAACAGCTCTGCATCTTCGCTTGGCAATTGGCAATTCCTGGCTATCGTACATAATGCCGTTCCGTTCGGCATCTGACCGCCCATTAGTAAGCATTACAGTAGAAACAAATGTAATGTAACATAGTATCGCTTGATATAAATGTAGCACGACATGATACAACGTAACATAAGATAACATACTATAACACAAATATGATACGATATGCTAGAAAAGGCTAGAATCGACTAGAATACAATACAGTCAGAATAGAACAGAATATCGACCGTCATGTATTGTAGTATGATGTTTTGTAATGTGGCATAATACCCGTGTAGTATAAGTTGATATATTACATCGCCGCAGCATAACATGTTAAAGTACATTACAATATAACATCATATAGAAGAACAACATGTAATGTAGTATAATGTCATGTAAGACCATCTAACACAATACAATCTCATGTGGTAGCTTATCACCTTATACTACAGAAAAATGTATGATACTAGCATATCTCGTCTTGTCTTGTTTTATAGCAACTCATATATTATGCTATACTAGATAGAATGATGTAGTATGATGTAGTACAACATAATGTAACGTAATACACTGTAACACCACGTCATGTCTCTGATGGCTGCAGTACGGTCGGCCTCCAACCCTACACATGGGAGTTTCTTAGGATAGGGAAGCCCCGTATAGTATAGACGTATAGTATAGAACTCCTAACACTTGCATCCGCACTGAAAGTGAAAGGACCACTCAAGGAGCCCCCGTAGATGCAGGAAACAACCGCGTGAGAGCCCCAACGGCCTTGAAGCTGTCTGGCGATCATGGTGGCATATCGACCCTCCTCTGGAATCAAGGATCTGGGCTTGGTTATTCGGTTCCTTTGACAAACAGAACCAGGGTTCGTAGATGTTGTCTTTCAGAAAGCTCGTTGAGTGAAGCTCCTGATAGTGCGAGTGGGATTTTCAAGCAACTCTCCTTACGATGTGGGCGTGCCGAAGGGCTGGAGGGAAGATGTACATCGATTTTGACTCGGATGGAGTGCTTTTTGTGTGATTCGACCCAGACCAGAGCAAACTGATTTGGCGACAGAGGTGGCTGTCGCGATCCTTGGTCTGCAGCAGTTCGTCGTGCGTGCCCTGCTCGACGACTTCGCCTTGCGCCATGGCGGCTTTGCAACGCACAACTCTCATGGAAGTTGTGCCCTGTCACACACAGTGTGTGCGCTGGGCGCCTTCATGCAGGACGATGATGCGGTCGGCATCCTTGATGGTAGAGAGGCGGTGAGCAATGACCATGATGGTACCTTGCAGTATCTTGCAATGCTGCTTCCGACACAAACCCATGCCCTTTCTTTCTGGATATGTGCACTCGGACTGACGCCATCACGTGCCAACGTTGCTCGGGCTTGGGGCTTGCGACGCTTGGCCAGGTTGAGGACTCCGAAGGCACAGCGAAGTCTGTAACAAGGTACTAACAGAGAGGCCTCCCCGGTTCATGACCCAGTAAGCTGGATAGTATGTTATATTATACCCTATTATATTGGAACCATTTTCTCTTATACTGCAGTGAAAAGGAAAGCCCGATGCATCAACCGCCTCCCTTCCGCCAAGAGCTGCTACCACAGCCCTGCATCTACACTGCCTAGGACCTAGGGTGCCTCCAAAGCAGCGCTTTCAGTAACCCTGAAAGGAACCCTCAGAGAAATCCCCATAGTAACCCCTTAGTCACCCTGACGGAAACCCTGATAAAAACCCGTCATAATGATAGTAAGTAACCCTAAACCCTAAACCCCTAAACCCTTATAGACCCTCCCTCCGTCGAGATGCAACTTCCCTGCATCTGCTGCATCAGAGAGTCCAAGGCTGCCTCTCCGATGTGCCAAACGAATGGTACTTGGAGGTTCATGGGTAGCTATAAGGGTCTAGGGTTAAGGATTCAGGGTTTAGGCGGTTTAGGGGTTTAGGGTCTACTTGGAGGTTCTTGGGTCTTTATAAGTGGGGTTCTAGAGGTCCTTTCAGGGATCTACAGGGGCGCTATAAGGGTTTTATAAGGGGAGGTTCATGGGTAGTTATAAGTGGGGGTTATAAGTAAGGCAACTATACTTATAACCCATATTAGGGGACTTATAACCGCTTATAACTACCCATGAACCTCCAGACGGGCTTCCCGCAGGGGCAGAAGGGTTGCTAGAAGTCAAGAAGGGATGCTTGAAGCCGGAGGTGCCCCAGGACAGCATTAACCAGTGCCTGGCTAGGTGCTCAGAGCTGTAAACGGAAGGATCGTCTCGATTTAGTGGATCGAGCCTGCACCATGGCCTCGTTTTCGGCATCTAGCCTGGCTGGCGACTGGAAGCATCGGCAACGCTCCCAGACTCGCAGGGTCATACAGTAGTGTCGAGCTCTGAATTCTATGGTCTCACATTGCAGCTTGCTTGTAGTACGTGCTCCACAGTGTGTGTGTGTGTATACACATACGTAGGACAGACAGACAGACAGACAGACCGACGGACGGACGGACAGACAGACAGACAAAGAGATATATATATATATATATACACATATATGCATATATTATGCGAATATATTCATTCATTCATTCATACATCCATCTATGCATGCATGGATGGATGCATGGATGCATGGATGCATGGATGCATGGATGGATGGATGGATGGATGGATGGATGGATGGACGGATGGATGGACGGAAGGACGGACGGACGGACGGACGGAAGGACGGAAGGATGCATGGATGCATGGATGCATGGATGCATGGATGCATGGATGCATGGGTGCATGGGTGCATGGATGCATGGATGCATGGATGCATGGATACATGGATGGATAAATGGATGGATAAATGGATGGATAGATGGATGGATAGATGGATGGATGGATGGAGGGATGGATGGATGGATGCATGCAGAATATACTGCACATACACGTACTGCATTCGTCCATCCATCGCTCAGAAATTTGTTATCTGTACATGCCGGTACGAACTTGCTGGTTTTAGACTTCTCCGTACATCTCTCTTGCTGCTTTCCAGCGCACTGCGGTCTCCGACCCGGCTCCTTGATGAGGGGGGGTTGGGTTTAGGGTTTAGGCGGCGGCGGATGCTAAGACCGTGGCGCAGAGGTAGCCTCGTCCAGGAGGAGGATGCGCGGCCTGGCGTTTCGTGTCGCAAGGCTGTTGGAGTTGGGGCTGTGGGTGCAATGGGGTTTGGAAATTTATCGTATGCTTTTGGATTGACATATGCATGAATACAACTGAACGTGTACATATACACATGCATAAACGATTATAAACGTCCTTGTAGAGACATATGTTTGTATGAGCATATGTATGTGTATAAAATACATTGGCGCATCTAGTTACTCTTTTCGGATACATATATATATATATATATATATATACATGTATATGCGATGTGTAGAAATGCGTATACATGCACATGTACATACATACATACATACACACACATACATACGCACACATACATACATACATACATACATATACATCCACGCATATACCTAAATATCTACATACAGATATACATAGGTATACATGTAGAAACAGACACAGATATATATATATATATTTACATATACACATACATATACATGCCCATACACATATACATGCACATGCACATGCATACACATATACATGCACATGCGCATAAACATACGCTTACATATATACATATGTGTCTATAAGTATGAGGACATACATGAACCAGTCATGTGCCCACAGCATTTGTGCACGATGCGGCGTCAGACGACAAGGCTCGAGGACTTTCCGGGCCTGCGAACCAGAGCCCGGGCGATGCTTAATCGCTGCTTCTGGCCGCCGCTCAAGTCGTGGCCGCTCTCACCAACCATCGTGCTGTACCTGAACCGTAGTGTAGACCCCAGTTCATGAACCCCTAAACCCTAAAACCTAGACCTACGCCCTGAATTGCAATGTAATGTAGATGTCTAACTCATCAACCTCTTTATTATTTCAAGACCATGATATTGGGATCTCCACCGTGTTTTTTTACGAGGAAACGGAGGGTGTATGACCACAATTCAGGGAGCTGGGCCGACATGGACCTGAAGATCACCGGGCTTTGTCATGAACTCACATGCGCCAAGCAGGAAACAGAGAGAGGGAGAGAGAGAGGGAGAGAGAGCGAGAGAGCGAGAGAGATTGATTGATAAATATACATATATCGTATATATGCATATGTATGTATATTAACATACACACATACATACATACATACGTACATATAGTACATATGTATATACACGTGTTATGTGCATTTGTTCGTGCTCATATATACATGCGTTCCCGTGAAGCCCTGGGTGGCAAGTCGCCCTTCCGGCAGTGCCCGGATGAACTCGTCAGCGTTTGCAAGATTGGCCGCTCGCTCCACATCCTCCAACAGGGCTCAAGCATCGGCAATCGTGTCAACCGAAATCGAAAACAAAGGCATTAAGACTGCAGAACTTGTACATGCCACCCTGTATGTATGTTCATAGTCTGGTGTTTCCGTGATCCTGCGGCTCTCGGTGTCTATCGGTAAGTTTTCTTGTGTGCTAAACAAGCTCGCTGTTGCATAAGCTGCGCCGCTGTATGTACCTGCACATGGTGCGGACTGGAATGCGAAGAGACGGAATGGTTGCCTTGACGACTGCAACAGGAGCCCTGCTAGCAACTTGCCCACTTCTGCTGCTGCAAAAGGAAGCCGAGATCATGCTCCTCGACCTAGCCATAAGAACTAGACATGCAATCGCGCAAAGGGGCTGGAGTCCTCCATGGTGTACTCCGTCGCTCGGAGACCATATGTGATGTTCCTTCAAGCTGGCCGAGACAAGCCATAAACCCTATTTGTCACATCCATGGGCTCACTGGCATTTAAGGTAACATGTAGCATCAAACCATCACCTGAACCGTAACCACGACGACCCGGAAAGACGGTTTGGGAACCCTAATGTCGGCAATGAGGCGCAGCAACTTAGGACTTAGGCCAGGGGATATCGCAGCAGACTTGCCAGAGGAGATATGGGTAACAAGAAACGAACACAAGCGAATCTGCAATCAAGGCTCTCTGTCACCGTCATCCGGAAAAGCTGCGTGTCCTCTAGATTCTTCTGTGCGTGAATGGCATGGCAGACACATGAGCTCAGGAAGTAGGAGGCTCGAACAGCGGCCTTCTACTGTGTCTCGCACTCTCAAGCTTGATTTGGACAGCTGGGCAGTCCTGCGACACCACACCAACTTTCTTGCGGTACTGCAGGAGGTGCATGCGTTGCAGTTCCGTGGCATTCAGGAAAACCCTGGGCTCAAGCGCTGGACATAGGCTGCACAGTTTTCTTGGGTGCTGTGGCGGGTAGCTACTACTTACCACTGCTCCCACCGACGTCTTCTGGATGCACCCCTCATCTGAACAATCTCAAAAGGGGAACAGCAAAACTTCTGCCTCAATGACTCTGGTCCGCTCGTGTGCGTCTTCCCATTTGCTCTAGACCGCATCTTGGCGCATCAGCCGAATTCTGAAGTCTGGCGTTTTCCGGCGTCAACCCAAACTACCGGAACTGAAGTCCAACAGAGCTGCGGTCCTAAACGGCTCGTCGGAGTGAAAGCACCCACTAAATCCCAACCCTTGAACCCGAGCTGCCGATCCCTAAACTCCGAGCCCTACTATTACTATTATTGCTGTTATTACTACTAGCATTATTATTATTACTACTACTACTACTGCTACTATTATTATTGCTGCCATTATCCTTTTGACCACTATAATTTTCAAGCCAAGCCCCTTAGGCGCCGAGTCCCTCCGTCCAAAGCTGGTTGGCAAGCCAGGCCACGCGCCACCCTGCGGATCATAGAAACGCAGCACCAGCTTGCCTGGACCGGTGGCTTTTTTGCACCCTGCCCTGAACCCTTTAGAGTTTATAGGGTTTAGGGATCCTGACCCTAGAAACCCGCTTAGAATGCTTTTGCATGTTAGCGAGCTGAGCGGAAAGTGGTAGACGGTAGTCTCGATTTTAATCACATCCAACAAGCGACAATTGAAAACACTGGTCCCGATGCTCACGGTGAAGTGAGCCGTGCAAGTATTGTCTTCCGCTGGACCATTGCATGATTCTGCAATAATGTCAAAAACCTTCGGACTCATAGCTACAGTGGCCATGAAGATTGCAAGACGATGATAAGCTTCAGAACTCAACAAGAAACCCTTCCGCCACTTCATGCACAGTTTCTTCCTCAGCCGGGTCACTCAGGGTGGACTTTCCACACCCACTCTTGCCGACAACTGCTGTTGTCTTTCCAGCTCGTATATCCAGGGTCACACCAGCCAGGACCTGACAGAAGCAGCAACATTGTTAGTATTATCAGGGTCAGCATTCTTCTGGTCACTGTGTTGTTTCCACCGCCGACCAGAAGATGTGCTCCGTCTTCACCTACACGTACGAGTATTGCTCACATGTTCTGCTGTTGTCCTTGGTAGTATTCTGGTGATGGCACGTGGGGATGGTGATGGTGATGATGGTGACGGTGATGATGATGGTCTGCAGAGGAGAGGCCTTCTTGTCCGGTCTTGACAGGTATGCGTACTCCACATTCTCGAAGCGAATTCCCACCTCACAGCATGATGTGCAGGAGCAATGCTCGTGCGAATGGGTGATCGTGCAGTCGACTGCAACGCGTCGATTGCAGAATATGCAAGTTCAGCTCCATGCTGGTGTTGGGCCTGCTTCGACTCCTCGGGGAAAGCCTCGCCTTCCTCCTCGCATGCTCCACAGGCTCGCACAGGTCACAGGGCCCCGAAAAAACGGAATGCTGTTCAGTGGGGTAGAGGCGAAAAATACTCTGAGAGCAGAAGCTTGAAACGGCTCGACGGAAGCCCTAAACCTGAATGGAACTTCGTGTTGCAAGGTGTTGGGAGGTCCTCCGGGATGTCTGGCTCCAGGTCAAGGATCTCAAAGACTCGCTGCCCGGCGCCTCAACCACCCACCTACTATAGGGGCCTTAATAATTAGAATAGGGTTTTGGGGCTCAGTATACTATATACATAATAGGGAACCCCCAAAATAGTATTGGTAATTATTTAAGCCCCTATAGTACCTGCTCTGCCTTCCACAACGTCTTGCGGGTTTTGGAACCGAGAGTTCACCCTGCTGTGGCACGAGATGGTGTGAAGCGCCCTGAGCTTGCATCTCAGACATTTTTTCCTCACACCGCTCCCCTAAACAACAGCAGTAACTCAAAGGCGATGATTATGAGCATTACCACAATTTTTTATTGTTATCATGAACCCTAAACCCTAAACCCTAAATAGGGTAGTTGTAGTTGTTGTTCTTAAAATGCCTTGCCCAGGGCCCCGGTCTCTCAAGCCAAGGCACTCACGGCCTTCGCCGGCTGGTTGATATTTTCATTCAACGAGGTGAAGGCGGAACTCAGCCTCGGGTTCATTTTGCTGGAGGGACGGGGATTGTGATGGTCGTTTTGTCGAAATCCAGGTTAGGAGGAGTTTGGAGACTAGTTTTCCGTCTAAACCCTACGCAGTCACCCTCGCTATGCTGGCACCTTCAACCCTAGAACCAAAGCACCCTAAAGTCTCAAAGGCCCTCAAACCCTAAGGCTTTGGGTTAAGGGTCCTAGACCATGCTCTACCATAATGGTAAGACTAGAATTGTCATACTTAACTGAAGTCTGTCCCTGAACTCCCGTGGCCCTGAAACCCTGAACCCCAACTGAAAGTGCCCTTCAAGACTTCAAGACCTGCCAAAGGGCCGATTCCAGAGGACGGTGAAGGTGATGATGGAGCCGACCTCAGTTTTGGAGTCTTGTGTCTTTAGGGTTTCAAGTTAGTTTTTTGGGTCTTCGGTTTCCAGGCTCTGGCCCTGGCTTTTGGTAGTCTTTTGGAGTCGCCCCAGCGGACGAGATTGCATGGCTTCGGGTGTAAGCCCATGGGCTTTTATTTTGAGCATGGGCTTAGGGTTTAGGCTTTCGGGTTTAGGTGGGACATGTCTCCGACTCCAACAAGCTACTCAAAATATCCATCAGTCGCAGTTGAGCGTGCAGCCTGGGTCTGGGTTAAAGTTGGAGTCGCCCTTGCACGGACCGTTCATCGTGTGGTGCTGAAAACTTCCAACTAAACTCACAACTTCTTGCAAATGGCCTCGAACTCGTGCTTCAGGGCCAAGTGCCCGCCGTAGAACCTTGGTGGTTGGGATCTCCCTCGTTGAAGTGTCCGAGGTATGGGGTTTAGGGCTTTTTAAGTGGACTGTGCTCTCCTTGGGGTTTACGGTTTGGGGTTCGAGGTATGCGGCGCATGCAGTTTAGATACCTGGGAAGTTTAAGAGTTTCGGGTTTGGGATGTAGGGTCTGCGGTTGAGATGTTTTGTGGTGTGAAGCTCGCGAAGAAGCAGGCCCACGCACAGAGCGGGACCTCTCCCTGCAAAAGAAACCGTCGCTTACGACTGTACAATACCAAACATGTATATACAATAACAAGAATAACAATAATAATATAGCATGACAGATTACCCTGACTCGGGGTGCTAGGACCTTCAGCCTGTTGCCTCCTAGGGATTGCAGGGCAAATGCTCTGGCCGCTTGGCCTTGAGGTTTAGGATTGAGGGTTTAGGATCTTTCAGCGACAGTCACAGCCCACATAAACGAGTAGCATGATGCACCATACCTGTTGTAGTGGTTTGGATATTTAGTGTGACAAAGATGGGACAGCGCTTCACCGTATCATAACCTATGACTTCAGCGATGCAATGTTGGGTGATGCGTGGGGTTGCCCAGATCAGCGGGCATCTGGTGGGCCATGTTACATTCGAGTCGCTTCCCCTACTCTCCTGCAGGCTGGGACCCGAAAAGTCAGAAACCAATTTCAGTTTGGACTTGTTCGTGCCCGCTGTCGGGGCCAGTCTCCGAGCTCCATACACCATCTTAACCATCATTTTTCGAAAAAATGGTGATGACAACAAAAGCTGCCATTCTTAGTCGGGGAACAGGATGATGAAAGAGGCCCCCTGCTGGACCAGCGCCGAAATCAGCCCGGCTGCACCCTGTCCCCATGCTGATCGGAGGCCTCGGACAGTCACATCTGACAAAGAACTGAAAACTCATAGTAAAACTAGTAATAATAGTAACACTTATCATGAAACCCACAAGTCAAAGGCCTACATGAAAGATATCGAAGGCTTGCACAAGGCACACCCTTCCTTCAACAGCTTGCATTATCTCGCCCAGTGTGAACATGTCTGGGTGACCAGCCTAAATCCTTCGACTTGTTGATATGCCCTGCCTTGGCTGCTGGCATAGCATACTTTCGAGAGGGCAGAGGAGTGCATCCGAACTGCCCAACCCAAACATGTGCATGACTCCCCAGCACAATCTTGTCAGAGACTTATGACCCCATGATCCCGCCCCATGATTCCACCGCTAAACTGCATCGCGTGATGGGAACTTCAAGTGCTACAAGCCAAGGAACATACTTCTCCATCTCGATGTCCCGAGCTCCAAACCTGAAGCTGTAGCCCAAACAAGATCTGAATCTGCTTCACGGAGTGTTCCAACAATCGAGGTAGGAAGTTTAGGCAACTTTCTCAGTCCCGCCACGACCGACCTTTGCTTGGGCGCGATGCCGCTCAATATTCTCAAGCCTCCAGTGCTCCAGCCACTAGCTGTTTAGCTGGTGCGTGGAGAAGTAAGCCTAAACCCTCAACCCTAAACCCTACTTCGTGGCCAAACCCTCAGGCAAAAGAAGCCGCCATGCTCGCGAACCATGCAGCTGGCCTTCTAGCCACTATCAGCAATGACAACAATAACTCATATTATAGTCGTAGTCAGAAGCATAACCATAATCACAATCACGATTACCATCCAAGTCATTATCAGACTCAAGATCATTAACAACAAGACTAAGCAAAAAAAAAGTTTAGCGATAATAGTAGTTATGATAGTAATGATAGCATTCCTCAATAACAATAACAGTGATAATGATCGTAAGAATAAAAATCGACATTAAACAACCTTAACAATAACAACAATCGGAAAAATCGTCATAACAGAATAGTAGCAATAAAGCAACACTAGCCAAAATGATCCTTTGGTCATGAACGGACACGCAGTCATCAAACGTGGGCCCCACCAAGGCTAGACCAAGCTTAGCCGCATTCGGACCGTGCGGATGTTTGTGAGAGCCTGTGTCGCACTGCCTGATGCATCGGCCAAGTAGGTCCACCTTCCGCAGCAGGTTCAGTCAGTGGTTCAGGCGCCGTGACCTGCTAGCCTCAAGATTCCCCTGCTGGGTTGAGCTTAAGTTTGCGGCCTGGTGTTTACATCGCTGTGCCTCTGAGAAGTTGAATCTGCAAACTACTGTAAACGGTACAAAGCCCATGTGACACACGCAGCGCAGCCTACAGCAGAAGACTCGCTGACTCGCATAGAGCAGCCTACGCCATGCAGTCTGTTGTGGTGCTAAAATTAAGCATGATGTCCTAGGTTGGTCTCCAATGGTCCATGACGGCTTGAGTAACTACGAAGGTAAGAAAAGCGTCGCTGATGGTAGACGAGAACAACGAGGACATGTCAACATGAACCATAGCATCTTAACGCGCGTGGTCGTTTGCAACGCTACTGCGGATTCTACTGCATAAGTTCTTGGGGTTGAGGTAGCTCGGAAACACCTAGGCTTGCGTCGGTTTCAGCTCGATAGGAGTAGAATCCTTTACTCAGAGGCGATTCCATGGTGGGCCGTCGGCGATTTACTGATACGTGGTAGTGGTAGTTCCTACAACGAGTTCATGTAGACTCTGATCATCCGAATTGCTTGCGGGGCATATGAGTATGCATGTATCTTCGCATGTAGGAATCTGCCTGTACGCATACAGCCTTACATGCCTGCATACCTACGCACACACAAACACACACACACAAAAAAAATAAAAATAAAAATAAATAAAAACTCAAACCCCAAACCCTAAACCCCTAAGACCCTCAACCCCAACTCTTGGAAAAGACCATTGAAATTCTGAAAAACAAACCTAAATGAAAAAATATGGAAAAAAACAGGTGCAGCCGGATGACTGGGACATCATCAGCTTCGAGGCCCACGTGCTAAACTCAGCGGAGATGTGAACCTAAAAAGCAGGCAAACGCTCACTAAACCGTTAGGGTTTAGGGTTCACGGTCTCTGTTTCAAGGTTTGGGGTCTGTTTCTTGCGGGCCCTTTTCCCTCTGCTTGGTTCGCGTTAAGAACTCTCATAGGGAGCACCCCGGCGCTTTGGGAAAAGCTGGGGAGCGAACCACCGGCGTGAGCACGGTGAAGGCGAGCACTGTGAGCCTCCAGGAGGATTGAAGGCAGATGCCAAAGCCCACGGCAAGCATGACCTGTGGGTTTTTATGGACTTTAGGTCAGGGGTTGAGGGTTTAAGCTTTAGGGTTGGGGGTTTGTTAAGATTGTAGGGTTCAGGAGGAACTTGAAGTGTTGATGCGAGATCGATTTTGACTAGGGTTCTTCACTGTTCTTGGGCTTGTGTGGGGTCGCCACTTAGCTCACCGGCTCATGCCGTACTCTCACACGGCCTCCTTTCAGTGTTCTCAGCATCAATGCCCTTCAGTCTTTGTGCACCTTCGATCCAAGTGGCGATGTTGGCCACAAAAGAATTCATGATGATGCTTACCTTGCAGGCTCGGGAAGTGGCAGTTTCTTCTTGAGCAGCTTAGAATCCACAGAGCGACGACTCTAGATCCAGCTGCCGGAGAGTCGCAGGTGACAAGGCCTGCCGCATGTCATTGTTCAGGCGCGAACTCAGTTGGCCAGTCATCGCCTGGAGGTTGGAGCACAAACGACACTTGACCCTGCAGAGTCCGGAGAACACTAAAAGCGGCAAAGCGAAAGCATTGCTTCGAATACCCTTGCAACACAGCTGCATTGTCGTAGAAGGCAACGTCCTGCTCAGGCATCATGCGGGTGAGCATTGGCGCAAGAAGTCTGAAATCACTCCCGACTCACCAACAGAGCCCCAATCTGGTGCCCACTGCATGCAGTCCTGTCGGAGTAGTGCCCCAAAGAGCTTCACGGACATGTTGGCTGACATTCTGGTCTGCAGGCTCCTTGCTGTCTGAAGGTTTGCGGGGAAGGATTTGAAGGCATCAGCATTATCATCATCACAACCATTACCATCACCATCTGTGTCATGCATCATCAACCGAAAGTCGGAAGAAGAACACCGGGCCTTTCGATGCCACAGGCCTCTGGCAATGCTCTCAGCCCAACCTCAAGATTCTCGCACACCCCCAGACCTCAGCCTTTCTAAAAGTCGGACAGGGAAAGGTCGGTGCTCGAAGGTCTTCAGGGCTCAGGGTCTTGGGAAGCGCCGATCTGCGGACATCTCTCTCCAGATGGAGGGACCCTGTGGAAGAGTCAACAAGTAGCCTGGGACCTTTAGAAGCTGAAAGGCCCCAACCCAGACTCCAAACTGCAAAAGCAATCTTATGCAGACATTGGCCCAGGCACCCAGGCTCCTAAATCTTGAGACTCTAGACCCTGGATTCTGAACCCCGACATACGTTGGGAGCATCTTTGAGGCAGGCATCTGAATGGCTATGCTCATGGCACAGGACGAGATGGCGTTGGCCACAACAAGCAAAGCGAACTCCAGGATGCGCTGATCGAATTCTTCCTGAGAGTGAATAATCTAGTCTGTTTCAAATCTGTTTATCCCTCTATCTATCCACCCGTGTGTCCTGTCTATATACATACATATCACGTGTCCTCGTGCTTCCATGTGTGCGCTACATTGCTTGATCCTATCTTGTATGCACTGGCTGCATGTTCAGGAGAGGCTGATCGGACCCCAAACCTTGATGCAAACGGATGGTATAGTATAGTATAGTATAGTATAGTATAGCATAGTATAGTATATTATAGTATAGCATATAAAAAAGAAAATGTAATGTCATGTAGTGTACTATAATATAATTTCAACTCCGAAGTCTGCAAAGATATCGCAGCAATTCTGACTGGCACAGGCTCTCTATGTCTTACTTAATCTAACGAAGGGAGCCTCTTTGTTTTGGATTGTGCTATGGTACTTTTCTTCGGTGTTTGGGATTGGGTATGGGGGGTTGGGGTTGGGGTCTTGGGCTTTTGGTTTCGCTACGTTTCGCTTCAGGATTGTCGGCCGCCCTCTCCCCACAAGGCTAAGCCTTCCTGATTCCTGAGCTCGGAAGGAGGGGTGCATACATGCATTTGCAGCTTCGGGGTTCCGTGCCAAGGTGCATCCGAAAACCTGGTCATCGCACTGATGGTGTCACCCTGAGCCTCACGCGCGTCAGGAACCGAACCGCTCCATGTCTGGAGCTCAAGGATGCAGGCGCACAGTATGGAAACGCTGACCTCTTCGATGCACAGCCGATGCCTTAAACCCTGAAGCCTCTCCTTAAGCTCCTGAGCGCCCTCGACGCCTGAAGCAGCAGGCCTTGGGAATGTAGGCACCGAAAAACTGGCTGCCGCATACACAGACCAGCACCACAGCGAGAGTGCTCCCCTCGGTGGCTTCGGAATGCATTGGGATTGGCGGATGGGAATGCTACTGCAGCACAGACATAGGATGATATGTAGTCATGCACAGTATTTAAGCACATGTTCCAGTGCAAAATATGTAGGAGTATAGAACATGTGTGTGCGTGTGTGCGTGCGTGTTAGCATGTATGTATGTATGGATGTATGTTTGTTAGTGTATATATATATATATACACACATCGAGGTGCATCGAGGTGTCTGTACAGAAGCGGTCCAGGTCTTGTGATGTTGGCCAGTCGTGCTTCGCTCGGCACCTTCTGTCCGAAGGGACCTCGCCTGAGGGCCTTGGGGCCACGATCTTCATCTTCGTCCAGGCTTCCTAGAGCCTAATACACTCACAACAATAAGAATAGTAATAATGATAGTAGTCGTAATTACTACTGCGATAGTGATAATGATAATGACCGTAATATTATAATATTGAGAATAATCATACTAATAACTGTAATCGTAGTAACGATAACAATACTAATCCTCGGCTCTCGAACACCAGACCTGCGGGCAAAGGCACTCGGACCAGCCCGGAGAGTCGGCGCATGTACTGCATCCTCAACTGCCGTCCGGCTTAGGGGTTTAGGGCTCAGGGCTCAGGGTTTGGGTTTAGGGGTTTAGGGTTTGGGGCTTAGAGCTTAAAGTTTAAAGTTTGGCTTTGGGTTTGGAGGCTTCTGGGCCTGGCTCGCTCCGGACATATTCTCTACAGCAGCAAGCTTTTCGTACCTTCACATAAGGCACGAGCTTCCGGCCGTGACTTTTGAGTATACAGGTCTAAGTTCGATAGCATCTGAGACCCTAAACCCTCAACCCAAATAGCCATGGCACACGGTCATCGGCTGGGCATACTTTGGCCCCTTGTCTCCACGAAGGATGCCGGCTCCTCTGCGCAGCAGAGGTTCTGATGACGAACGAAATCTGAGTATTATTTACTACATATCCCTATTATGGAAACTTAAATTAAAACCTTCAACAAGAACCCAGCAATGCAAAGTTCGTGCCGGCCGAAAGAACAAACCCCATGCCAAGGTTGTATAATAGAGTTTCGTTTAGTATACTACAATATCCCCTTCTGGCTCCTGTATAGCTAGAGTGTGCAAAATCTCAAAACCTTGCAATGTCAGAAACCGAAGTACTTGTAGCTCGGGTCTGCTCGGGCAGTCTGACCTACGTAATCGAAGGCTGATGAGTTTGTCCAATCAATGCACATACTATGTGTGTGTATATATACATTGTGTATATATATATATGTATATATGCGTACATGTGTATGTCTGTATATATGGATGTGCATACACATTTACACATCTACATACGTACTATATGTGTATATATATATGCATAAAAGAGAGAAACTGTAGGCGCAACAAGAGCCAAAGATACATTCGGCCGACGGAATGGAGACAAGGAGGAAGCTGGAGACCTGGAGGTGGACCATATAAAACTGTGTATCATGAGCATAAAAAACAACGCCCAGTCCTATATACATATATATATATATGCACATATGTATGTACACATGTATACATGTGTGTCCTTATACATATACATGTGTATATATAACTGTATATATATATATGTATGGATCAACCGAGAGAAATATTTCTGAGTGGACCTTCAGCTCAAATCTGACTTCTTATCTTCTAGATATTCATACATACTTACATACATACATACATATATATATATTATGTATTTATATATTAACATATATTGTCAACAATAAGGCTGGGAGAATGGTGACAGCAGCCATTACAAGCCTGGTGGCAATTCTGGAAACAACATCCGAATAAGGCTCCTGAAGCCTCACCAGCTGCACCGGCCTTCACGGCATTTTTCCTGGAGGGCTGACGACAGAAGATTCGAAATTGTCTGCAGCAACGATTCCTGCGAGTCTACACAGCCACGGAAGTGCAACGGTTCTGGGATGAGGATTTCGGGTACCACGGTACTGATTCCGGCGAATTTGCAGCACCTTTTGTTTCAATGCGATACTGATGACAGCTCACGCAAGCATACTCAAGCCTGGGACAGTCTAAGGTTGTGTCCTGTAGCAGGCTGTGCAGACGTTGAAGCCTGCAGCAGCAATGCAATTTTCATCGCATTGAACGAACGCGAAGATCTGTGTTGAGACCCCATGGCGAGACATTGATACGGATCGATGCTCCGCAAGCTATCTCGAGATGGACACATCCATTCTGAAATCTCGCTCCATCGCGATCTGGGTAACAACCCTCACAAACTCTGCAGCGGTACGGTGACCGTGTCACACAGCGTGCCTCCGAAGCCCCAGCGATTGGGCGCACAGGTCCGACACTGCCTTCAGGATGGCAGTGTATATCCGGTCAGATCACAAACGTCTGCAGCTGGAACGATCAGTCACCTTACACGACACCCTGACAGGGAGTCAACACACGAACAAGCTCATGCTCCACATGAAGCTGAGCGCACGGCAAGGTCAGATAGCCGCCCGTAAGTTCCCCGACCTTCTCGTTGCACAAGGAGCACCTCACGAAGCCTCACCAGCACCAAGCAAGGGTCTAGAGAATAAGCACACAGGCGTCAATACATGTCAGGAAAGTGACGGGAGACAACTCCGCAAAATCGTAGATGAATACGGTTCATACTACTTGTATTTCTGAGCAAAGAACAGCGCAAGTATCAAGGGCACCGTCTAAAGATCCTTTTCTGCTTCGGGTTGCCTTTTCCCTCAACGTCGGTCCAGAACAGAGGGTGTTCATGGACTCCTTTTGCAAGCGAAGATGATGACCGCAGTCGTCAGAAGATCACAGGGTCCAACTATCTCATCCTCGCAGGAGCAAAGTAATTTGTAGAATCAGTTGTTACAGCCACTGCTGGCAGCCAAAAGACCACCAGCAAGTGCAACACTGCCACCACCACCACCAGCAGCGGCAGCGAGCATCATAGCGCTCGGAAGATTACTACATCAATGATCGGCTTACCACGGTAGCTAATACGGACTGTTCAGACTATTCATGCTCATGCTACTAGAAACAGTACGGGAACAGTCGTCGTCCTCATGGCGCAGAAACCTTATGTTTAACGATTCTGTCGTGATAGACCTCAGGTGTAAGGCTTCGGGTTTCGGGTTTAGTGGGCTCTTGTCGGCTCCTTTCAGCGTCACACTCTCCCCAGCAGTGGCCGCCTGGATCAGACCTGCGACCAGCATGCAGGCCAGCAGCTGCAGAAGTGTTCCGATTGGGGTTGCTAAGGATTGCTACGGCACGGTTCACAAGCCCGAAGTATATATATATATATCAGTCTCAAAAGCCACGCTGAATCATCCGGCGAGAGACATGACACAAGTCATACACATGCCCGCCAGCCCAATCCCCGTCTTGACGTGCTTACTCCCTCTCGGGTGCTTGCACATTTCAGACATACCTACGAGCCTAAATTGACTCTCGGTCCCTCCACCAAAGAGCTCCCCACACGACCATGGCCAATTCTGCATTTCGTCGTCTCAGAGGCTCCCCTAAGCTTGCCGAGCTTCTTTGCTGCGCTGCTGGCTCTACAAGTAAGGATGCTGTCGCTGCTTGGCTGGCGACTGCGGTGTTTGAGAAAGCCTGACGTTCCTTGGTAAGGGTTACAATACTGTATGTTTTCAGGGTTGACTTTTTGCGGCCTGGCATACTGAAAATTACAGACTGCGACATGTGCATTCTGCTGCCCGCCTTTCATGAGCACGAACTCTATCTGCATGATCGGCAGGCCGAACACCTCAAGCTGATTGCAGGGCCCACACAACCGAGCAACAATGCAAGCATTCGCAAGACTGAGGCCTGGATCAGGGAATTCTACAACCGTCACCCCGGCTGAACTTTGCTCAGCAGGCAGCACCATGCAAATAGTGTCAGGGCATCAATCCCGAAGCTCTGCGGAAGCTTCCTCCAAGCCGGAAGGCCTTGACCAAATGTAGCATGTGCGAAGACACGTACCGAACGAGAGATTCGAAACAAAGCCTTGCACCAGAGATCGAGAGATGCGAAATTCCTACTGGGCACCCGAAGACACACCTCCACACTGCAAGCAAAAATCGTACATCGCAAGCCTGATAGAAGCCACGCCCTATCACCCTTATCATAATATCCCTATCATACCCTTGTAGCCAGTATCTTTCAGACTTTCAGAAGCCAGGATGCCTGGACGACGATCCAGAAACTGCTCCAGAAATCAGAACTGGGAAGGCTGACCACCTTCGAGCTTGAGCAAGAGGCCTTCTGCTTAGCCGCTTAGCCCTACGCAGCGCTGAACCATGATTCCATGGCTCCAGCACCATTTGAGCAAGGACTGTTCGACTGCTTCACAAGTGTAGCAATCGAAGCTGGTCAGGCCTCAATGGCAGTCCTCATCGAACACATGGCGAAGAAGACGTAAATCGCGTATGTCACGGCCTTGCTAAAGTTCTGACCTGCCATGGCATCCTACAGATTCGAAGTGGCATGGACGGACGGAGGGTATGAAAGAAGCAACATGCCAGACATGTCGCCTCAGGAACTGCAAGGCTCTTGCGGGCTTCTTACCAGGACTCTGCAACTGAAATCAAACAGCTCTCCTAAATCATCCCCCACCTACCCTAAACCCTAAACCCTAAACCGTGGCTCTGTTCTCTAGCATAGGCTACCCAAGCACCTTGGGTTCCTACGTTCCACTGGTCGGTCCTGGCCTCGCTCCAGCTTCTTCAGCTCTTGCTGCCTAGAACTCACTGTGTCGTCCAGCTGCTGCGCCACGGCCTTGAGACTGGGACATAAAAACTGAGAAACGGGAAAAGGGTCTCAAAAAGCCCTGATGGAACTACAAAGGAATAGGATGAAGGGTCTCCAAAAAGCCCTTATGGAATTACAAAGGATACTTATTGAGGCTCCTACTCCAGGTCCCTGGGCTTCCCCTGGGCTTCCCGGCATCGCCGCCACTGCTGGCAAAACTGGAGGCTAGGAGCGGCGCTTGCCGCGCCCGAGGCGGTTCTTCACCTGGGCTCGGGTTCTTTCCGTTTGACGGCTTCAGGATTAGAATATATCTTGCTATATTGTAGGTATATTGCCACATAGTATGTTATATTATAACGTATTATAGTATGCTGCAGTCCAGTTCCTTAAGGTTGATGGTTTCCAGGTTAATGAGGGCATAGGGGTGCTGGTTCAGGACTGTCGGAATCAGGGTTTCGGGCTGTGATAGAACTAGCAACAACACTAGAAGCAATGGCGTTGGCAACACTAGTCGGACCAACAATGGTGGGAGAAGTAGTTGTCTGGGGCCGCCAAGTTGCAACTATTCTTAGCATCTGCTGGGGTAGCGACTTCGATTGTAATTACTACAGGGCTTGCCTGGCACCAGCACAATGGAAGTAATGCTCGAAGTACTGATATGTAGCATCACTGCTAATCCTGAACTCGGCAAACAAAGCAGTTCGTTGATGCAATACCGATAGTATCCGATACTATTCGGCACGCTGGCCCGGTGGGCACTGTTAACAATGCATTGCGGTCCGAACAGAAGTAGCGACAATTGTGAACTTTGCTCAGGATTGATGGCATTGGAGCTTTGAACTTTTCGAATAGCATGAGCCCGTTTCTGACTGTTTAGACGTGATGCCAGGATTTCAGTCATGAAAGGCCTGCTGCCTGCAAGGCACCCGATATGGCCCGGGTGAGCTCGCGCTGCACCTCCGGCATCATCAAGGCTTTAGGATGTAGGGCAGCAGCATTCTGTGAGTCGTCACCGACATGCGTGGCACGCTGGATACTGGACATGACTCAGAGCTTAATTCGCAGGCTCACTCGTTTGTAGAACTCGCTACCGGCAAACATTCGAAAAATTGGGTGTGTCGGCAACGGTCTGGGAATTCAAGGAGAACAATCTCACGGCAAACTGTGAACTGCTGATCCTGCAGATGGCTTATCTATCCGGGACCATGATGCTCGCATGTTACAGGTCTCTTGGTGTTGCTTGCAAAAGCTGCACCGACACTTCTCGGCAAATCAACATGGTGCCAGACGAGCAACAGCAACAAGTAAAAAGGACAACAGAAGAAGAGGAAGAGGAAGAGGGTGCCAGACGAGCAACAGCAACAAGTAAAAAGGACAACAGAAGAAGAGGAAGAGGAAGAGTAACAGGAAGAGGAAGAGGAACAAGAAGAAGAATTCAGCAAATGCGGACAATGAGGAGGACAACGCAAGGTAGAGGAGCAGGAGTGTCAGTCGGAATGGGCGCAGGACGAGACACAGCCACAGCAGTAGATGTAGTCACAGTAGAGTGCGTCTGCAGGAACAACAGCACTGGCATGGTCGCCCAGCTGGCAAGGCGAGAGTGAAGCCTGAAGGAAGGGACGAGGTGGCGGAGAGAGCCGCAGCCGTCGTGGCGTGAACCCTTTGCCCTCGCACCTCCGCGAGGTCATGGCCATTGCCCCTTGTCCAAGGCCAGTGTCCCAAGGCCAGCCGCACAGCAAACTGCACAAGCAGGCAGAGGGGCCTACTTCACAAGCAGTGTATGTGAGTAAAGCAGATACGTATTCGAAGATACAATGATATGTTCGCTGCACTTTATGCGCCTTGACGCGAGATAAACCTGTCGTGAAGACAAAGTGCTTCAAAGGTACCTGATTCGTCCCACCCATTATTCAACAACCGATGCGCGAGTAGACACTCCGTTCAACACAACTGCTCACTCAACGTGCTTATTAGGGTGAAGGGCAGAAGCCTTTCCAACACTTTCCCCAGTCTAATCCGAGAATCTCGAAACATCAAGATGCCCAAGATCCAAAACCCCACTATGCATTTCCACGGAAGCCAAGGGGCCGTGGAAAGGAAACTGCCTCCCAACACCCTTCCGCCCAGGAGGATCAAGTCCACCAGGCGGTTGCCTGAGAGCAGAGCTCCGGATTGCCTAATATAGGGGCCTAGAAGAGGGTTTTGGGGTTTTTAATACTATACTCATAACAAGGAACCCGCAAAGCCCCTGCATCATCTTCGTGCCAGGCTTTGGCGGGCTCGTTGGGCGGTACCACATCTTGGCCTCGTATATCTCATATCCCAAACCCCTCCCCCAAGACCTCAAAAACGACCGGACTAAAATCGAACACAAAGCAGTGCCTTTTATCATGGTCCAGGCACGCCACGATGACAATCTACGAGAAAATCAAAACCAACGGGGCCAGCAACATTGAGCTGATCGTCAATATGCGTGCTCTTACTCTTAGTTGAATGCATAATAGCCCCAGCCTGCAGGAGCCAAACCAAAGACTTCTGCAGCTCGGATGCTGAAAGGCCGCGTCGCAGCCACGAAGAGCGAGACTACAGTAGCGAAATCCAGAAGGATGAGCACGATGGTGGCCTAGATCTGCCAGGATGTCAAGCTGTCTGGCTTAGGGCCGATCTTAGATCCCTCGCAACACAGCTAGGACAAGGACTCTGCATATAGCGAACCATGAGCAATCAATCGCTTGAGCGATCGCATTGAGGATTTCATTAGCACCCGCTCAGGCGGCAACATGCTAACTCCTGCCCGTGTTGGCAACGAAAAGAGTCCAATACAGGGGCCTGAATAATTAGAATAGGGTTTTGGGGCCCATTATAGTATAATTATAGTAGGGAACCCCCAAAATAGTGTAGGTAGTTAGTTAGGCCCCTTTAGTACTGAGGCAAAGGCTCTGCGGCTCTCCATGTCGTCCAAGTGCACACAATGGCACGGCGGCTCGCAGAAAATGGGGCTAGGGTTTAGGGTTAGCACCTGGTTCACTGGCTTCGCTTCCAGCACGGGATAGCTAGAGTCAAGCTAGTTGGATGGGAGACTGCAAGACATCATCTGAGGGGATGTCTAGTCTAGATGGCAGATCTGCAGCGACTGGCTTGCGGCTTACTAAGCAAAGAACCTGGCACTGCGAGTCAAGCCAAAAGACAATCTTGTTCACGCAGCCTCCATATCATGTGAGCATCGAGATGAACAAACACACTTCTCCGACTCAGCAAGCGAACCAACCCCCCTGTCCCCTCGAAGACTTGAATCGCTACACATCGGAAAACACTGAACCCCAACCCAGCCTAAAATCTGAAGGTTAGACACAAGAAACTAAGCGCGAACCCTAGACCCTGAAAAAGAGATCCGCTACCCTGAACCCAAAGGGCCGCACGGCTGTCCAATGTATCGGGTCAGGTTCTCCGTGTCGATGACGGCAGGGCCCTGAGCGGCCAAGAATTGCGATTGCGAGCTGTGTCGTCTCAACCCCTAAACCCTAAACTCTCGTACTAAACCCTAAACCCTAAACCCCTAAACCCCCAAACCCTTTGAACCCCTAAACCCTGAGGAGACCGAGCGGTCCTGAAGCCCAATCGAACCAAGAGTTCCTGAATTTTTCCCCGATAAAAATCCTGGCCTGCTCGTTGGAGGGGTTCGCCTTGGAAGGGTGCGATCGTGAAGGGCGTAGGGGTCCGGGTCGGCATTTTGGAAGGACCGGTCAGAAGCATGTCATCGAAAAGCAACGATGCGATTCACCTCCCGCATCATCACTAGAAATCACAGACGAGGGCCTGGCCTTCTGCTGCCTTACGAGGTCAAGTGCCACCTGGTCGGGCCATTATCCGAAACAAGCCCTGCCACCTCTGCTCTTCCTTCGTGCTCCCAGGCACACATGCATGGTTTGTTTATGACACCGTCTCCACAGAGGCGACGATTTGAGGGCACCAGGGTGCTCCAAAAACCGACAGGTCACAAGTTGAAAGTGACCTGCTCGGAGGCCTGCAACAACATAGGACCAAGCCGCCCTTCCCTTCCTTGTCTGGCCCCCTCAACGCACATGCTGCGGCCGTGTAGCCTTGCGGCTGACCTTTTCCAGCAGCTGTCGCAAGTTGCGCACGCCAGCCTCTGGAAGCATCACCACCAAAGCAGCAGGTAACCCGTGCGTGCAGCTCCCTGTGCTGGTTCCATAGTGGTCGCAAGTACATAACCATACCGTGTTGTTGAGCCGGGAAGAAATTATTCTTTGCCGAAGCCTCACGGGCATAGTCCTTGATCATCTTGTGGAGAGCATCCTCCTGACCATGTACCGCAGCAAAACCAACCGACAAGTCACAGTCACATCTACATCTGATGGATCCAGTCCATCCATCCATACATACACACATCCATCCCTCCGTCGAACCATCTATCCATCTATCCATCTATCCATTCATCCATCTATCCGTCTACTTGCTCGCTATCTAACTATCTACCTACCTGTCCAACTGTCTGTCTATCTTTCTATCGGTCGGTCGGCCGGCCTGCCTGCCTGCCTAAACACCTATCACAAGTTTTCTGCTGATTGATGAGCTCATCTGTTTAATCGTTCACTCCTTAAACAAAGTTTTTAACTCGGAGAAGCGGTTTCAGTCAGCCACTCACGCATTTACTCTGTCTGTCTGCCTGTCTGCCTGCCTGTCTGTCTGTCTGTCCATCTGTCAGTCTGTCAGCCAGTCAGCCAGCCAGACAATCAGTCAGTCACTCATTCGTTCGTTCATTCGCTCATTTTGTTCGTTCATTCATTCGTTCATTCACTCATTCATTCCTTCATTCATTCACGCATCCATCCATCCACGCATTCGTGCGTTCATTCGTTCATGCATTCATGCCCTCATTCATTCTTTCTTTCTTCCATTCCTCTTGTGCATGTCTTTCATTTCTCTCATTTCATCTCATGTTATTTCATTTCATGTCCGTCCGTCCGTTCCGCCCGTCCGTCAGTCAGTGCGTCATTCATGACCGATCATCCATTATATGCATTCATTCTTTGTGTCGCTCTTGCTTTCTTATATCATCAATGCATTACTCAGTCGTTCAGTCATTTCATTATTTCATTCTTTCGTACGTTCAGTCATTTCATTATTTCATTCTTTCGTACATTCATTCATTCATTCATTCATTCACTAAGTCATTCTTTCTTTCTTTCATTCATTCATCCGGTCGTTAATTCATTCATTCGTTCGTTCATTATTCCCTCACTCATAGAGTCATGCTTTCAGACGTTCACAAATTCGCGCATTGGCATACATACGTACATATTTACCTAGCTGCCTCTTTGAACTACACACACAAACACACACCGACAGAGACAGAGAGAGAGAGAGAGAAACACATGAGCTTACCAGTTCACCCACACACAGATACACACATATATATATATATAAACAAACACACACACACACACGGCGCACGGATGCACGTGATGTATGTGTCGGTAAAATGTGCATGCACATTGTGTCTGCAGATGTAGACGTGTAAGCTCAGACACACATGAACAAACGTACGTGCAATGAATAATCACTGTAGGTGCACACCAGATCTGTTGACACATCTAGCCGTCTCCCGAATAAATATCACTGTAGGTGCCTACCACATCTGTTGACACATGTAGCCGCTACGTAAATAAATACCACCTACTTACCTACCTACCTCCGAACTACAGACCCACCTCCCTACCTACCTATCTGACGACCTATCTGTTTATCTGTAACATACTCTGTTAGCCGTGTAGACAGATGGGGGATGGCGGGGAAGATATTAGATATGTCGATGTAGACATGACATACAAACCGCTCTTAACTGAGCTTGCGAAGAAGCAATAAGGACATTGAACGAAATGGTGTACACATGACACGTGAATGCGCGTGTTTCAGACATACCACAGCTGATGACTATATGAACATGGATACTCATGGGTTCATTCGTTTGCATATACGCACAAATATCGCGCAGCATCTTCCTCGACCCATATAACGGACACAAACGCACGAAGGGAGATCCCAGCACCGGCACAACTGCAAGCTTTACAATGCCAATCTACTTGAGCATGAGCATGAGTATTTTCCGAACTTCTGATAGTCATATCATCCTCAAGTCTCAAGACGCCTACAGCTGAGACCTGAATCGTTGCCGCACTAGGCTCTGCACAAGCAGTAGCTCAAAACTTTGGTGCTGCCTGCATTTGGATCCGCTCCGTACCGACACCGCTCTGCTCCTGTGCAGGACATTCGGGCCTTCCATGGCTTTGTCAAGTCGGACAAGTGTCTTGCGACGATCGGGTTTCGGATGTCAGGCTATGGATTCATTCGTGCAGGATATTGGGGATTCTCAGGTCGGGTGCTCAAGTGGGCGTTGCAATGCGCGGGTCACCAAGTGGGAGCTTGGTGAGCTTTCATGATTTGCTGAGAGAGGGCCGGTAAGGAAAGATTTAAGCATATACCCACTCAACACGAGCACTGACTCATCATGCAGTTAGTACATTCAAGCATTAAAGTTGCTGTAGATCTATTGACCTAGTATCTATCTGTAAAGAGCGGCACTATTGTGTTATTCTAGCGTGTTCTTAACACCGCAGCCTGCTTCCCTCCCAATATTGCGAATTCCAAGATGCCACCAATGCCAAAAAGCACATGCAGAAACCTCCGCTCCCGCCTCCGTCTGGGGGATCAAGTACCTGATGGGTTCAAGCTTTAGGGGCGACTTCAGGCAAGTGAGCTGATCCCACTGACCGCCAGTAACGGTGCCCATTGGGGCTGGTCACTTGTTGGCAATCACAAGCTTCTCCTCAAACACGTAGCCGGCAATTCGAATCACTTCCATCCGATCCTTCACGTCACGAGATGCACGATGCTTTGTTTGAACATGCGGCAAACACTCACCAGCGACACATGCAGCTTCAAGCTTCGTGTGAAGCCCATCTTAGGTTTGTGTGCAGGTCCGCCAGCTGTTGCATTTTGTTCTGCCCTACTACTGACTCACACCGGCATCATGCTACCAGCTGTTACCAGAAACTGTAACGCGCTCTTCTCCCCCCAGACAGGCAAGGAACTGAGACCACTAAGCCCAGGGCTAAGAGTGGCGTTGGGATCGTCTCGAGGACGTTCGCCGTGCTCAGGAAGAGGATGTTGGAGAGATCCACCGGCACCTTGCCCGAACAAAATACTCTGAGAGCTGCTCAGCTCGGCATGCCGAAACCTGCATTTCATCATGATGAATCCAGGGTGCATCGAGATAGTGGTCGCGGAAGCTGTTGTTCTGCTCCGGGTCCAACACTTCCAGCAGTGCCTCGAAAGATGTATTTCCCCTTGGAGAAGGCCGGGGGAACGCCTTTGCTCATACTGTTGGAGCACTGTGTAGCATGCTTGCATCCCTTAGAAAGGCTGAGAATGAAGGGGCTCGGCGCCCAGTATCAGTCTGAACAAACAAGGGGAGTAGGAACGGGGAAACCGTAGCACACTAGACGCTACAAAAGTTCCGGCTTCCTCACCTCTAACTCTAAAACCGCTCAGGTTGCCTTCTAGCTCAAAAATTCTGGTCAGCTCACTTCTAACTCTAAACAAGCCTTCTGGTTACCTCACTTCGAACCCGACCGTGCCAAGTATCCATGAACCCTCCACGCACTCTTTTGGGCCCCCACCGAGGACGGATCACCCCGCATGTCTCGGCCTTGGGGATTTGTGTTTTAGGGTTTCATATTGGGGCCTTCATGATTTGAATAGGGTTCCTTTTTTTAAAGGGGTCTATAAGAGATACTATAAGGGATACTATAAGGGTACTATAATATAGGGTCCTTGCTGTTTGGAATAGGGTTTGGAGGCCTATTTTTATACTATACTTCTATTCAGGAACACGCAAAATAGTATTGATCATCATTTAGGCCCCTATATTAGCGTTTGAGGTTGAGGCGGCTTAGGAGTCTGCTGCTTTCAGGCCTTGGGGTTAGGGGTGTGAGGGTTTCTTACGGGCTTGAGGAGCTCCCTCTTTTTTGGGCGGCCCTATGCAACTCGTCGAAAGCAGCACTGCTTAAGTCTCAAGTCTGTGAGAAGACTGTGTAGGAGTGTGCTTCTAGGAGTGTCTTGCACGTTGGCAACCTCACTAGG